>JARFJB010000180.1:57500-195000 GCA_036346205.1 Vesta saturnalis
AGTAAGAGTTTTATCTTTAATTTTACTAAAAGTGGGTTTTTTAATATATATATATATATATATATATATATATATATATATATATATATATATATATATACATATATTCGAAGTTACAATCGATCCATCAAAACATGAGGGTGCCACTTGTAATTATGATATTGATATCGACGTTGCCAAGTTGCGCAAATTTTCTTACAACAAAACTATCGCCCTTATTTTATTTTCAATAGTAGTTGTTGATATTTTTAGGA
Source organism: Vesta saturnalis (assembly GCA_036346205.1). Taxonomy (NCBI): domain Eukaryota; kingdom Metazoa; phylum Arthropoda; class Insecta; order Coleoptera; family Lampyridae; genus Vesta; species Vesta saturnalis. The sequence continues at coordinate 57,755 of JARFJB010000180.1, forward strand.
ATAGTAATCGAAACGATATTAAATGATTAAAACATTTTAGGTAGAACTAGAGTGCATAAAATTCTATTCGGAGATTGTTCGCGAGTTTCTAAAACACTAAAAACAACACTATTACTTTGACACCCTGTATTTTGAAAACAAAGACTTAAACGTCTTATGTTATTAGTAGAGTCCGGAATTCTATATAATTACATATTTTTCCTTAGTATGTATTCGTTGGAAAACCTGCAATATTCACGAATTAGACTATTAGGCGCCTTATATTTAATTTTAATGCTACATATTTTTACATATTTCCTACAATATTACATATTTTAAGATAATTACATATTTTTACATAAAACGGACAGATTTTCCAACAAACTGAAATGAAATTATAAACACATTACGTATAGGTAAATATTAAAAGTTGTCTTTGTTAGTAATCCTTGTATGCATTTATTTTGAGAGGTCCATTCAGGTATCACTATTAACCTGCTAATCCTACCGGTTTGCATTGTTTGCAATTCTGGTAAAACCTAAGATTGACAGTAATCCTTGGTTCACATCACACGTTGCGCCTAGAAGACGGCTCAACGTTTAGTATAATCTTTTGTTAACTGTAATTAAAGTTATTATTATTAATTTGATTAATACATAAATAATTATGTATTTAATAAAATTAATATTAATAATTTTAATTAGATATTCACTTTTGAACTTATGCGTTCATTGCAAAACTTATAATAATTTTGTTAACTGTATTTACATGTACTTCGTGTTTCACGAAAAGTAATGCCGTTATCGGGTATTTCCTAAAACCATCGAACATCCCTCCTTACCTAAAACTAAAGGCGAAATGTTTTGGCTTTAAATTTTATTCTTGTATTTGTATTCGACGAGACTTCTTCGTTGCAACATCGGTATCGTGTTACAGTCGTTAGGTTTCAGTTCAGTGAAAAGTATACCGGTATGCCTCCTATTGGAAATTCTTTTAGTTCGAAACTACGTACGTGGATTGCTACAGACGAAGCTTTTACTACCGATGGAAAAGTGGCATTTTGTCAAGTGTGTGCCAAAAAGTGGGTTGTACAATGAAGTCTCAACTGGAACAACACATGCGAAGTGCGCTTCACAGCAAAACAAGCAGTTACGTTCAGCTAAAAGCAGACTTTATTAACGCAGATGCATACAGACACGCATCGAAATGAGTTTGATAAAGATATGTGTGATGCAATGATTGCAGCAAATATCCCATGGAACAAACTGCAGGTGCCCAAGTATCGCGCTTTTCTCGAAAAGTATTGTGGTCGTCATATTCCTGACGAATCGACGCTCCGCAAGGGATATCTTGATGTATGCTACGAGCAAGCTTTGGAGTCAATTCGAGCAGAAATAGGTTCTTCCCATATTTGGATTGCTGTGGATGAAACTACGGACGTTATGGGTCGGTATATTGCAAACTTGGTCGTGGAGTGTGTCACAAAACCACACGTTGTTGCCAGCAAAGTCATAGAGCGTACAAACCATGCAACAACTGCACGATTTGTTAATGATGGAATGAACATTTGTGGCCTAGAGTACACAAGAAGAAAAAGTTCTTGTAATGTACAGTGATGCAGCAGCCTATATGTTGAAGACTGCAACGGCGCTGAAAGTATTCTATCCGAACATCGTTCACTTCACTTGTTTGGCCCATGCCCTCCAACGGGTTGCCGAAGAGATACGAAGTCATTTTCCCCAAGTTAATCGACTTATTTCTTCCATTAAAAAAGTGTTTGTTAAGGCACCTTTACGTGTACAGCTTTACCGGGAAAGTCTACATGCTCCACTTCCTCCAGAACCAATAATAACGCGATGGGGTACTTGGATAGAAGCCGTTCATTTTTACAGTAAACATTTTGAAACTGTGAAGACTGTTGTTAACTTATTTTCTGCTGAGTCTGCTGTGTCAGTTAGGGATGCACAATCTATTCTACAAAATTCTGAAATAGCATGTGAAGTTGCTTATATTGAGTGCAACTTTTCTTGGATCCCTGAAAGCATCAAAAAATTGGAAACCAAGGGACTTTCATTAATAGAATCAATGGACATCATCCGTGATGCAAAAAATAAAATCAGCGCTGTTCGTGGCACTATCGGCGAACAAGTAGCAAAGAAATTTCAAGCAGTTCTGGAAAGAAACCCCGGATATTCCGATTTATTTAATGTTAGCCAGATCCTTAGTGGAGAAACGCAGAATTCTCCAGAACACATTACAGTCGGCAATATTCCTATGTTCAAGTATGCACCAGTGACATCATGTGATGTCGAGAGATCGTTTTCGGTGTACAAAACATACTTTCTGATCGCCGACTGAACTTAACTCCTGAACATATAGAGAAATATTTAGTGGTCAACTGTTTTCTTGTCTTGATTAATGTCTGGTGACAATAGACAATTATATATTAACTTCTGAATTTGTATTTTTGTATAACTTTAATCTTTTATTAAAATTTTTGTATCAACTTACTCTTTTATTGTAGCGTAGGAATAATATACGTATTTATGCTCTAAAAAAGTTAAACAATAAAAAGACCTAGAACAAAGTGGTTTTTTTCTTAATAAAAAATAGCAGTAAACAGTAACAAAGCAGTTTTATTATTACCAAAAATAAATATTTTATTTAATTATGAAAATTGTGAATTATCAACTTAGTATCTATGTAATTTAGTAAAATTACGATGGTAAAAAATTGTAATGCTCTCTGACAAGAAATCCATTTACTAGTTTATTAAAGAAAAACAAAAAAAAAATTACAAGTTTATTATGAAATTCCAATAAACACAAATTCTTCAAGGATACCATAAAAAATTAAATGAAACTTAGCATTGCTGTTTTGAACGAATATATTAATTTGTAACTAGGTAGTCGTACTCAAAATAATTTTTGAATTTTTTTTATAAATATCAATAATTTTTAACTTTATGTGCGATTTTGATATTACATATTTCCTACATATTTTGAGGTTTTTTGTTACATATTTACATACATATTTTCAAAGTAATGCTACATAAAAATCCGGTCCCTAGTTATTAGGAACAATTATTCTGATGTTTGCTTAAATAATTCGTATGTAAATTAATCCGAACCAACTGCGAGCTTTCCAATGTTTTTCAAAATCGTATGCCGTCACGTGCTCTAATGTTTAACGACCCAAAATTTTAAAAGTGATTTTACTCGAAAACGGTTGATCTTAGCGAATCGGAACAAGTATACTTTTTTACGTAAAAATGTGTGAATTTTCATATTTTTGTGTCAATTCTGCAATAACTCCATTGTAAAAAAAGTTGGGTAATTTTTGCCTAAGACCGTCCCTGGTTCCTACGCCCATGAACAAAAGTGTGGAACGTACTGTCCTGAATTTAAGTCGCTATATTAGAGCTAGAAACTTCACAAAACTTGATTAAGATATCTGTACAGGTTTTCGAAATATTATGAAAAAACCATCATTGCTGTATACCTTGTAACACCCTGTATCTTGAAAACGAAGCCTTAAAAAGTCTATGTTCTCTGGACTTTTCTTCTTATTTTTGGGCAAAGAATCTTTGGTTAAAATGATTCAAGTTAATTATGGGTCACCCTGTATATGTACTTATATGCTAAGATAATAGCGTTGTTGTGGACTACCCTGTTGTATCTCAGCCGGTTTAGTTGTTGCTCGAATGCCTGAAATGAAAGAAGGTTTATTGTCACAATTTTCTGCACAACGATAGTAGAGCTATTATTGTGCACTATTTCGTATTGAAAGACGATACAGAACAAGTAGGAGAGGAAATATTAGTAGGAAATCGATACTAGTATACGTATCCAAAACATCCCTTCTCGTCGTCGTTCCGAAGAGTACTTACCCAAAAAGGGCACACGGCTTCTATCTGTGCGTGAGAATCACTCTCCACAGATCAGTCGCAGTTTGAGCTATCACTAATGCCGCTGCATCCTTGCGGTTCACAGGTAGGGCCTTTGCCAAATTTAACCCTCTGATGAAACCCAGAATGACGTCGAACCCTAAAACCCTTTTACTTCCGCTTACAATCGCCTTGGCGTATCTAACGCCAGTTCAATGTTGATAGGGTGCTGCTGTTGATGTGATGCATCGGCTTGCTTCAGCTGTGGGATACTAGAAACCTCGGGAATCCTCAGAAGTTGGCCGTGGTATCACCACCACAGTTCACACACTTAGCGCGGTTACTACGGGGTTTCATGCATTTGATGAAGTGGTGATGTGGTGCGCACTTGATACAGCGTGACGCCGCTCTATAGCAATCCAGTGCGTGACAGAAAACCTGACACCGGTGACACTGTCCGATGACGGATTTCTACTTCGAGTCTTCGATGGATGTACGTAGGCGAACCACGTAGTCAAACTTCCGAATCGTTCTGAGGCCTTCTGTTTGAATATCAACCAGCAGACGCGGGACTAGTCGTACACGTTTCTTTATCCTGAAGCAAGAATTGTTAATATTGCGTTCGAGTAAGTCTCGCACAATCTCTACAGATACTTCCCGTAGAACATCGTTCGCTTGTTGCATGATAGACATGGTACTTAGTAACATGATTATCGATATATCGCATCAGCCTGACATGGCCTTTAGCTGAGCAGGCTGCATTCTGTATTTTAGGCGATTGCCTTCACTCAGGTGGAAGCAATCACTCAGTCCAATTCGCGAGAGAAGGTGACTGAGTTCTCCTTTTCATCGAAGAACTACCGGCGGCATCGTTTCCTGGTAACGACGGCTTCTATGGCTTCCGGGCAGTACATGGTGTCCGAAAAGGCCTCAAAAGCGTTGACGGTTCGGCGTGATTCGACCATCTATCGATGGCTTCTTTTTCTGTAGCTGCAATTCTTCGTTTGGTGTTGTCTACTGCGTCGTAGATGCTACGGTAGCGGTAGCCAGAGTCTCCGCTTCTGTCTTATTATCTTTTCCTCCCTTTCCTGGTTGTCATAGCTGCTAGGGTGACTTCATGGAGATCCATTGCTTGCGGGCCGGCGCGTTGTTAGTTGGCAGTTGGCAGTTCCCAACGGTGGGAACAGTATGCGACTCGGCAGAGTACACAAATAACGGCGCTCTAAGTGATGCTGTCTGATTGCTCGTTCCGTATTCTTTTTAAATTTTTTCGAGACTTTTGTTATTCTAGTTCGTCAATTCTGATATTCAGGCGGTTTTGGGATCTTCCCCTCTTTAGCAGTGGGTTTGTGTATGTGTGTGTGTGTGTGTGTGTGTGTGTGTGTGTGTGTGTGTGTGTGTGTGTGTGTGTGTGTGTGTGTGTGTGTGTGTGTGTGTGTGTGTGTGTGTGTGTGTGTGTGTGTGTGTGTGTGTGTGTGTGTGTGTGTGTGTGTGTGTGTGTGTGTGTGTGTGTGTGTGTGTGTGTGTGTGTGTGTGTGTGTGTGTGTGTGTGTGTGTGTGTGTGTGTGTGTGTGTGTGTGTGTGTGTGTGTGTGTGTGTGTGTGTGTGTGTGTGTGTGTGTGTGTGTGTGTGTGTGTGTGTGTGTGTGTGTGTGTGTGTGTGTGTGTGTGTGTGTGTGTGTGTGTGTGTGTGTGTGTGTGTGTGTGTGTGTGTGTGTGTGTGTGTGTGTGTGTGTGTGTGTGTGTGTGTGTGTGTGTGTGTGTGTGTGTGTGTGTGTGTGTGTGTGTGTGTGTGTGTGTGTGTGTGTGTGTGTGTGTGTGTGTGTGTGTGTGTGTGTGTGTGTGTGTGTGTGTGTGTGTGTGTGTGTGTGTGTGTGTGTGTGTGTGTGTGTGTGTGTGTGTGTGTGTGTGTGTGTGTGTGTGTGTGTGTGTGTGTGTGTGTGTGTGTGTGTGTGTGTGTGTGTGTGTGTGTGTGTGTGTGTGTGTGTGTGTGTGTGTGTGTGTGTGTGTGTGTGTGTGTGTGTGTGTGTGTGTGTGTGTGTGTGTGTGTGTGTGTGTGTGTGTGTGTGTGTGTGTGTGTGTGTGTGTGTGTGTGTGTGTGTGTGTGTGTGTGTGTGTGTGTGTGTGTGTGTGTGTGTGTGTGTGTGTGTGTGTGTGTGTGTGTGTGTGTGTGTGTGTGTGTGTGTGTGTGTGTGTGTGTGTGTGTGTGTGTGTGTGTGTGTGTGTGTGTGTGTGTGTGTGTGTGTGTGTGTGTGTGTGTGTGTGTGTGTGTGTGTGTGTGTGTGTGTGTGTGTGTGTGTGTGTGTGTGTGTGTGTGTGTGTGTGTGTGTGTGTGTGTGTGTGTGTGTGTGTGTGTGTGTGTGTGTGTGTGTGTGGGGTGTGTGAGTGTGTGGTGTGTGGGTGTGGGTGTGAGTGTGTGGGGGTGTGAGTGTGTGAGTGTGTGGGTGGGGTGTGTGGTGTGTGAGTGTGTGAGTGTGTGGTGTGTGGTGTGGGTGTGTGGTGTGTGGGGTGTGGAGTGTGTGAGGTGGGTGTGTGAGTGTGTGGGTGGAGTGTGTGGGGGTGTGTGAGTGTGTGGTGTGTGAGTGTGTGAGTGTGTGGTGTGTGGTGTGTGGAGTGTGGGTGTGGAGTGTGGTGTGGAGGTGTGAGTGTGGGTGTGCGTGTGTGAGTGTGGGTGTGCGGGTGTGGAGTGTGCAGTGTGCGGTGTGCGAGTGTGCAGTGGAGTGTGCAGTGTGCGAGTGTGCGAGTGTGCAGTGTGCAGTGTGCAGTGTGCAGTGTGCAGTGTGCGGTGTGCGTGGGTGTGGGTGTGCGAGTGTGCGTGTGTGCGGTGTGCGGGTGGTGTGCGGTGTGCGTGTGTGCGGTGTGCGTGTGGTGCGTGTGCGGGCGTGTGTGCGTGTGTGCGTGTGGTGGTGGTGTGCGTGTGTGCGGTGTGCGTGTGTGCGGTGTGCGTGTGCGTGTGTGCGTGTGTGCGTGTGCGTGTGTGCGGTGTGCGGTGTGCGTGTGTGCGTGTGTGCGTTGTGCGTGTGTGCGGTGTGCGTGTGTGCGTGTGTGCGTGTGTGCGTGTGGGTGGTGGTGTGCGTGTGTGCGTGTGCGGTGTGCGTGTGTGCGTGTGCGTGTGCGTGTGCGTGTGTGCGTGTGTGCGTGTGTGCGTGTGCGTGTGTGCGTGTGTGCGTGTGTGCGTGTGCGTGTGTGCGTGTGTGCGTGTGCGTGTGTGCTGTGCGTGTGCGTGTGTGCGTGTGTGCGTGTGTGCGTGTGCGTGTGCGCGTGTGCGTGTGTGCGTCGTGGTGTGCGTGTGCGTGTGCGTGTGCGTGTGTGCGTGTGTGCGTGTGTGCGGTGTGCGTGTGCGTGTGTGCGTGTGCGCGTGTGGCGTGTGTGCGTGTGCGCGTGTGCGCGTGTGGCGTGCGCGTGTGCGCGTGTGCGCGTGTGCGCGTGTGCGCGTGGCGTGTGCGCGTGTGCGCGTTGGGGTGCGCGGTGCGCGTGTGCGCGTGTGCGCGTGTGCGCGGTGCGCGTGTGCGGTGCGCGTGTGCGCGTGTGCGCGTGTGGCGTGTGCGCGTGTGGCGTGTGCGCGGTGCGCGTGTGCGCGTGTGCGCGTGGCGTGGCGCGTGTGCGCGTGTGGCGTGTGCGCGTGTGGCGTGTGCGCGGTGCGGCGGTGCGCGGTGGCGGTGCGCGTGTGCGCGTGGCGCGTGTGCGCGTGTGCGGTGGCGTGTGCGCGTGCGCGTTGCGCGTGTGCGCGTGGCGTGTGCGCGTGTGCGGTGCGCGTGTGCGCGTGTGCGCGTGTGCGCGGTGCGCGTGTGCGGGTGCGCGTGGCGTGTGCGCGTGTGCGGGCGGTGCGCGTGTGCGGTGTGGCGTGTGGCGTGTGGCGTGTGGCGTGTGGCGTGTGGCGTGTGGCGTTGGGTGTGGGTGTGCGTGTGTGCGTGTGTGCGTGTGCGGGTGTGCGTGTGGGTGTGCGTGTGTGCGTGTGTGCTTGTGCGTGTGGCGTGTTGGGGGTGGCGTGTGGCGTGTGGGCGTGTGTGCTGTGTGCGTGTGGCGTGTGGCGTGTGGCGGTGGTGTGGCGTGGGGTGTGCGGTGTGCGGTGTGCGCGTGGCGGTGCGGGTGTGCGGTGCGGTGCGGCGTGCGTGGCGTGGCGCGTGCGCGTGCGCGTGCGCGTGCGTGCGGTGCGTGTGCGTGTGCGTGTGCGTGTGCGTGTGCGTGCGCGTGCGCGTGCGCGTGCGCGTGGCGTGCGCGGTGCTGCGTGCGCGTGCGGTGTGTGTGTGTGTGTGTGTGTGTGTGTGTGTGTGTGTGTGTGTATGTGTGTGTTGTGTTTATTTACATGTATTTTAAGTGGTAACAATTTTGATGATTATTTTGTGTGGAAAAGGAAGTGTATATATGTTAATTGATTGATATACAGTAGGTAAGAGTGTAATAAGTTGCCATATATTATAGGTAGTGTTGTCCTTTTTCTTTGCGGCGGTCATCATTAATACCTTGTGAATATGGGTTATCCTAGGATATATAGAGGAGCTTTTAGAAACTCCCGGAAGGTCGGTTAAAGGGTGTAATAGAAGAGCTGGTAGATGTTGAAATTTGATTTTGGGCTTTTGTGGTGGTCGGAGTTTGTTGGAGAATAGAATTTCTAGTATTTGTTTGGTAGCGGTTGTCACCGTTCACCTTTCGATCTGTATATTTGGCTTGTAGTGCTATTTATGTACATGATTGATTTAATGTTGGTGTGTTGTATGGTTAGTTGGTTAGGGTTTCTGTCAACTGTTTGTCCATTGTCGTTTTGCAGTATGTCGGAGTTTGAGCTCTGGTTGGATCATTGGGGAATTTAGATATAAATGGTGTACAGTATATGTTAGAGACGATCCTTGCAGTACGCGAGTGGTTGGATTAAATATCGGGAAGCAGAAAAGCCTGCTCATACCTCCACACATCTGCCTGGCAGATAGAGCAGTCGGGCGAATGCGGTCGGAAAGCCTAATAGTCGTAGTTTGTGTATTAGTCCTGCATATCAGACTTTGACGAAGGCTCGTTTTATGTCTAGGAAGAATGCGAGACAACAATCATGGTAATTTTGGGCATTGCAGGATTCCTGTAAAGCTTCAAGACAGGGTTTTGCAATGAAAGGTTGGGTCTATAGCGAACTGGCTGTTAAGTAAGATGCCATTTGCTTTGAGGTATCTTCGGGACAGGAAGAGAGATCACTCTGTAGGATGAAGTTTAGAAAGGGTCAGATCGATGTTTAGGTAGAAGCGGACTTCGATTCCGTTGGGAAATAGGATACGTCTAGGCATTTGTTAGATATTTGGGCTAACTGTTTAATGGCGTTTAGTGGTAGATTCTTAAGTATTCGTCAGTTAAGTCTGTTTTGTCCTGAAGCGGCACTTCTCTTTGTCTAAAAGTTTGTTGGGTAAAATAGGACTAGGAAGAGGGTTTTAAGGTTTTGGTTTTGGGACACCTCAAGAATGTGATCCAGCTGAGTTTTGATATCGTGGTCAAACGATGGATCTTTTCTGTAGTCGTGAGCATGGATTGCAGGTGAAGATCGAACAGGTCGCTTTTCTCCTGGTCTGAAACTGCAAGGTTACCTTCAGGGGTTGAATAAGTGGCGTTTTGTTAAGCGATGTGTTTGTTACGATTTTGAATTTTTGGCAAAATTTAGGGTCCTCATGTTGGTCAAGCTTGGCTGTATCTTTGATCCAATTTCCTTTGGTGAACCTAATGGTTTGTAATCGAATGATTCCGTTGTGTCTATTGTACTGGGTCTTTGTTTTTCAGGAATCGATGGTATATCCGTCGTTTTTTTCTTAATTCAGGAAAGATGCGGGCAGGAAGTGGTTTTAGGTGTCAGTTGTCGTCGAAGTACTGTATTAGTTGTTCAGAGCAAATCATACGGTCCGGTATGTAGCAGCCGCTATATCCAATGAACATGTGGTGGACGTTTGTTATTCTCAAAGGAGGTAAGCTGAGTAGTTTTTCAATAAGTACTCGTCCGTTAGTGTTATCTGCCGTGTCTCCAAATTGTGTGTCTTACCGAGGTCTCCAGTGAAACTGCGTTGGGGATGTTGGGTACGTAGTCCAGTAATGAAGAGGAAAGGATCTTACCTCCAGGAAGGATATAGTAGTAGCATTCAAGGTATTGAAGTGCGGCGGCAGGGAGTGGAAAGGTATCGGGTGTGTATTAGTAGTGCAGTTCTTCACATGCCTCTATTAGGGTTGTTGTTTATGTTAATGGTGTCTCAGTCGATTCGTTCCGTTTCCGTTATGGTCAGTATTTGTATTTGATTTACACGTCGAGTAGGTTTGCAATGAAGTAGCGTTTTAGTCAATCGCCACCCGCGTTACTGTCCCTATCATTAGATCCATTCTTTTAGGATAGAAGAAAGGAAGTTAAGAGAGTGGGTAGGAGTTTTACTGAGGTCGGTAATAGAGGTGTTAAAACCGACTTGTGTAGTGCTCCAAGCGGAGATTGAGTTGTTCGCTGAATGGCAGACAACGATTTCTCACTCAGTAGTGCGTTTTCTGGTTAAACAGAAATGCGATGAATCTGGGGACGGCTTCTGGTAACGGGTTAGTCACAGATTGGCTATTGCTTAGTGGTGGGATTGAGGGTACTGTGACGTAGAAAATTATCAACGTTTTCCTATTGACGTGGGAGGGCATGAAAATGATTATTTGAAATGCTGTTACGGCAGTACTTAATGAAAGCACTAACAACGTGTTATGCGCATATAGTTGATACATTGTTAGTCTGCGCTTGATTTGTAGAGTAGCCTAGCACAACTAATGTTTTCTAGAAAACGGTGCTTTTGTTCAATGATGATTTTGTGATTTTATAATTTATTAGCGCCAGTCAGAGCTTTACGGGCAGTATTACTCCACCAACCGCATTGAAGATGGCGGCGCAACTATTTGATCCCATATCGTTATTGGAAGCACTTAGTGTGAATCTTTAAACGCTTTAGTGTTTCATTAATTGGTAGGTTGCACTAGCACATTTTCGCTGCAATATGGTTTATTACTTTTATTAGAGGTGCAACAATGGACAGGTACACATTGTTAGTGCTGTGTTACATCAAGTTAGTGCTTTACGGATAGCGTCAGTGCAACCTACAAAACGTTCGCTTGATACAAACCAGAATGCAGCAAGGATACTAAGGATGTTCACCGAAGTATTTACAGTGGTGCGAGGAAATTATTGCTGCAAAATAAGTAGTTTATATGTATATATATATATATATATATATATATATATATATATATATATATATATATATATATATATATATATATATATAACACGAAAAAATTTTTATGGGAAGAAAATATAAATTTACTCCTAATTTGCAGTCAATTTGGCTACCTATAAAACGCAAATTCTTTTTTATGGTCAATCTTCGATATATTTTCATATCTTCTTCAGGACTAAACTAGAATTTAATATTACAGATGATGACAAGAGTAATTTTAAGAGATAATACTTACACGTGATGTTAATCGTTATGTAGCATAGTAATAAGCAAACAAATAACCATCATATTGATAACTAACTGTACAATGTTAGTTACCAATATGATGTATAAAATAGTACATCGTAACTAGGAAGTACATACAGTTTAAGTTTGAATAGATTGTGACTTGCCTCCTCGATAGCTCAGTCTCTAGCAAGTGGATGTCGTGGGTTCAAGTCCCACTGGTTAATCTTTTACTGTATGTACATTAAACGTAAATTTTAAAATAAAATACAATTAATGATTATTAAGCTAAACTGCTGTGCGTTCATTAAAAATAATTTTATAGTTATCTATTAGTGTTGCAACAGCAAATCCAAATTAATAGTCAGTCACGTGTTGTCTTGAGCGAAACCTTCGAATTGCGGGCTCACATGATATTCACAAAAAGTTGGCTTTGATCCTTCATTGTGTGTATAAAATTATAATACATCGTAACTAGGAAAGTACCTACAGTTTAAGTTTGAATTGATTGTGACTTGCCTCCTCGATAACTCAGATGGAAGAGCCCCCTCTAGCAAAGTGGAGGTCGAGTTAATCTTTTACTGTACGTACTTTAAAAGTTAATTTTAAAATAAAATACAATATATATATATATATATATATATATATATATATATATATATATATATATATTAATTAGTACTACAATGAGCTAAGAGAAACCAATAGGTCACAAAAAAGGTGCAGTATTGTCCAATGAAGTGTAGGTTTGTGCTTTGAATAAAGGCGCAAAACACAATGAATAAGGCGTTAACAGCTCGCTCAAGTTGTGTTTCTAGTTTTCCAATAAGTGTATGCACCGTGTGCCCTTGTCTCGAATATAACCCGTGCTGGTGATGCAATCCATAAAGCACAACACCAAAAATGTGTTATAGTTTAGATATTAGAGCATTCAATAGTGGTATAAAACCTACACTGCAAAACGCACCGCTCTCTCGAAAACGGCTAGTAGCAGCAATCATGAAGAATTGAACTGCACTAACGCATCAAAAATTACGTCTTACTATTAGGGCTCGTACAATGGATATAAAAGCAGAACTACATAAAGAGCACCGTTTTGTTGAAAACGACCTGTTTCCTTATTAATGAGTAGTCAATTTTAACAAAATAATAAATACTAATTATTACGGATCTTTTGCTTGTAACTAACATTGATAACCTCCAGTATCAGTATGAACAAAAGTGCAATGATATTTCCGTAGTATTCAAGAAATAAATGTATAAGTATGCAAGCAATTATTTTTGTAATATTGTGTTTCTATGGTTCTTTCTCAGCAAAGGTGTGTGTTTACAGAAAAACGTAGTTTATTAGCTCTTATTACAGATTCCGTTAGAAATCTATGATATTTGGGAAGAAGTTACAAAACCTTACAATGAGGAGTGCGCAAAAGTTTCTAATATAGATTTAGAACATCTACGTAAGAAAATATTATTAGCAGAAATTCCTGATGATGACAACATTATGGAATACGGTAATTGTATTTATGAACATATAAATTTTATTCAAAGTAATGGTAATTTCAACAAAGAAGTGTTACTTAAGATATCATATGTAAATGAAGAGATTGCAACGGAATGCATCGAGCAAGCAAACGTTCCAGATAAAAAATTAGATAAGCTGTTGATTATGTGTTCATGTATCATAAATGCCTTTGGTTTTAGTAAAAAAGGCAGACTGTATAGCCAGCAAATGCAGATACAAAAGACAAAATAATTTTATTTTTATTTTATTTGTGTAGTATTAAATATTTTTTATACCTTAAGTTGGCGACGTTTAGACAAGCACTTTAATGGGATGCTGGAAAAGCAATGCGGGCATGGGCAGCGAAGATGGAAGTATAAAACAACGCAAATGGTAATGAAATCAATAGGTGACGCTGCTAGTTTTGTACTAATTATTAGTTTGCTGCAGCCAGTGGCGGCTCTACTGGGGCTGCAAGGGCTGCACAGCACCCGGGAGGCCTGGTCTCGGAGGGCGCTGGCTGCTGCGGTTAAGCTCAGTGGGTAGACATTTAATGCTTTAGTATTGGTTTCTTATTTCGTAGTGTTTTAGACAACGTAACAACGCAGGTGGGTATTGCGGCACTTGGGCGTGGGAAAATTTTGAAGACCGTGGGAAAATTTTTGAGACCGTGAGACATATATTTTGGCAATCATCCGGCCAAACCTTTGATATTTGCCGACACCGCTCATGATTATTAGGTTTGGCGCATTTTGAATGTGGTAACCACTTTATCAAGGTACCACCTGATCAAAGTGGCATAATTGCAGTGTCTGACCTGCTTGCACAAAACCCCACACCCAAGATTATACAACAGCGGCCTACTTTACCAAGGTCACACACCAGGAAGGCCACTGTATGTCCTACTCGAGGTCCCACAAGCTTAAACAATACCAAGGCCCGTCATCTCATACATTAGCAAGGTCATTTGTGATGACCACGCACTGAACGTATGAAGCACTTAGGCCAGACAGATGCGTTTGCAAGTGAGAGTGAGAGGAGAGTGAGAGTGAGGTGAGAGTGAGAGTGAGAGTGAGTGAGAGTGAGTGAGAGTGAGAGTGAGGAGTGAGAGTAAGAACGAGAAAGAGAGAGAACAGTGGTGAGAAAGAACGCCATGCGTTGGAGGTCTTTGTGGATAGTTATTATAAAATATACACGTCTACACTCTGTAGTGAGAGAGAGAGAGAAAGAAAGCAGCGGTGAGAAAGAAAGACATACTGGGTGAACTATGTTTATTTCAAAAGTGGTCATGCATTTTGGTGTGCCCTACTAACCACATCTGACCAGACAAACAGTTATCAATCAGATCAACGGGTGAGAATACCGTCAGGGTGAGGGTGAGTAGTGTATAAATACGTTCACCAGGTACCAAGTGACTTAGTTTACTTTTGTTGCTGCTACCGTTCACATCGGTCTCATCACGAATGCACATGGCTAATTTTGAAATTGTCAGTGAGCGTTATATGCGCATAAAGAAGTTTCGCTCAACAGACATTTTGTTTAAACTAAAGAACAACACAAGAAAGCTAGGTGTGTTAGACTGGACAAGAACAGGAGTTAATCAAGTTATTACAAACATTATGTCATCGGTTAACCCGACGATAAAGTGGGAATAACCTTTCACGCAGAAAATTTTAAATTTAAACTACCGGGGTGGATGAGTTTTCATAAAGCATCCGAAGCGACATTTGGCTGTGTGTGGAGTATTTTGAAATCACTACTGCAGAGTAATATTCATTAGACGAGCACCGACACATTCCGTATTGAGGTATGTGCATCACCACCAACAGGGAAAGGAAGGCAGCGAGTGTACAAACAACTACAATGAAGAATCAATCATGCGACGTGGAATAATTACTATACGCAATGAAGATAACTTATGTTTACCGCGAGCGTTAGTAGGGTAGAGCCCTTGCAGATAAAGACCCGAGATATAATGACATTAGAAAAAAGGATGCACTACAAAAACTATTAGCACTAAACTTAATAGAAGTCTCTAAGGTTACAATTCCGAGTAAGGGCTATAGTATTAACGAACTTAGACAGTTTCAACAATACCTTACCGGGTACAGTATACCAACACGGCACTAAAGGACGAAAATGTTATTCGAAACTGTCGATTCCGAGGAAAAGAAAATAAGATTACTTACAACCAAGGACATTTTAACGTTATAAAATCTTTAACATCAGCGTTTTGTTGTAGCTATTACCTTGAAAAGTGTCATACCCGTACAATACTTTAAACAGGCATATGTGTGAGCTACTGCCCTGCTGTAAAAGAGCTCCAGTTTGTGAAAAATTAAGTGAAGAAGTTTATTGCTACGACTGCGGTTAGAAGCTTTCGATCGTCATATGTCTTTTGAACCATAAAGAAAAAAAATAGGGTTCAACAGTACACAAATGCAGCGTTTGTTTAAAAACATTTAATATTAACAACCGAAAACACCTCATTTTGTGGGGAGGTGTTTTGTAAAAATGCAACGATCATAAACCGGAAAACCATTTTTGTTTTATTAGACCAGAAACCTTATAGAGAGAATGACGACGTTTTATTTTTGTTTTATGATTTAGAAACTCGTCAAGTACAAACTCATCCTGAAAAACCCCGAAGTAAAACTTTACGAGGCGAATCTTTGTGTATTTCAGCAAGTGTGCGCTACGTGCTACACACTACCATCTCCTCTAGTCATTGCCCCGGTGTGGTGTTAGAGAACAAGGTGAACATTGTATCAACAAAATCTTTAATTACTTGCTGGAAGTAAGAAAATTTTCAAAAGGTTGTTGTAATAGCCCACAAGGTCAAGGGTTTGATCACCAGTTTATCTTAAATCACACACTAACGAAAACACACACTTTAAACCGGATATTATAATGAGTGGGAGTCTAAAATACTAATGATGAAATTTGATAACCTAAAATTTATTGATAGTCTTAACTACTTCCCTATGCCACTCTCAGCTCTACCAAAAGCGTTTGGATTAACGACGATTATAAAAAATGTTATTTCCCCATCTAATTAACATTAAAGCAAACTCCGAGTATGTAGGACCGCTACCTGATACTGATTATTGCTCCCCCAAGTCCATGAACCCCGAAGAAAGAGCTGAATTTTTAAAATGGTATGAAGAAACACAATCATAGGGTTATGTATTTAAAATGTCAGGAGAGTTAACAGAATATTGCCGGTCCGATGTAGACACCTCAAAACATGTTTGCAAGTACTTTAGATGGCTGTTTTTGAAGGAGTGTTTGATTGACCCGTTTGTCGAGGCCATTACGATAGCCTCAATTTGCAATCTGGTGTATCGACGACGATTTTTACAACCCGATACAATTCGAATTATCCCCAAAGCTGGTTACCGAAGAGCAGACAAATAATCTATAAGTGCTACACAATGGCTGGTATGGGAAGAGGACCGTAGAGGTATTTCTATTCAACACGCTGGTAACAAGAGAGTATGTGACGTATGGTTTGAGAGTAGATGGTTATTGCGAATCATCAAACGAAGTTTTGAGTTTTACGGGTGTTAGTATCACGGTTGTCCTATATGCTTTAAACACAACGCCATGCACCGCTGTTTGACAATCCACACGATACCATAGAGCAGAGATATGAAAATACTAAATCAAAAGTATTCCGTCTTAAAAATTTAGGATGTAACGTCACTGAAATGTGGAATGTAAATTTTGCTAGAATTAAAAACAAAACCAACAAATGTTATATTTAAAACACCACCCCTGAAAGATACGTTCCTCTTAACCCACGCGACGTATTTTATGCTGCCAGAACGGGGTTGTAAAACTAAGATATGTAGCAAAACCAGGCGAAAGAATTAAATAGTCGATGTGTGCTCGTTGTACCCCGGGTTTGTAAATACGGAAGGTTTTCAACTGACCACCCACGGGTATATGTTGGGAGGAAGTGTGACGAGTTTACTACGAAGGGTGTCTTTCCCGACGGTTTAATTAAGTGTTCAATTCTACCACCTCAAAATCTTTACCACTCGGTGCTCCCTATGAAGATACATCAAAATTATGTTTCCGCTTTGTCGCACATGTGTAGAAGAAATAAGTAACGAAGAATGCTTGCATGATATTCAGGAACGAACACTTCACGGTACATGGTGTACAGACGAAATCGTAGAAGCCGTCAAAAGGGGGTACAATATAGTACAAATACAACAAATCTGGTCATATGACACAACACAGTATGATAAAACAGATAGACCAGGTGGTCTATTTTCCGGTTCCATAAATATGTTCTTAAAGATGAATCAAGAGGCTTCGGGGTGGCCCTCTAACTGTACAAAACAAGAAGACCAGACCCTTTACATGGCAGAGCTCCTTAGCAACGAGGGTGTACAGCTCGAACCTGATTCTATTGAGAAAAACCCCGATCTTAGATCTCTAGCAAAGCTTATGTTAAACAGTTTCTGGGGTAAATTTGATCAGCGCGAAAATCAAAGCAAAACTTCAAATTATTAATACTCTAAAATAGTTTAACGATTTAATGTTTTCTCCATCAGTTGAAGCTAATCATATACAGGAAATTAACGAGGACGCCCTAATTGTAAACTGGATATATGTGGAAGAGGCTGCTGAGCCCCTGTTTAATGTAAACTGTAATAGCACCTACGTAACCACACAAGAACGATTAAAATTACACTCGTATCTTGAAGCGTTGGGAGAGCGGGTGCTATTACGATACTGATTCTGTTATTTACATTTCAAAAGAAGGGTACCCCGATCTACCTCTAGGAAATCTGTTAGGAAATCTTGCCGATGAAATTGAACCTCAATACTGTTGTGGGCCTTATATCACCCAGTTTGCACCAGGAGGACCGAAAATGTACGGTTACGAAGTTTATTTATCAGGTGAGATGGTAAAGCAAACGATTAGAGTAAAAGGAATTGCCCTAAACTACGAAAATTTAGAAAAAGTTAACTTAGAATCCTTAATTGATTTAGTGGATGACGTAGAACATGAAATTTTAACTTTACTAACGCCATTAGGTGAACACAGGACCACGAACTCGTGACAAAACCTGAAATTAAAAGACTGATTAAACATCAACAAACGTCGCAGGATAGAAAACTACGACACGGTACCATATGGATATAAGAAAACGAAAATGATTTAGTGTGAAACAATAAAGTGTTATACCAGGTAATGTAAATACAATCGGATTTAGGGTATCTTACCTTTTTATTATATTGTTGAAATGTTTATCAATAAATAGAATAGACATTAAGATCAAAACATTGTTCAAAACGAGAATAAACTATGAATGTTTATATGTTTTCACTGTATATTAGAATTGGAATGTTGCAATAGTACGTTATAGACTTAAATAAATCGCGTTGCCAGTTGCCACCTGTGTAGTTTACAGACATTTTCCATTTTACTCTCCGTCTTCTATTGAATTATAATTATAGTGTTTACCTGATCTACAAATCAAATTTCTCGTAACCCTTGGTTTTGAGTCCCTCAAAATCGGAGTTTAAACGACTCACTATTTTGTGAATAATTCACTAATATGAACCAGAGCGGTTATAAACGCTTTTATTACACAAATTGGTATAAAATAAATTAAATCCTATGTAAGAAATGAAATAAATTTAAAATATTCTGGATAAATAATAAAATAACTGGCAGTTTATTTCCCCAGCGTTTGGGTCGCCCTCTATGAGTGAAACTGCAGAATAGCTAATTATCCAGGTGTGCTTACACTTGGAATCAATCCTTTAAAAAAATATTAATTAAAACAGTATGTGTTATGTGGGTGCGTCAATATATTCGTGAGGTGATTTTGAGGTTGCACAGGCCGCAACAGGTGAGTGAGTGAGTGTAAATCAGTCAGGTGTACTTTAATGACAGTGGATGATCTCGTATCGCAGGATATATACAGGGTGAAGGGAATATCGCCTTTAATTATAATGATCCTCAGGTAGTGTTGATAATTAAGTAATTAGAGGATACGAGAGGGTGCACGTAAGGATTAGGAGTGCTGACAGATGTTATTGGAGTGTTATTAAGGATAACGATTAGAGCCGGCAACGATTAGAGGGGCATTTCGGTTTTAATGGGGTTGGTTTGTGTAGAAGTAGTTAGATGTTCGGCACAGGGCCTCCATCGAAATAACCACGTCGTTGGGAATAATTCAAAAGCCCACCTCGGTGCAAATTACAGCGAAGATGTTGGTTTGAATTATAACACTTTTCCTTTTGTTGAGGGTGGTTGTATCCAAGAGTAGGAGAATTTGTGGGTCGCATTACTTAGTAATACGGGGCATCCCTCCGTCAAACTAATTATCACGCACCTTAGGCACTTTTATGTACCAGACTAGGTGCTAATGGCAGTTAAGACCGTTTTACACGAACATCTCCGAAAAGGGTAATTTTAATAAGATGGGATGAAGGAACGTAAGTAGTGAATGATTGAAGTATGTGTAGGGGTGAGAGTTTTGGTTGTTTAATTAGGATACTGGTATATTCTGACAGGGCAGATAAATCAGATTTATGTACAATTAAGGATGCAGGTCTGATATGGGTGCAAAATTAAATGTTGTAAGGTACAGAGAAGTAGAGAGGTAATAATGCTAATGTAATAATATGTGAGATGGTCGGTATTTATAATAAAATTCTAGAGAGTGGGAACACGAATGGACAACTGATCATGAATAATGATTATGCAGTTGTGAAAATAACTAGGAAATAAGGACTGATAGGAATAATTTACTAGGATAGGAAATTTATGTAGAGGATTCGCAGGATCATTACATAATTTAATACTTTCTTTTATTACCTTCATCTTTAACAACGTTTTTGTAACCCTAGGATACTTAACCAATAAAGTATCGGCTTCTGAGAGTCGTTATATAAAATCAAGTATAGTCAGTGTAGAAACAAAGTTATTGAAGTAAAATTTATTTATTTATACGTATACATGACAACCGTAGGATTAAATATGAAAGTGTTTAAATTTTTTAGCGCTTAGAGAAGCATTTAGTGCACATTGTAATACTATGCTCATTACAGATATTATTTCTACAACTCATACATAACAATGTGTTTTACGATCAATATTTGCAGGGCACACTAAGCATCTCTTTCCCTCAATTGTTGCGCCTGTTTGACGGCTGGCGGACCAGAGATATCAATAAATCTGCTTAGATACTCCTGCACACTACGCCGTAGGTTAGGATTAGTAATCTTCTTTGCATATGTAGTATCACTAGTTTCTTCGCTAAATTTTTCAAAAACAATCTGAGTTTGTGAGCCACTTTTATGTTGTAGTTTGGATGCTCCTTAGTAAACACTACATATGCGTTGAGTGCTGAAACATCAATGATGTTCAAGAAAAATGTCAGGGGCTATCGTTTACTTTGCCCTTTGCACGTGTAGGGCGACACTATTTCACCCATGACGTGAACACCGCCCTTTGTTTTGTTATAATGAGTGATTATTTCAGACTTCCTCTTAGCGTCATCATTGATAGATGAGCCGTGGCGCATGGTGCTTAGTAAAATTACGAATTTGTTCTTTTTAGGTGCGTAACTTATGAATACGTCATTTCGAAAGCAAAACAATGAAGATCATACTACACGAACTTTTAAGGCTTTCATTTCTTTCATAATCTCACGCTTATTCTGACGTAGTGTACCCACAACAGTAATATTTTTATCCAAAAGATAAAGTGTTTGCGGAACACTACTAAAGAAGTGGTCTATCGTGAGAATAAGACC
This sequence comes from Vesta saturnalis, assembly GCA_036346205.1. Taxonomy (NCBI): domain Eukaryota; kingdom Metazoa; phylum Arthropoda; class Insecta; order Coleoptera; family Lampyridae; genus Vesta; species Vesta saturnalis. The sequence continues at coordinate 78,359 of JARFJB010000180.1, forward strand.
AGAATTATGAATGTCACGCACAAGAATTTGCACTACTTCAAGCCTCAGGTTTTTATGTGGAGGTTCTCCGGGCTGGCGACCAACATAAACTAACCATCCAGAGCATAACCAGACTTAGATTCACACATCCAAAATATTCTAGGTCCATATTTTGCTGGTTTACTTGGCATATATAGACCAAATCTACATCTACCTTTAAACCTAACGAGTTGCTCATCAATAGTTACATTAGTATCCGGTATGACGCAGGTTTTGCATTGATAAATAAATAAATCCCAAACGTAGGACACCATTGCTAACTTATCGGTTTCCGAATGTGCATTCCGGGTTCTCTTGTTGTTAAATGTGACGAATCTTAGTATTTCTTCAAATCGAAATACGGACATTGCGGCTCGGTACATAGAATTGATAAATTCACTACAAAATAGTTCTCGCGCAGGAACATCGGAGCTTCTGTTAACTACGAGATGAATAGGTAAACCACATAATGCAAGAAATTCATCCTGAGTTACATATTTCCATGGTTTTCCTTTTATTCCATAAACACGTCTCCTTTCTAAATTAGTACAATTTCTTATACAGTAACTGGAGTTACAAATAACTGAAACGATTCGTTTGGTGTTGCAGCCGTAGGTTTACTTGCTACTCCTGGAGCACGCTAAACAATGCGTGGTTGAATTTTATTTTTTGTTGTAGGTTCCAAAATCCAATCCAGAATACTCGTTAGAAACCAATTCGAAATTTGTGTTTTATGTGTCATCATTTCCTGCTTCTGACACAGAACTTTCTTCAGAAGGCATATCATCACTTTCAGCTACCCACTGCGACACTGTTTCTTCATAGACACGGTCACGAAATCTGAGGTTTTTCACCTTCGTTTTTGACGCCATTATCATATGTGTTTCACAAGTTCACTCAATGCAACTTTCATTACAACTAAGTGAAAATCATCTGCATCTACTTTTATACATCGAGCAGTAATCCAGGTTTGAACTCGCACATACACGTACAATTCCGCGCAGCAGTGCTTGAAAAATTATAATAACTATAAGCCTTGAAACTGGTTTTGTAGGAATTAATTATACAAGGGCTTCGGAGGCCCGTTTTATGTAAATATGGGGTACTATGTCGAATGAAGGCGTGTTTAGACCACATCTGAATGCTCAAGCTGACTAAAATTATTTTAAGCAAATTACGAGTAACTAAAATCTCTCTGGGCCTGAGAAGCCCGGTTTATGCATCTTAAGGTTAAATATAAAGTTTAATCAACAGTTTTTCGAAAGTACCCAATTACAAATTATTTTCGCTGATTGTTTTATTTTTTTTAGCTGACTGCATAAAAATAAAAACTTAGTTTTTTCGAGTTAATTTTTTGTTTTGTTTAATTTCTACTACCGTATTATTTAGTTGAACTGTAGTTTATTTGTTTATTAATAAGTTACATTAATTTTTATTTTGTGAGTAATTTTGTTACGCTATGCCAAGTTTTTTATTTGTAACCGTTTACTAATAAAATTGTCTTTCATCAGCGGTTACTCAATTATCTTTAATTTTCTATTAATCCTTCCCTCCTTTTTGCTACAGCGAGTTGATTTTTTTTAAACCGTTTAAATCTCAGCTAAGAGGATTTTTTCCCAGTTCCGCCGTCCGTTTGCCGCTTAATATATGATTACAGCAGCACCTATTCAACTACTTCGAAGACCCTTGGTAAACCGACGCCTCCACTGGGATCCTCCGAACCAGTAACGCTGTTGAAGATATCTCCAGGAGGAATCCATGCCTACAGGGGAACATACCACCACTCATCTGGATTGGCGCCCGAGAACCCACCGAATCAGTGTTAAGTTATATTGTACCTGGTTTACCTGGATAAATCTTTTTTTATAACTTCAGTAAAACTTATTTTTGGTAGTGACACATCGACCGTCCTTGTGCTATTGCAGCAACGTAAAAGCGTTACAGTTATGAAAAGAAAACAACTGACTTCGGGTAAGGTTTTCCAAGATAAAAATATTTGGGTGTATAACCTTACTTCAGTAGTAATTGTTGACATAGGTCAAGCTAACTTTGTTATTGCATTGAAGTTGTACAGTTTCAAACATCTTTCGTTTCAAAATAATTCTAAGTAGGGACAGGCTTCATGTAATGTATATCTTATGTATCAATTAAGAATTAGTTTACTATCGTAAAGCTTTACGAAAAGTACAAGTTTATTTGTTTTTATGCTGAGATTAATCAGCATATGTTGTTTCGTTTCATTAAATATACAAATAACTACAGCTGTTTTATTCTTTATTTAGATTATATGTGGCATTAAACTACAAATTTTTCAATTTTTGTTGTATTTTAATCATTTAACCAATAAAAATTGGGTTACTGAGTATAGCTACAGATATATATCTGCCTTCCGAAACGAGCTCTTAATCTACATTAAGTTTGTAAGTTATGTACCTTTCTAAGCTAGACCATGATGGACACATACCTTCTCTATTTAAGCGACAATTTCTCTTTACCGAAGTTACCTTCCAAGAAGAAGTAATATTTTCTACCTTTTTTATTTGTTATAATGTCTAAAGGCATATATTGGTACATTTGTACGGGCTCTAGATAGTACAATCTTGAATAAATGTAAGAAACAAAATGAGCGTCTACTCAACAGAATAACTAGCTTAATTGTCAATACAAATTCGTAAAATCCACTTTAATTTTCAAAAGGTACCTTAATCTTTGCCTGACTAGCCCTTTTTACTTGAATTGTATTTGAAATAATCAGTAAAAGGTTACTCCCTAAATTTTGAAAGAGCAAGAGTTCAAAATGTTTTTTCAACTGGTCTTACTGGTTGCTTCAATAACAAACAAGTGCATAAATAAATTATGGTAAGAAATTCGGAAAGGTATTTTTAATACACGGTAATAAAAATCCTTTTACAGGGCTAATAAATTACGGTTTGTATGTGACACAAAACCTTTGTTCACTAAACATAAGCTATTTAATTTGTTTTGCTAACCAGCTATCGTATACAGACTGTAATTTGAGAAAACTGAACGGATTATACTAAATAGCGTAACTAAAATACTTCAGAAACTTGTAAGTAAGAAGTGAAGGTCCAGTAATTTTTTTGCATAAGTACTTTGAGTTTTACAACATAACTAAACGTTGTATCCAAAATAGTCGGTAAATACCAATCAACCTAATTGTGTTCTATCGTACGTTACATATCTCACGTAAAAACAAGACACAAAGGCACGGGTTTGTTCCGCTCTAAATTATTATTCTTTCTACCAGAAATAAGGTTAATAACAAATCTTTCATTTATATATTGTGGAAATATCAATCATATCCAATGCTTAATTAACCTTGCCTCTGAATTTATACGTTACCAAAATAAAACTGAGTTCAGATTAGATTTTATTAAATCTAACCCTGCAATAACTTATGAATTTCTTACAATCTAAGTACAAAATATGCATGTGATTGAAAATGAAAGTAACTTCGATACGTAAACATTTCATCCCTTGATGCTCAAACACAAAAAAAAGAAAAATATCTTCAACGCATTATAAATATCTTACGTAATTTGAAAGTTCTACGCTTTAGCAGATGAAAGTAGGCGCTTTCAATACACACATACACACACGCACACGAACACGCACACACACACACACGCCCACGCACACGCACACGCACACGCACACGCACACGCACACGCACACGCACACACGCACACACGAACACACGCACACACGCGCACACGCACAGACGCACAGACGCACACACGCACACACGCACACACGCACACACGCACACACGCACACACGCTCACACGACACACGCACACACGCACACACGCACACACGACACACGCACACACGCACACACGCACACACGCACACACGCACACACGCACACACGCACACGAACACACGCACACACGCACATACGCACACACGCACACACGCACAAACGACACACGCACACACGCACACACGCACACACGCACACACGCACACACGCACACACGCACACACGCACACACGACACACGCACACACGCACACACGCACACACGCAAACACGCACACACGCACACACACACGCACACACACGCACACACGCACACACGCACACACGCACACACGCACACACGCACACGCACACGCACACACGCACACACGCACACACGCACTCACGTACACACGCACACACGCACTCACGCACACACGCACACACGCACACACGCACACGCACACACGCACACACGCACACACGCGCACACGCACACACCCACACACGCACACACGCGCGCACACACACACACACACGCACACACGCTCACACGCACACACGCACACATGCACATACGCACGCACGCACACACACTTACTCACTTACTCACTCACTAACTCGCTCGCTGGCTCTCACTTGCTCACTCATACATTCATTTAGCATTATACATAACCGATATTTCGATCAAACGTTAAACAACATGTCTAACTTAATCTAATTAATGCTACGAGTAACCGTTAACAGCATATCTGCACATTATCATTACAATAAAAGCTTAAGGAGGCTTTACCCCGGATGTCACGTTTTCCATTTTTTCTACACATGATTATCCAATTACAATTTTATTTTTGGGCTCATTAGGGGATACTAAATATTTTGCACTTATACGTTATAGGTAAATATTTAAATACTATATTTTGGTTCTTTTTATGGAATGTGGTACATTTGTCTTTTGTTTTACATGGGTTATTCAATTTTAGCTTATGTGGTCACAATTTGGGAGATTTCATTGAGTAATATCGATAATGATGATTGATCGCTGCTTCGGCAGAGGAAAACACTAATCGTCACAGAATAACACAATCTGATAATTTAGGAGTGTCTACCAATGTTACGGTGACCCATTCTCACGCTTGCTGTAAATAAAGAATGTTATGTTTCAACTTGTCTGAGGATAATATTGCAACAAAATGGTGGATTGGTTTTGGTACAATCGAAAGAATATCAGTCCAACGACTTAGTTGTATTGGTCTTAGATACGTTAGGCTTTATCAAAAAAGTTTAGTAGCGTTTTATTATATTACACACCGGTCATATGATACACCGTATTTAATTACTAGGAAGCTACGCCATAAGCAAATGGGGAAACTTAGAGTAAATAACAATTTGACGAGTTTCAATCAGTGGCTTTGGCTCTTAAAATTTGTTGTGTGTCGTATAAGAGCTGTAAAGTCCTTTACCGCTAACTTCTTGTGGGCAGATTTTTTACAAGACACTGTTTACGCCTAAATTAGGCATTGCTGCTTTCCTTTGAATGTGAAAATGGATATTTTTTGTGTAAGTGGTTTTTGTAACGCAAGAATTAGATAAAACTTGGGCTTTATTAGAATGGATGTTACAATAACTACTAAATTTTAAAATTACTATGAACATAGGCTGCGTTATGTTGAATATCTGTAAGCCTGAAACAGTTGAGCTTCGTACATGATCCACATCCAAATACTATCTTATACTACGTGATATTTAATACCCTTGCGATTAAGGGTTGTGTTTGAAGAAAGGTGCTAGTACAGCTTTGTTAGAATACGCATACAACAAAGCTTAACTCATCCTCCGTTCACTTGACTTCCTTCGCCTACATGTCAAATTTAACATTAACGTTATTGGAATTAACTTGTATGGACACTTGAGCGTCGCTTCTCTTAATTTCTGAAACTTTAGACCATGTTTACACAGCTAAACCTTGAAGAACATAACAAAAATTACGGTTGGTTACGACTATAAAATTGCATCCATGTATCACCGTCGTGGAATGTAATGGCGTGATACGTTTGATGGGCGCTGTTAGGCTTGGCACAAAACGCTGAAACTTGTATTCGATATAACGGAAAAATACACATAGATGTATGCATAGGATTCTAATGAATACAATTGCATTAAAATCAATTCCAAACTAACGGTCTGCGCGACTGTTTAGGACACCGTGCGCTGGGCAGCACCACCAGGGTAGAATCGGTAGTAAACAAGCTGTAATACGGCTAGAGCTAAACAGACAACCGGCATAATGGTTTTATAAGTTACTTATCGCTCAGGCTCTTCCAGGTCACCCCTCGTCAGATACATCTCTAGATTTATCACTGGAATCGCAACAGCGTTGTTATTTCTTTCACTAACAATGTGTTGCGACTATACTTGCTGTAGTCATTTGTCACAAAATTTAACAGCTAAACAGATAACTTACTACACTCAAGATGCTACTATTAGTAACATTGCACGATGCATTCATCTATACATTTTTCAGGTATCCATACCTTTTTGCCAAATTATTGTAATTCCTGAAATGAACATTTTTCAAGAATAGTATTTTTTGCTGCATCCGAAAAATATGAATAATTTCTTTTAGTGCTTACCTTTCTTTGGAAGTACTTTGATTACACTTAAGATATTCTGGCCGGCGTTAAAAACAAGGTCACCTAAAACCTTTCCATTATAAAAAATCTTAAAATAATCAAAAACAATTTATTTACATTATTTAATAAAAAAACTTTTTTATAAAAGGCAACAAAAAATGAGCGTCTAAGTATTACCAGGCACTTTCTTTGTCCGTTAAATCTCCACAATCAGTCTCTGGCAACGTGTCTCTGATAAAAACCTTGATTGCAGATCGACAAACTCCTGGTGGTATCTTTTGGGTATTGAATTTTGGTTGCACAATTTGTCAGGGTCCGCTTTTTCAATGCAGCATTGGGTAACTTACGTGGATACAATACTTCTGACATTTACATCAAAATTGATTTCTACGACCTACTGGGATAAAATTATTCTACTACCAAAATTAACAAAAATATTGGCTCACCCATAAAAACTTCCATACCAGAACTAGTACAATATTTATAATTCAGTTCAAAGTTGGATTTCCCTTTTTGTAATTTTTCCTGATTTACTTGACTTATTGTCAATACTGGACCATTCGAAGTTCTGCCATTAGAAGAGAAACATTCATCATCAAACATTTTCCAATTTTTAAAGTCAGTAAGCTTCAACCTCAGAACGTCAAAAGCTTTGGGACAAACTCTTGCATTTGACATAATGGTATCCCATTCTGAAGGTACCCAGATTATTCTTTTTCTAACAAATCGTTCGTTTCGTGGACGGAGTCAACAGACATGTAAGTATATCCAGGTATCAAGGAAACAATCTTTATAGACATACTTTCGTAGAAATTGTTTCAGCATTATTAACAATCCCCTGAGCAGCTATCACAGTAGAGAATCACAAAGTTTTCCAATCTACACTTTCAAAACTTTTAAACATTGTTGAACATATTTTATTGGAACCTCTATTTCCATCGGATTCGCCCATAAAAAACAAATACCATTTCTAGTACCACTTTCACACACCGTTTCTTTAAAAACTGCGTACTTTCGGGAATAATATAATAGTAAGTTATCTCCGTGTGTAGTATTCAGGACCTTTTGGAGGTCGAAGCTGGCATAAATGTATAATTCATCAGTATCTTTTTGGTCAGCTAAAAATAATTCTTTCCTCTGTTATTTCATTTGAAAATGCTTTACAAACGTGTAACTTGATCAACAAGTTCTCTGAATTTACTATGTTAAAAGAAATTAAATTAAATTAAATGTTGAAATTGACATGATAGTGCCATCTATGTGACTTTTACAACATTTCTGCCTGTTTCTACACCTACTATTTAATATTAACTGTTTGGTTTGGTTGTGTACCGCTAGAAGACGGTACCATAAACAAATACATTTTTCTACACAGGAATTTTATTTTCAAAAATATTTAAAACTTATTGATAAAGCGTACTAGAACGTGGTTGTTGAGTCACCATGAGTAAAAAGTAAACGTATTGTCTTGAAAATGTTCTTTTCTTGCGTATTCATGCCAACGGGCAGTCTCTAAAATAAACGATTTAATTAAAATAATCATTCACGTTTGGATATACTTACCTTCTGATGATCATTGCTCGCTGAAAGTAATGGATGTATAATTAAGAGCACTCCTTTCATTTGTGGAAAGATACCGATATTCCCTTAATTTTTGGTAATACTTAAATTTCTTTTGGTGGGCTAACTCTTCGAACTAAATGAATAACTGATAGTTCAAAAGTAATGGGGCTCTACTGACATCGTAGAGGTAAAAAAATTGGTAGAGCATCAGGTTGCACTTACTCGTGCTATATTATTTTAGCTCTTTCGCTTCTTCGGTCTTTCCGTCTTTACGTTTCTTTGGATTTTTGTTTGTCAGGCAATTATTACGATTATTCATCATTCTAACTAGTACTCATTCACGCCTACATTAATTAGGATGAAACTTGTTGATAGCTGGATATAGAAGTTACCCTTTCGTCAAACCGTGTCAGAATATTCTATTATAAATTATGTTCATTATATAAATGCTAAAGTTGTTACGATAGACATTTATACCTTCTGCAGTAGACAATATAGCTCCTACAAAATAAAAGTGTGCTTTAATAAATAATACCACCAAAATCATTTTACCTTACTAGCAATTGGTGATCTACAGTTTTCTTTGTTGTGTATAGGAGGGTATAGAGTATACATAGCTCGAGTACAATTCACTATTGCGTAATTACTGTAAAGCTATAGTAAGGTTAATGGCTTTATGGATTGGCTATAATTAAATAGTTTGGGTTTACTTTTCACGATAATCTCTTGAAGCATATCTAGGACTCTGTTAGCGTTGCCGTTCATTTGTAATGTTTATGAATCACTAGCAGTTTCTGCTACCGCTTGCGCAGGAGCTTAAATCTGGTTTTTGTTATATCGGTTGTGTTCGTAATTTAATTCATTGTGTTACTTCAACATTTCGAGCGGGAAACCATACCTTCTAATGTATCGTTTAGATTTAAGACTGTGCTTTTATATTGTTGTGGAAATTGTTCAGTGTATACACGACATATCTTTAATTGTCTGGGTTATCTAGTTGTTAACGTTTGCTAATGTCTAGTGTACAGTAAACAATCGTTTCCATGTATATAAATATATTTCTATTGATTATTGGAAGGGGGGTTTGTGCAATCTTTTTCCCTTTTATAAAACAATGGCGAGTCATATAACCGGAATTTTAAGTCAATACATAGATATTTTGTTTGCCTGTGAATTTTCCTTTTCAGGTTAACCCTTGAAAGATCTTTCAACGAACCCGAAAAGTCGACTAAATATTTAACATTGGAATTTCTCTTTTTTTCTGTGGAAAATAATTTTCGAATTTGCCTTCGTATTCTATCCGTACATAATATATGGTTATATAGGTATATTACATTAATATAACCGTATGGAAAAAATATACTATAAAAGATTAGTATTATTATTTGCCTGTAATAACTAAGTGTCATTAATAGAATTTGTATATTTGGATAGAACGGGTTTAGCCCATTTGTGGGAATTCAAATAAAATAAGTTTACTGGTGGAACTGTTGTTTGTTTATTATTTCTCTCTCTTCTCCCCGGTTCAAGTAATAATTTTACTATTTTTGAAAGCTTGTGGGAATCAATTCTTGTTTACTATACTAGTTACGTGTACTAGAATGATCTTTTCTCACTAACCTAAATATATCGAATATTTATCGACGCTTCAAATCTATCCACGCCAATAGTGTTGTACGATAAATTTATCGTTAGACTGAGTTCTCAGCCTCGCTCACGAACTTCCTTCTTTTCATGTTGCGTGGTAGGTTAGACACGTAGCAAAGGCACCTTTGGATCCTTCCGTTTCGTGAAAATCATTATCTTTTCTGCACTCGCAAATTCTACATTTATATTTTTTCGACTGGTGGAATCCTAAATTAAAGTCTTTTAGGAATATATCTTTGAAAACTTTTAATTATGGAGGAGCACATGAAAGTGCCTCTTCTCGATCTTTTAAAATACTTCTGTATGGAACACTTATATTTCTCGATTTCTAGACAGAGTTGGAAACAGCGTATCTTAAAGTCATCTGTGAAATGTGAAGAATCCTTAACATATAATGTTGACAAACTTCTACACGCCTATTATTCCAGTCGATAAAGCATTTATATGTGTTACGTCTTCGGCTAACTGAGGCGGTTGGACTCTACGGCGGATTGGAATTTTCTTAGTACAAGTTAAGAACAAGTTACGTTGACGTTCATAATCCCTTAAACCCCAGTAAAATTCATAAATGTCATGCCGTTCACTATTGATGAATTTTTGGGCGCAACGATTTTGGCACCTTACTTTACATGGTATGTTATTCATGATTCTTCAACTACCAAAAGAGTTTTTAGTCTTTTCCATACTCTTTTGTTTAGTTTCTGTTTCTTTCATATACCGCTGTTTCCCACAAGTCACTCTTCATCAACATTCCTTCCAGTACTTTCATAGCTAGACCTAAAATCTGAACCCCCATTACAATTTTCTAATCAAAAGAATGATCTATCAGAATTGTATCGTTTAAATAATGTATTTCTATTATTTGAATTTCTGTTAGATTTTCTTCAGATTTGTTACCATAATCGTCTTCCATGAAGTGTCATATTCCACAAGTTTCAATCTAGATTTCTGACGTTTAGGAAGCGAATTTATAATCCTGAATGGAAGCAACTTCAAGATTATTTGTATTTGAAGTAGAAAGTTCAATCAGGCAGGATGCAGGAAAGTTTCCAGTACCAGTAAGGCCTCGGTAATATTATTGCTTGAAGGTGGTATAGTAGTACGAAACGACATTGTCCAAAGATAAATGTCACTAGTCTTAAATTCATCAATAATTTTACTAGTGTCAATTTGAATATTTTATTACAAATTTTTTATCACAAAGGACTGTCTTCTATAATAACAGTTTTACCTAATTCTTTTCATTTACATCAGACTTTAATACTATGTCGAAGGGCATTTCGTCAAAATCTTTATCACTAGAGCAAGTTAAATTAATATTATTACCTAAGCTTAACCGGTTTTTGCAAGAGCAGCTTCTAATATTCCACCAACTGGTGTGTTTGCACCGTCATTTTAATTCTAAGATATAAATACTTTGTTGAATAATAAATTACAACAATAATTATAAACAAATAAACAATGATTATATTAACCTCGTGTCAGGTGCGCACTTTACTGTGACGTCGTTAGGCGCCACGGAGGACAGTGGCTATCCAGAATTTTTTCGCGATTTAAGGAAAAATGCAAACACATTGATATGAAAATAAATAACTACACACTTTTAACGTTACTGAAAGCATTTATTAACAAAACACATAAACAAAAGCAAAAATAAAACAACAATTCAATCTACATATTTTTATTATATTTTTCACAAACATCTTTTAGATGGTCGACGCAAGTCCAATTTTGATATTTTATACACCATCGCCTAGCACTTCTCTTCCTTAATCTACCACAAATATGGCACATTCCTCGCAATCCAGTTTGTGGTTCTTCTGGATACGAAAGATCAGGAGAACCTAGAAGATCTTGCCAGTCGGCGAATTGCAGGTAGCAAGCAGGCAATTCTAGACCGTCCTCTATCTGAGGTTTTAATAGTTCCCAACTTATTGTTTCCAGAAAGATAGCCTTTTTACATTTTTAGCGACGTTCCGGCAATAATGTTTGTAAATACAGTACGAATTTATAGCAGATATGTTCAGAAAATAAAAAAGCCATTGGCCATCTTCTTGTATTGCGTGACACGTCATAATTTTGACAATTGATTTAATTAATTTACTCCTATTTTTATTTGTAAAACGTTATTATGTCGTTTTTTTCTGCACCAGTTGAATCGTATATAGCGCTGTTAAATGTATGGTTTATAGAACCAGTACTGACTTTTGGTGGTAAAACTCTTCGGCATTTCTCGTTTATTTTTCCTGATCGTTCCACCATAGGTCAGATTTTGGTTTTAGGCGTATAGCAAGAGATGCGTTCGTAAACCAATTGTCGCCTGTAATATTTTGATTTGTGCCTTCAACGGAGTTACCAATCGTAGAATATCTTCGGCATAATTTCTTTGTTCGTAAGACTGTTAACATATGTCTCCAAATTAATCGTGTACGCTGTCTTAGCATCACACAAGGCAAATAATTTGAAGCCATACTTAGCGGTTTTGCTAGATATGTATTGCTTAAACGAACAATTTCTTCTAAAAGCCATTTGTTGTTCGTCCACAGTTAGGTATTCTCCAGCAGGGTAAAGAATTATTGAAAATTATTTATGAATAGTTCTAATACGTCTCTAATAGGAGCAAGCTTGTCCAATTTTTTCTTGCTTATCTGTCTTGAAAGTTGTCGAACCGTAAGCACCTTAGTAAGAATCGGAATCTTTTCGCACTCATGGATAGGTAGCACGACTCCATTCCATTGAGTTACCCCATAATTTGACAGTTTTTTCTTGAAAATCACATAATTCCAATCAGGTATTTCAGGTCAATGAAAGCACTAATTTCGGTAAAGTCGGTATGTCGCGAACTTTCACGAGAACATTTTGTGCGAATATTATTAATACAGATATTAGTAGATGCAACGGTAATATTGATAGTAATCTCGTTTAGCAAAAGGCTTTAGACGTCTATTTCTGATTTCTTTTCCTATGCATCACTTTTGGACCAGGAAGACGTGATTATATTGCACGACCTTGTTCAAATAGATCTAGCTATTTTTCTCCACTTCGTTCCATCCTTTCCAAGGTAGTGGCTATTTTTGTGCAATGCTTCCTTCTTTCTCATTAGCTGTCGTTTCGGCATCTTGATTTGATTCAGTTGCGGTCGCCTACTAAGACAAAATCCTCTTTCTCAAATCTACCTCTCCTTCGGGCGGTTCTTCATCGGTCGATTCTTCGATCCATTCTAACCATTTTTAGGATCTTGACTATATTCAGTTTTTCGTCTTTTGCCTCGGACATAGCAGGTAGGAACTAGAACTGTTAGTAATCTGTAAACATGTACAGTGTTGCCGAGCTTTACAGACATCCATTCAAAGACATACGTAATGAATTGTTTACATCATACATGCACAATTTTTATTTGGAGTAAAAATGCCAAAATTTGTGTTAATTACCGATATTTGTCCAGTATAGAGTTTTTGATTGTTATATATTGTGTTTAATTTGTTTAGTTTTGAATTGTATTTAATACTTAGTTTGTGTTGCATTATCGTTATATTTTTAAAGTCTCTTCAGTAGTAAATATATTAATTTTGTCATTAGTAAAGCAATGCAACTCAAACTGCACAACATATATTCGATTGTACTACGTCTCCGTATGAATGTTCGTAAGTCCGGCAGCACTGTACATTTTAAACAGAAGGTCTGAAGTTATCACGTGCACGCGCACTTATAGACCCTAACCTTAAAATGACCAAATTGCTGTGCCAAAACGCCCAAATAAAACCAAAATTATTAGTACTTATTTAAATCCAAATGTGTTACGTAGTCAGGCGCGCGGAGGAGAACTGCCATCCGACCGTATGAAAGCAATAGACATAAACACAATCCACTCTACCAACTCATAAATATACTGAAAAATATTCTGGGATTACCGACTAAAAGGTACCCAAAGAAGCGCTCCAGATTCACGCATGCGCAGTAAATGGTAGCTAAAGATACGTTTCTGGATAATCAGTGGCATACTGCGCCTAACGGTGAGTTAAATCTTATGTTTTTCTAAAATTGAGGAAAGCTGGCAAAACTTATTCTTTAGAATGTTCAGTACGTCAAATTGGGGTTAGCTAAATAATAATCTAAAAAGTGAAATATTATTTCAATTTTAAAGTTTACAAAGCTATCCATTTCTACCCAAAACATCCTTTATGTTACTGTACGGGTGGCCAACTAAGAATGAGAGGTACTGTATCTGGGAAACTATACATCGTAGAGGCTTGCGTAAAAAAAGTTATTTCTAGAACGGCTAATACTAAAACCTGAAAATATTTTCAAGTTTCTGAAATGGTCGCTAGGGAGCGTAACTGCAATCTTGAATCTAAAAAGTGTTGTGTCTGTGAATTCTGCTATATTAACCTAATAAAAAATAACTGGTCTTTAAAGTCGAGGATAATCTGAACTTTTTGTTTGGCAATTTTGACGTATCTATAAAATAAAGTGGTGGGGGTATTCAAACGTTCCTTAATTAACCCCTGTATCTTCGAAACGGCTAAACCGATTTTAACAAACTTGGGCGCGTTGAAATGAGCTATTCTTGGGCTACAAATGCTATAATATTTGAAGTTTTGTTAGTTTCCATGTGTCGCTAGAGGACTTTGTTCGACATTCCGAAAGAAACGGTTAATTTTTGCAAAAAATTAAATGCATTGGTATGACTTTTTCATGAACAAGTAGCTAAATGATGTCTAAGCTCGCGAAAACAGCATCTCCATATCTTGTTTCTAACCTAAAATATCGGCCAAAGAAACTTTATACGAAAATCCCTTAAATTTTTATTTTTTTAATATATTTTTCTGGAATTGTTTCTATTATGTAAGTTGGGCCCTAAAAGGATCGATTTAAAGGTGGAAGGTAAATGCTCGATATGCATTGCTGAAGCCTCTCATGACTACACAACACTGCAGCTTCAATTTGGCTCTCGGTATGTTACGTATTGCGTTACGAATCCGTTTTTCATAGCTACTCTAGTAGTAGGTTGAGTCCGAAACGCGATGTCCTTTAAGCGCCCCATAAATAAAAATAGAAGCAAGTTAAGTCTGGCGATCGCGGAGGCCATGGAAACAGACTTCCTTTTCCAATCCACCGCTGCATTAATATTCTTTCTCACATTAATAGCAAAATGTGCTGGACAATCATCCAACTGCAAAAACAATTTTTGCCTTGTTTCCAGAGGCACATCTTCCAACAACAATGGTAATTGATTGGCAAAAGCCAAGAAATACATTGCCATTTAGGGTTGCTCGAAAAATATGGCCCAATAATTCTGCCTCCCAGTATGACACACTCACATTTAAACTCCAACGTCCTTGGCGCTGAACTTCATGCAACCAATGGGGATTCTCTGCGCCAATAATGCATATTGTGCAGATTGACTCTCCGTCACTACTGAAGGTGGCTTCATCGGTCCAAAGAATTTGAAATAAAATTCTCTATTTTCGCGTATCATGCCTAACATCCAATGGCAATAGTCCGATCAAAATCTTCCTCTTAGAAGGCCTGATGCAAAACGACATGATATGGGTGTATTATTAAAGTAATTAAAAAGTTTAAACTAATACCTATATATTTTGATGCCATTAGTACTTACCTATGGTCCTTCAAAATATTTTGAACTATCGTCCGTGATATGCCCAACTCAGTGTATAATGCTCTTATGCTAACATGAGGATTTCCTTCAATATAGCCCAGTACACGGTTAATATTTTCTTGTGTTCTTCCAATTCTTTGTCGTTGAAATGTAGGCCGAAAACTACCATTGGCTCGTAAGCTCGCCACTAATCGAGGAAGAACTCTTACATCGCAAGGACGCCGATTTGTATATCGAGCCGCGTAAACTTTAAAATCGCAATTTCTAGGTAACCTATTCACAGCCGAAATTGAAGCTGCAGTTTTATCTACCCATAAGAGGCCTCAGCAATGCATAGAGCGTGATGGTCAGCATTTCGAGCATTTACAGGGGCATTAAAACCTTCCGCCTTTAAATCGGTCCTTTTAAGGTCACAATTCCTGAAAAATATGGTTAAAAAATATAAATGTAATTAATTTTCGTATAAAGTTTTCTTTGGCCGATATTTTAGGTTAGGAACAAGATATCAAGATGCGGTTGTCGCGAGATTGTTTAGGCATCATTTAGATACTTGCTCATGAAAAAAGTCATACCAATGCAATTAATTTGTTTGCGAAAATTAACCGTTTCTGTCGGAATGTCGAACAAAGCCTCTAGCGACGACATGTAAAACTAACAAAACTTCAATTATTTTACTTTGTAGCCCAAGAAAACCTCTTTTCAATGCGCTCAAGTTTGTTAAAATCGAATTAGCTGTTTCGAAGATACGGGGTGATTTAAGGAAACCTTTGAATACCCCCACCACTTTATTTTTATAGATACGTCAAAAAGTGCTAAACAAAAAAGTTCAAACTATCCTCTACTTCAAAGTTCAGTTATTTTTATTAGGTTAATATAGCAGAATTCACAGAAACATCACTTCTTTAGATTCAAGATTGCAGTTATGCCCCTAGAGGGCCATTTCAGAAACATGAAAATATTTTCCAGGCTTTGGTATTGGCCGTTTTAGTAATAACTTTTTGTCCGCAAGCCTCTACAATGTATATTTTCCAAGATACAGTACCTGTATTCTTAGTTGGCCACCCTGTACTTAGAAATAAACTAAATAATAAATAACTGTCAAAAACACTTACAGTGTAGAAAAGCACAACAAAACTAATATATCGTAACCAACAGAGTCGGTATCGTAAGTGAGATCGCGTGATGTTGCTTACGATACTTTGGCAATGCTCCGTTAAAAAGAAATGGTGTTTACGTTAATTTGGTTTTCATCGGTATTAATTTTCACTTACCCTATAATAAAATTCAGCTTTCCTGTTTAAAATAAATCTGCTATTGACTTAATATATTTTACAGATCGTTCGTTTGCAACAGCTACTTACGATAGTCACAAAATCCAATTGTAGAAAATTGCGGGTTATGATAGTTTTCCAAAACGGTATCGATGTGGTACTTGCTTTATTCTTCCTTATTAAAGTTTTTGTAGATAATCCAAATGTTCATAAACACATTTGAAGTATTCTTTAAACTTCTGATCATGGGATATATCTGCGGTTAATATCTTTTCACGCACATGCTGAGGTGTGACATTAGCCAGCTCTGGACACTGCATCGCAAGATCATTCCCATTATGTTATACAGTCCTGCAGCAAGCTGAAAATACAGTATTAGTAAACAAAAGTTTTCTTTAGTAACATACTCTTTTGAATAAGATACATGGAGGAGAAAAATAAAGAAAATGACGACTTTCACGTTTATGTTTACTTACAAACTTAACATATAATATCAGTAAACTTTGTTATTTATAAATAATGAGGTTATCAACGTCTTCTCTAACCTGGTATGCGATAAAGTTTGATTATACGTTAAATCAAATTAATAATAATAATAATAATTAAAAAATAATAAAAATAATAATAGTAATAATAATAATAATAAGGAAAGATATCATCTAGCAAGGCGAGAAGGGGCAGAGGAATAAAGAAAATTCGTTAATCTCAATACGAACAAACTACCAGCATCAGAGAATATTTTCTGAAAAGGCATAAACATCAGAATTACATAAAATTATAGTAGAGACAGTTGCACGAATTACAACATTAAAACAAAAAGACTGCACGTTTGACCCTATAACTCAAATAACAAAGGTAAATGGGATGATGCAAAACTGGAAATCCAAAGCAATCCTTGAAGATACCCTGAAAGCAAACATATTGACAAGATGGCATCTCAAGATAGGCTAACACATGGCAACATCCACATTGAAACCGACGGCACGTTTCTTGCTATACAAGACCAAGTAATAGCTACAAGAAATTACAAAAGTTCGTAGTAAAGGACAGCATAATTATTAATGACAGTTGTAGAATTTGCAACAAGAAATCGAAAACATAGATCAGATTACATCTGGATGTGAAGTTTTAGCTCCAAAGCAATATATCTATAGGCACAATAGTATTGCTAAAATGATACATCAAAAATATATGAAAACTAAGAGTGCTTTACAGAAAAGCTGCCGTATTGCAACTACAAACCTACATCGGTCATTGATAATCAAAATCTAAAATTTATTGGCACAGACAAATAATTACGGATGTTGCGATAGAACATAATCTACCGGACATCGTAGTTATTGATAAACAGAAGAATGCAACGTAGCTGATTGATATTGCAGTGCCCTTAGGGCAGAAAATGCCAAAATACTTGCCATTAGCAGAGATCTGAAAATGTGGAAACAGGAAAAGTTATTACAGGCCCACTAATAATCGGAGCTACCGCTGAAATACTTCTAAAATTAAAAGACAATCTGAAGAAAATAAATCTACCTGAAGACACCTACCTTCTGATGCAAAAGCAGTGATCTTGGGCACTTGTAGTATAGTCCGAAGAGTACTGAGATGTAAATCTAAGCCAAGCGCTGACGATAGAAACATGTGAATATGACGAGGGAACCTGGGAAGCCAGACCATCGGGCGAGCCTGAAAAGGAAAAAGTTATTACACATTACGAAATTAACGTGTAGTGATTAATACTCGTGTTATGCTTACTTGTCTTTAGGTCGGTATTTACAGGTTGTCCCATTTTCGTATGTTTTACGGGGTATCTCGCTTATTTTTAGGTTAAACCTTGCGGTTTTCGCGACACCGTGCTACTTTTAATGAAACCAAAGATGCACTAATCAAATTTGCCACAGCCATCTTAGTTTTTGTGCTACAGGGTGATTTTGGAAAAATTGCATTTTCAGTCATCCCTGTAACTCTGTTATTGTCAGACATATTAAAAAGTAAAACTGATATTTGTAGATTTTTTACGTAGAATCCAGTGGCGATAGTCAGATTTTCTTTAGAGGTCACAGTTTTGAGATATTGACATAGCTACTTTTTTTAATGGGATACCCTATATATTTTTTAAATCTTTTTCCCTTGCCAAGAGCTTTTCAAAAATATAGCATAGTCTATATTTATTTTTACAAATAACGTGACAAAATGATTTTCTTCTATAATTTACATTGATAAAAAAAAAAAAATAATTAATCACAAATATTGTTTAAATTGCAGACCATTATGTCTCTACAAGTTTCACAAAGTTCATAAATTTTTTAATGGCATTTTCCAAAATAAATGATTGTCTTCGTAATTCTGCAAAAGCATTTTCTGTTGCAATTTTAATTGTTGCATGTTGGCATATTGCCTTGAATAAATTTTATTCTTTAAATACCCCCACAAAAAAAATCCAAAACCGAGAGATCCGGTGATCGTGGTGGCCATCGAACAGGTCCATTTGTTCCAATCCATCTCCTGGGAAAACGTTCATTTAGCCAGTTTTGCATTATTCTAGCATTGTGGGCTGGAGCCCCATCCTGCTGGAAAAATATATCGTTCAGTTGAGCCAGTGTAATATCTTCTAAAATGTTCATAGTTTTTTCTTGTAGAATTCCATTAGAGTTTAGGTTTTCTTCATAAATCTTGTAAACTATTTTTGGGTTAAAAATAAAGCAGGAGACATTAAATCCTAACCTGCCTTGACGCTCTCTAGGAAAAATCACGTGGGTGTTTTCTTGACTCCAAAACCGCGAGTTGTGTCTATTAAGAATTCCCGAACTTGTGAAATGTGCTTCGTCTGACCAAATTATTTTTTTCAAAATTATTGTCCTGAGTTTTCATATTTATAAACCAATTGCAGAACTCAATCTACGTTCAGCATCACCAGGGTGCAGATGATGAACAAGTTTATACTTGTAGGGTTTGAATTATGTTTTTTAAATCCTTTGCACTGTTGTTTTAGACACACCGGTCTCTTCATCTATTTTCCTGCACGAGGTTTCAGGAGTGGCTCGAACAACTGCTAAAACGTTGATCTCTGATTCCTCGTTCTCTTTGTTGTAAACTCGGGGTCGAGGTTTGTAAAACATCCATGTTGGCAAAGATTAAATTTTAATTTTGAAATATTCTTCTGTCGGATTGTCTTCTTTCGGGATATCTATATCACAAAATAGGTATATAAAATAAATACAAATTCTAAGGTAAAGATTAACTGACCTGTTCAGATAGAGGCCTAGTCTGCGCTCTCATTAGATAATATGAAGCAGGTATTCATATCATATTTCTCAAAGTTTTAAAATTTTTGGTATAGAGCCATATTAAAAATAATTAAACAACAACAAGAACAAGAACGATAACAATAAACAAAATAACGAATAACGATAAATATCAGCACTAAATTTGGGAAAATGTAACCAGGAATAATTTGAGAGAAGCAGAAACTTCAAAATCAAATACCTAAGTAATGGCAGAACGTTAATTGTTTTGTTTTTGCGTTACCATGGTTACTCACGGCTATCCACTATTATCAATGTAAATTATAGAAAGAAATCATTTTGTCACGTTATTTATAAAAATAAATATAGACTATGCTATATTTTGAAAAGCCTTGGCAAGGGGAAAAGATTTAAAAAATATATAGGGTGCCCCATAAAAAAATAAGTTATGTCAATATCTCAAAACTGTGACCTCTAAGAAAATCTGAGTACGCGACTGGATTCTACGTAAAAATCTACAAATATCAGTTCTTACTTTTTAATATGTCTGACAATAACAGAGTTACAGGATGACTGAAAATGCAATTTTTCCAAAATCACCCTGTAGCACAAAACTAAGATGGCTATGGCAAATTTCATTAGTGCATCTTTCGTTTCATTTAAAAATAGCAGTGTCGCGAAAACCGCAAGGTTCTAACCTAAAAATAAGCGAGATACCCGTAAAACATACGAAAATGGGACAACCTGTACAATGTAATATACCAATATGTGTTAATTTAAAATAATAATAATAATAACAACGTTTATTGATCAAACAGAAAACAATTACTAGAAGTGTGAATAAGTAGAAAGACAAAATCATTCTCCAACATAACTTAGTATACATTCTACTGTACTCTACAATTATAAATTAATTTTGCTTAACAAGCCATTTAGAGGAAAAAGAACAAAACACAATAATTCTACAAGTCCACTGAATAAATAATATTGTACAAAATGAAATCAATTAATTGCTTCCAGAAAGTGGCTTAGAGGGCAGTTAAAACTGTCTACTACACTGGTTAGGCAGTTATAAATGTAATTAATTTTCTAAACAGGAGATCTACGATATACGGGAACAGCGTAACATTTTTGGTTGTAGAAGATTGCACAGTCTACATGATCGTACAGTCGGTTATATAAGAATCACAGGATAATACGTTACCTTCTTGTAGCAAGTGACGAGAGGTTGTGCCTTTGCCGTGAAAGATTTTGAGGGTAGCCTTTCTCTGCGTACAAGCCTTCCGTACGATAATGTACATAATTTAAAAAACGGCGTTGGATACGTTCAATTTCAATCTCATAAAGTCATAATTTTTATAGACAGGGTTCCATATCAATGCACCATATTCCAGAATAGACCTTACTAATGAAAAATACAGCGATTTCATCGTAGAGATGTCCTTGAAATCGAAACAAGTGCGAATAACAAATCCTAACTCTTTAAAAGATTGTTCAATGCCTTCTTTAATACGAACAGAAAAGGTTAACGATTTATCAAACGTAATTCTAAAATCTCTATGGGAGAGTAGTGTTTAAGGGTGTGGTACATGTACAGTAGATAGATTGAAATAGTATTAAGTTTTGTCGAAAATGTCATCGATTTAAATTTAGTAAGTTTGTTCAATTAACACCCAGATTGCAGGCTATTTACATAGGTTTTCAGTACAGTACAGTACTCGACACAACTTATTTTATTAAAAATTGTTTGGTCGTCTGCATATAGTAATGTCTGAGAAGAGATATGAGTAGGAAGATCGTTGATAAATATCAAAAAGAAAACAAGGTTGCCTTGAGGAATTCACGATATAGGAGTGAATAATTTGGAATCATGGCCATCACAGGATACAAAGTGTGAGTGAGCAGTAAGGTACGATTTTATAAGATTTACTATATTAAGGATAAAATCAACAATTTGATGAAAACCTTTTGAAGTCCATGTAAATTACGTCAATCTGCCTTTTATATCTAAGATATTACAAATCGTATAATTCCTCAGCTATCTGAATTCACCTTATTGAAAAATACGCAAGGCTCGTTATTGTCGATCCTTTCGAACAAAACCATGTTGATAGTCGGATGGCTGTGATTTAAATTAATGAAAGAGTTTATAATATAAGACGCATTCAAACACTTTGGAGAAGTTGCGTACGATGGATATCGGCCTGTAATTTTCTACGTGAGAAGGACTTTCTAACTTTAGTATGTGACATACCTTCAAGTTACGTAGCTACAATATTTAAAGGACATATTGTACAGGAATGCTAATGGTTTTGTTAAAATTTTGCAGTCTAATTAAATACGAGAGAACTTGATCTATACCAGAAATAGGCTTGCTTTGTAATCTTTTAATAGCAACAATAACATCTTTTGCAAATATGTTGTTAATATCAATCTTACGTTTGATTCATATATTGTAACTCACCAGAGATATCAGAAAATCCTTTTTAGGATGTTGTAACCTGCAGAAATTGATATCTGATGTAATACTATCGATTTTATAACTTTTAGTAGCTGCTGAATTAAAAATTACCCTTGTATTAAAGGTTTGAGATTGACATTTAACGGTTTATTCGATATCTGCTTCGATAGTAGATGTTATAAGTTTCTGTATTAAAATTACTTTTAAAACTTTAAATTAACATAGTAGTGTCACCTTGGGGACTTCAACGGTTTCTATCTCGGTTTCAAAACCGATTACTTAAAGTCGGTTTCGTTCGCTGAATTACCACTAGAGGGCAGTACATGTGCTAAATAACGTTTAAATAAGGGACTTTATTTCTAGAATACAAAATTATAACAACAATTTTGTAACAGTGCGATCTGATAACAAAAAAAATTTGCTGAAAATGAAGCATTCATAGAAATTCCTTTTTCTGATTTAATCGATGTATCATCATTTCTACAAGAGAAATTTTCGAATATAAAGTATTGTGTATATTGTGTAAGATTTACTAATGGCTATTTTGTGGTTGATATATAAGAATCTTGTTTTCACTAAAGGGCTAAGCTATCTACATTTTTCAATTCCTTTCTAACTTTTACATTTCTTTCAGTACCGAGATACCATAAATCACTAAATCGCTATTCCCAGGACCATATTTGTTAAGAGACTACGTAGAGCTCACATTTAATTTACAAAGGTAAAGCAACGTTATCCTATCAAATTAGAATTGTTCTAGTTTACCTTATTTTTAGCTCGCTTCGGTTTATGTCGCTTCGATTCATATATCTTCGATTTGTATCGCTTCGATTTACCTCTTTAATTTATATATCTTCGATTTATATCTCTTCAATTTACATCTCTTCAATTTATAGCTCTTTGATTTTGGTTTATCGGTGTACTTCGGTTTCTTTGTGCGTACTTTCCTGCTGTTGTGATGACCTTATGCTGTGCTATCTATTCCACTAACCGTTTTACATTGCTAGTAGTTACGTGGACGGAGTGGTGACGGCTCGAAGCACTTACAACCTGTGATCTACATAGATCTGCAATAACTGGGACACGTTTCATTAACAGTCTACAGTACCACTAATCGTCGAACCAGGTCAGAGCTATACAGTGCCCCATTAATATTGCCAAAAAAGTTTGCTTGACCAAAAATAAGAAAGTTCCTAAGAATCTTTGTCCGAAAATGCTTCGTTTCGGAGATACAGGGTATTAAAATTTAGAGCAAATATTAGTTTTTTACTAATATCTGGTGAACCCTGATTCCGTTTTTTTTTAATTTGGAATGTTTGTTTATAAAAACGGTAGGCGTCTTCTGGCATAATATGATTTATTTTATCTGTTCCAGCGGCGTCCGGAGACTCGCTCCTGTTGATATTAATAAGTAAAAATATGAGACGCCACTGCTTTTCTTAGTTTGCATTATTTTTTCTAATTATACGATTAAAAATACAACTTTTTGGTCTCTTTACCTTTTTAATATCTTGTTTCGTTTCGAGCATTAAATTAATAGCTTAAGGGTGTGATTTTAATAAGTACTTAAAGTGTTTATGTAATTCTTGCTTGTCAAAATGAATTACGCAAATAGTGAAATGTGCGATATGCATTTTCTTATGCCTTGCCAACGGTAATGCATTAGCCGAGGCGCCTCTATGAGCAGAAATTCTAATCGTATATAATTCCTCAGCATACTATCTTCACCCGTCTTCATCAATGTCTTAGTAGAACTGGAAGTTTTCGAAAACTTACCGTAGGAAATGGGCGACCCCACAGCAATAACCGCACAATTGGAGGAAGATGTACTTCATAAAATTGAGGACACTCAACAACAAGTACAAGTACAAGTTCTACAATTTTCAGGATTTTAAAAATAATGTTCTATACCCTTATCACATCCAACGGGTTCAGGCTCTTATACGGACTTATTTTCCATTAATATTAGCTTTATGTCGATGGATACGACAAAAATTGGAAAATCTCAATTTTAGCACAAATTCACGGATGAGGCGAATTTTCTAGAGAAGCCATAATGAACTTCCATAACAATCATGTATGGACGGACGAGAACCCGAATGCAATATTAGAAGGCAGTCATCAACAGCAGCTTTAACTTAATATATGGGACAAAATTGTGGAGATCACTTAATAGGCCCAATTCTTTTACCACCGGGGTTTACTGGAGATGTTTATCGCCCGTACTTTTGGAAGACATCACATTGCTATTAAGGTTGCAAATGTCTTTTTGTAATCGTTACTTTTAATACATAAAGAGAAAAGTGCTATATAACTAAATATATAAACTTTTTATTTATGTATTTAATTGACATTTGTCAACAAATATTTCAAAATTTAATTTTTTCTAATTTTATGTGAACGATTACAAAATGTATTCAACACGTGCGTGTCATTTTGGTGCTCGGCCATATATTTTATCCTCGGCTACGCCTCGGGTAAAAAGAACAGCCTCGCACCAAGAAATGTGTAAACAGCGCACTAGTTGAAATCTACTATTATGCACGGTTGTGCTCCACGCCATTTCAGTTTAGTTGCACATGAATTTTTGAACAATATCTACCCAAATCGCTGGATAGGTCGAGAAGGCACTCAACTCTGGCAAGGTCTCGACTTAAATTCGTCGGATTTTTCCTTTGGGCTCACCTCAAACATTTGGTTTATACGACTCCAGTGCAAACTATATACGAATTAAGAGACCGCATTATCGTATTCCATAAAACAATTAGACACACAGCCGGAATGTTTGAACGGTTCGCCAATCAATGTGTCGTGGATAGATGCCTGTATTAGAGTTGGAATACACATTTTCAACAACTGTTGTAACGCCTATGTATGTAAAATATTTTCATATCAATGCTGTTGGTTCAATATCTTTTCTTATGTTTCTGTTAATATTAGTTATTTAAAAACATTATTTAGTGAGTTATTGTTTCTCACCTTGTTATATTGTTCTCCTCAAATGTATTGTTAAATTTGATTAGTAAATAACTAAAACATTGAATTTCTATTTTGTATCTACTTCCCTCAGGAATGTGAATAGAAAAGGGTATTATTTTTTCTCGAAAGCGAAGCAAGATATGAAAAAAGTAAAGAGACAAAACATTGTATTTTTAATCATATAATGAAACGAAATAATGAAACCTAAGAAAAAGCAGTGGCGTCTCGTATTTTTATTTTCTAATATCAACAGGAGTGAGTCCGCGGACGCTGCTGGAATAGACAAAACAAATCAAATAACGCCAGAATGCGTCTACCGTTTTTATAAGCAAACATACCAAATTAAAAAACACAGAATCAGGGTTCTCAAGAAGGTATTAGTAAAAACTTGTATTTTCTCTAAATTTTAAAACCCTGTACTCCCGAAACGAAGCATTTTCGGACATAGGTTGATGGAACTTTGTTTCTTATTTATGGTTAAGGAAACTCCAGCTGAATCTTTTGCAATATTAATGGGACACCCTGTATATTACCGGATATGCCAATTTTGTCTATAAAGTCTACATTATAAATCTACACGTGTCGGAAACTGCCTTCCGCAGTGGTTGATATAGTTTCTAAAAAATAATAAGGTTGATTAAATTAATGATACCACCGAAATTATAATGAATTACTTACCTTTGCTTAGAAAGCTGTCTTCTACAGTATCTTTATTAGTATAACCTTCATAATTTGTAAGTCGTGTTGTATAACTCAACACTGCATTTAATGTAAATTGGTAGAAATACTAACCGTTTTCTGTGTGGTTTATTTTTATGGTTTGTGAATTAATATGTGAAAGTGTTTCCGTCTGCGTAGTGTCCTAAATGTTATTGTTATACCGGTTGTGTTTATAGTTATGTTTATACGTTTACGTCAAAATTTAACGCGGATAATTTAGATTTATCTTTTAGGTTTAAGTGTGATGTTCTATTGTGGATTGAATCCGAATATAGACGACCTAATTTTGTCTGGGTTTTGCATATAAAATTAGATTAGGACAAGTGTGATCTGAACAGTCTTCACTAAGAAATATTTATATGAGGGTTTGGTTATTATTATTGTTACGGGTGAAGTCATCACACAACAGCAAGTTGATCTATCAAGTAATTTTAAAATTAATCAATTTTATTCGTTTTGGTACCTATCAGCTGAATATTGCGACGTGCCTCGTCATGGTGTACTCTGTAAACCCTATGTATGTTAATACATACAATTTGTCTAGTCTTTGTGGAACACTTTAATATAAATTAGTCTTATAGAGATTTGCTTGTGATAAGATAAGTTTGAACCTCATAGAGGTCATAGTGATATTTATTTATATATAAACTTTGCTTTGTATTGTGGCGAAATTTTAATCTGAAGCATGATCCTCACCTGGCATCGGATCATACCAAACGTGTCTAATTCTTATATTGAAATTTTGAATAAGTTAAGATTATCTAAAGGAACTTGTGGTTGTTTAATATTTCTGCTTCTTCTCCCTGGTTCAAGCTTTACTGTGCCTTTCAGAATAAACCATTGTTCACTGTTCTTCAAAGCTTGTGGCGCTCAAATTCTTGCTCACTCTCCTTATTATTTTACTACAACCTTTTCACGTTCTCTCTTAACTAACCTAATTCTATTCTACATTATCAACACTCCAAAACTACCCACGCCAACAAAGTGCTCGTCAGACTGAGCTTGCCGCGCTATTTTCTCTAACATAATATTATTACAACATAAAATGTATTTTTACGTGACGTGGTAGATAAGACACGTTACAACGTATAAACCGCCAAAAACGTTTTGGATCAATATGGAGCATTTCTTCAGTATCTAAAGTATATTCTTTGTGTAACTGTGACAGTTGACTTTTGTTAAATACCTTAAGTGCTTAAATGCTCATATAAGTGCGAACTTAGTAGTTTGATATTTATTATACATTTCAAGTTTACATTTCATGTTTCGTCTAAGATAAGGCGCATGGAAGTCGAGAATTATTACTACATCGTTTGTAAATTGACACGCTGATGTCAAAACTGATTCCTGTATTGAATAAAATTCATTTCATGCAATATTGACGTCACTGAGAGTGTAAAAATAATTCCAATCAATGTTAAGTAGATTATTGTATAAATTTAAAAAAACTGCTTTTTCAAAGTTATATATTTTCGATTTATAACCTGATTCAATAGGTAAAGTTGTCAATCTTATAATATTATCATCGAGTAATGAACATTGCTCAATGATAGTATACAATCACTTTTAGTGATTACAAGTTCAATGTTACTGATTGTCAAATCTAAAATCTTATTGTTAATGTTTGGAACTTGATTTAATTGATTACAACTTAAATAATCTATAAAATATTAAAGATAATTAGATTTTTGTTCATGTATGTTAATAGCATTGCTAAAGTTAAGAACGTTAAAATCCCTAAAAGAAGAAGACGGAGATTCTAAAAATCACATTCTATTGTTGATATGTTAGGTGGTATATACAAATTATTAATATACATTTGCACATTATTATAGATTTTACAACCAACAAAGTCAATGGATTTAACCGATTAAGGGTGGGGTCTCCAACAGTTGTAACGATTCATGACCACCATGGGCGCTCGCATAGGTTTTGTGTGTTGGGTAACACATAAATCAGCTATTAGTTTTTACAGAAAAATACAGGAATTTTGATAAATATGCTATAGGTGTCACTTTCTGCAATTCTGTAAATCAGGATGCGTAATATGAAAATAAGATTAACTTTGAAGAGCAAGACAGCTTATCATTGCGATAACCACCGGTAGTGTCTACTTACATATGTACCTAAATATTGCTAAGAAGCGTTTGGTGCAATTGAAATTATTCTCAGAATTTTTTGAAAATTAACTTTGTTGTTTTTGTATATGTACAGTTTAATTAGTACATATTTTGTTTAAAAATTAAGTTAAGTGACTTGTGGTGATTTGTGGTGTAGGTAAGTATTTTTTATCTACTCATCATACCAATGAGGGCCGATCTGTTTGTATAGTAGTATATTATTATACAAGAGCGAAAAGTAAGGGGTTATAGCGCGTACATGAGGGACGCAATTATGCGAGCGCCAATATTAACTTTTCCCCCGTGATTATATCATGAATGAGAACAAGGAGCATTAAATTGAGAATAACAGTTAAATTTAACATTTAATTTGCATTTAAAAATATTGAATAATCAATTTGTCTTTAATAAGAAGTATTGCACTTAACTCCGATCTAACCAATTAATGATAAAATATTGCTATTAATAATATAATTGTAAAATTTTACCATTTAAGCTTCTAACTTATCATTTTATATATTAATATTTCTAATTTATATAGTTTAAATAAAACATTACATTTTCATTGTAAAATTAAAATTCAGTACCTGTAAATACTCTAAGAAATAGATTATCCTTGATATCTTCAATATTATGCTCTAATAAGCAATTTGTAACAACCCAATTTGAGTTGTATTAAAATATACAGTAATTTATGTTCTTCGTTCGTTTAGTTGTAAATAGAAAATTTTATTTATTAATGATCTGTATGAGGTACAACTTAATTTGCATTTTGGTGTAACTTAATGCATATCTTCTTAAAGGTTTATGCTCACACTTCTTTAAATTATTTTTCTGCTCAATATTTTCGCGGAATGCGTCATCGTTGACTTAATTCTTTGCGCAACTTTTCGCTCCACTACATCTTCAAAGCATCCATTTTTTCTTACTTCTTGTGGTACGCCGTTAGATGCAGGAAGATTTTCTTGGGTTTCCTAAATTTTGTGAAAAGTGCCATTGATTTGATGGTAAGATATTTTAACTCGTAATATTAAAATTAAAACATTTGCTCTTTTCAGGCACTTTTTTACTTTTACACTTTTAATTTTACCGCTTTTGATTGCACAATTAATTCTACTGTTACGTACGCTTTCATTTTACGGTGGCGTTTTGCTTTTAATGCAGATCTGAATGTGGATTTCATTATTTATTTTGAACCTTCAAAATAATGCAATATTGGTTTATTCAATTTCTAGAAGACAAATTTATAAGAAATAAAATTCCATTTTGGGTGTGGTTTACAACGTAAAGTATTATTTCGAGATATTGCGCAATATTGGTGCAAAGATGACATTACCTTGGTTGACATTTCCGTAATCGTTTAGATACCAGAGGTTATTAAAAGTTTGTGTACAAAATTTTACAAACAGGTATTTATATTTATAACTAGAGAGCGGATTTTATGCACTATAAAATGCCGAAATATGTGCATATATATGCACTTAAAAACCTTAAATATGCATCAAAATGCACTATTAATTCAAAATATGCAAAATATGCATAAATATTGAATCTTCTATTTACCTGTGTTAATTCCAAATTATAACATTAATATGTAAAAAAGTATATATGCTTGTAATTTTTAATAGGAAAAGATAAATTGCATACAAACTTATTATTTTAACATTCAAAATTATGTGTTATTTAAAAACTACATATTTACTTATACACTATACATTTATAAAAACTGCACCCTGTCATTACTACTTACAAAGCAATTATTATTTTAACATTATTTTAAAATTATGTGTTATTTAAAAATTACATATTTACTTATACGCTATAGATTTATAAAGATTACACCCTCTCATTACTATTTGCAAAACAATTTATAACTAAATATTTTTCAAGTTTTCGGGCAGAAAATTTTGGCGTCTGTCCGATAGTATGTTTTGTACAAAGAAAAACTTCTTTTTACATCCACAGAAGTTATGGGTGCATATCTTAATGCGGCTAATATGGCCAAATCTAAATTTATAACAAGATCATCGGAATTTTCCTCAAGTTTCAGAACCTTATTAACTTTTAGTAACAACTGATATCCACTGTTTTTTGTAAAATTTTATTTAATTTATTAGAAATAGTTTTACCAATATTTCCTGAAACAGCAGAAATCAGCTGTTGAAATTTATTAATTATTTGCATAGATTCATTTAATGACAAACCTTTATAAATGCCAGCTCATTGCGCAATTGTGTTTTCTTTAAAATGGATTGAGCTTTTTGAACGTAAGTACTTGAATTATCAGAAATTTCTAAAACTAACTCCTTTATTTTTCCAAATGATCTGCATAAAAAGAGCTGCATTTAACCAAGTACCCCAACGCGTAATCACAGGCTCTGGTGGTAGAGGAATATTACGTAACTTTTCTTTGTACAATTGAATTCGTAACGGAGCTTTTAAAAACACTTTCTTTATACTACTTATTAAACTATTTACTAATGGAAATTGATTACGAATTGTTTCTGCTACTCTATTAATACCATGTTCGAGACATGTTACATGTATTAAATTTTCATAAAATAATTTTAATTGCTGTTTAGTTTTTACCATATACGGTGCTGCATCAGACAGCATTAAAACTATTTTATCTGTTGCAACAATATCAGGAATAAAAATTGCATGAAAAGTTCGTTTATAAAACGAACTATTGTTGCATGATTGGTTTTCTCAAGAACTTTGGAAGCGATTAAATATGATATACTAGACTGCGCCTCACTTAAATAACCAATCATTAAATTTGCAACATATCGCCCGCAACAATCTGTAGTTTCATCTACTATAAAATAAAGATATTTATTTTTGTAATTTTTTTATATGCCCCATAGTTTCAAGATATATATCATTAATATACCTTTTTCGAAGCGTGCTTTCATCTGGATTTTCACTAATTTTTCTAAAAATGACCTAAAACTAGGATTTTGCAATTTCTTTAATGGAATATTGGCTTTAACAGTGCACTACACAATTCGAAATTAAATTCCTCTTGTGCATTTCTTTTGGCCGTTTCTTGAAACAACGACTGCGCAAAGGTGTCTGACAAACTTTTGTTTTGTTAAATGTTTCTAATTTTCTTTTATGAGGAGAGGTTTCAATGAGCTGTGTAACTTGAGATTTCCTTTCGCACATTACCTAAGGAAAAATTAATTTTAAAAATAAGTATCTAATTGCGTTTAAAACTGATAAAACGGTGAATTCAATAACCTACATCAATTAAGGGTTTATTTTCCGAAATCAATTAAAAATATGTAATGATACTTACTATTTTTCCACAGGCTATGCAAAACACTTTTTCATCATCCAGACGTAGTTCGGATATATTTTTATCCATACTTGAACTAAACTATTTTTAACTTTCGGCATCTTGAAGTTCACTTAACAAAGTCGTACCATTCAGTTACGTCTTCGCCCAAAGAATGTTTAAAATTTTGCATTTTGTCCGTTATTCTCAAATTATTTTCAAGAAGGATTAACTAACTAAACACTTACCTTGAAAAGTCCAAATAACTTTAACCCTTGATTGAGGGAATTCCTCAATCAATGCTTTAACTATCTACTTAGATACCATTGGAATTTTCAAATACTACGAAATAGCGGCATTGAAACTTCATAATTCGGAAGTATTAACGTTGAACTTAACTGCAGGTAATAATCTTTCTTTAAACCTGTCTTATTCATATAAAAATACATTTCTTAGTTAGACACAATAACAAAATTTAAAATAAGTTACAATAATGCATTTTAAAGCGAATTTGGAAGATATAGAAAAATGCGAAATATATGTTATTTATAAATAAAAGGCAAAATATGCATAAAATTGCAATATATGCAGTATTTGGCGAAATATGCAAAATATGCAAAAATTAATTAATGTCAAATGATTGCATTTAGTGCAATTCGTCTAAAAACAAAATGATATTCTTCAACTATAAAAATAAGCGATATGCATTTTGCATAAAATCCTCACTCTATTTATAACAATTAATTAGTAATTTAAGGCTATAAGTAGTTTTAATGTATATTTTATTTAACCCTATCATTTTAACTGTTAATAAACATAGTTTGTATATATTTTATTTTTACATTTTGATAAAATTTTATTGTAAACAACCTCGGTTTAGTATTCCGAGCATAATTAGAAAAATAACTTGGCGCCGAGATCATTTTTATTAGTATTACATTGCATTTTATTATTTATGTTAAGCGAAAATAACACAGCATAAATTTGTGGTAATTAAGCAAATCAAAGTTGAACCACCTACTTTAAACTACCGACTGAGTCAAAGGCATTATTTTTGGTGAATGGTTTGTATGTCCAGTTAGTTTAACGATTTGTTCGGAGATCATTTTATACTTATTTTTTATTATATTATTAAAACACTTTTTATACTTTATACGATTACCATTACCACCACAATTTATAAATTGTTCGTTGCTAATGTGAAATAAATTGCACTATTTACGCTTGTAAATAACTGCATAAATGAACTAATTTTACGATTTTACAAAAACAAAATTTTTCTATACGCCTCATCATTTTAATTGTTTTACTCATTTTCTATGAAATGTCAAAGTTACTTTAATGTTCCGCGTATTTAAACGGCGGTGTCGACAATCATTATTTTAGCTATTATAGTAATCACTATTTTAGGGTATAGAAAAATATGTATTATACACTGGGAAAGGCTCGCATAATTGCCACTCTCCGTTTTCCGTCGGGAGGCAAACTTTAGGCTGGTTCCTAAATCATTTACTTTTCCGCCTTGCATAATAAATAATTATTCTTATTATAGTTACTACTAATGTCATTGATAACATCTAACTGATTTTCAAGGAAATAATTCATCAAATGATAACGCGTAATTTAATACTTGGTGTCCTTGTAAATTTGTAGACAAAACATGCCAAAAACAAGACTTGCACTATCTCAACGTAATAGACGTTGGTCGAAGCGTTCGATGATTACCCGAAAAATATGGAACGAGAAAAATTAAAGGAATACAGGTAAATACCAAACTAACTAATGTAAATACTTTCTATTACTTAGAATTAGAATTTTAAGTCTTATAATTAAAGTGTATATTTTATAGCACTCCACCAATTGATGGTAAGCCTTAACCAATTTTGGAGGAAGAGATAGAATTACTAGCTGAAGATGAAGACAGGGTTGTTGATTGTACCCATGATTATTTTTCGATGAAAAGGAAAAAATAGTAAAACGTTTCTTTCAGTGCACAACAAAATATAGACGAATGAACGAACGAATGGATTTGGAAGATGCATCGGAATTAAGAGAAGAAAAGGAAAAGTAAGTAGGTGCAGAATTACTTGCATGTCTTTACGGCAAAATGTTAATTTCAGAGTTTCACAAATCGAAGCTGCTGAAGGAACTTCTCATTTAGAAGAAGCATGGGAACAAAAGCAGACATAGAAGAGTATGTATCTCTATTGTTATACTAATTCAATTCACAAACTCTCATACTTGGTGTTTGTCGTATTTTGTCGATTTGATAACCTTTATTATTTTTAGGTTATGGCACATGAATTGATAATAGAAAAGGTAAAGAAGACAGTTTTCTGTCTGTATATAGAGTTGTTGAAATATCCTGTTTTACAAACTGCATAATACAAATGACCCAACTACAGTTGAGCTATGTAAAAGAATATGTAACAAAATGTAGGTAGGTAAAATGTAAAATGTTTCAGATATGGGTGGCATCACTCACAGAAATGGAAAGGGCTGCAGCTGAGGAAAGAAGACTCGCCATTGAGCACAATGATGTGGATTGTGATGGTATGCCCTGGATCACAGTATATTTAGACGCAGGGTGGAGTAAAAGAAGCTATGGCCATAATTATGATGCGGAATCTGGAGTTGTATGCAGTAGAATATAAATCATACTCGTAAAATACCTTTTCATTTCTTGTATGTGTAATTATAGGAAAAGGACCGGCAGAATCCTCTATATGGGGTATGAAATAAATTTTGCATAAAATGCACTAAATCAGCTAATACAAATGTCGAAGTACCAACACATACTTGCTTCCGTAACTGGACAGAATCCTCTGCTGCGATGGAGCGATATTATTGTAGAAGGATTTCTACAAAGCGAGAAAGTGCATAGATTTAGGTATAAAAAATTATTGCCGACGGTGTATATTCGAAAATAACTGAAAAGTTTCGTATGAGCGGCAGGTATCACAGATAGTATGCTTTATCGTTGTTTTCTAGGTACTTAAGGCAGAATGAAAAAATCACGTAATTAAGAACTATGGAAACACTTGTATAAATTAAAAATGACACTAGAAGTGTTTCGTTAGCAGCTAGAAAACTTCTTCCTGCAGAAATCATAAAAATTGCTAAAATGTGCAGAGAAGGCTGTATATGATAATTCCCATGGTGACATTGATTCGCTAATTAAGGACTTAAATAATGGACCAGCCCATGTTTTTGTACAAATGTTGGGGATGATAGCAAGGCAGGCTTCCGACGTAAAAAGCAGTGGATTATATCGACATATACAGGTATGTAATTCTTCACATTTAGAATAGAATAACAAATTTCAGTAATTCATTTGTAGGTGCACTAAATCTTGTGGTGCGTACAGCTTCTTCTTTAATAGACAATGAGACGAATAATCGCCGAATTATTTATGAGTGTATTGGCACGATTCAACATGGGCAAACGACTTAATTTAATTCAGAGGATCTTTTCAGAACAGAGCAAATCTCACAACTTTACGCTATAATAAAGGTACTATTCATGGATTATTGTTGACTACCTTAATGCTTATTTACTCCTACTAACAGGTTTTGAATGGCATTATAGTGCTTGGAAGCTGCTACGAAACGAAGTCCCGGTAAGCATTTCAAAATGTATATTTCAAGGAAGCTACAGTTTGCTACACTCAAAACTGGTGCCTATACGCGGCAACCCAAAACGCAACCTAAAACTCGAGTGTGTTTAGACTATGGTTCCGCAGCTCAGCACCTTCATTGGATGAAGACCAAGTTGCAGAACAGTGCGATAGAACCTAAGGCAGCTTGAGGTGAACTCTATGGTTTATGCTTTCCGTTTGTAACTATGCGGTATCATTTTATGTAGATCACGCTAGAGGAAAGAAATAGAATAGCAAAAGAGACAATTGGCAGTTTGACAATCCCTTGTATATATCTTTTAGGAGTTATCGTCTTACGGCATCAAAGTTTGGTTCTGTAATTAGACGTCAAGCTCACACTTCCTGGCATTCACTTGTAAAGTCTATACTGCAAAGAACCTCATTTTCTACGCCTGTAACAGAATATGGAAAAATAAGGAGCTGTTGCAATTTGTTTACTAGAGGAAAAATTAAAAGTGAAGGTGGATCCAAGTGGCCTGTATTGATACTCTCCACCCATTCCTGGCTGCATCTCCGGACAGTCAGATAAGACGTTGAAATAGAAATAGTAGTATTGTAGCTTTCGATAGGTTTAGTTGGCTCTACGCATTTAGTGGAAGTTAAATGTTTATACAAATTAGCTCAACAGGATCTAAGCTTTAATGAGGGATAAAAAAGTTTATACATGTTTAGAAGAAAAATGGCAAAATACAACTGACACGGCACCATAACTACCACTATCAGGTATAAGTGATGACAGATGACTACTAAGACTTATCTTTTATCACCGTTTATTATTTATCTTATGTTCAAGGAAGTTGCACAACTGCAAGAGAGCCTTGCTATTTTGTTGTTTACATAAATGTCAAACAAGAGCTGTTTATCGAAGAAATATTGCGGGATGACGACTTATGGAATAATATAATTTTGGAGAAACTAGTTAAATTCTATAAATATTGTATTCTTCCCGAATTGTGCGTGAAATTTGAAAAGAGTAGAAAAGTGCCTTGATCTTGACTACATCTTACAGGCAAAAGCTGAGTATAACAAAGGAAACTAAACAAGAAGACCAACCTAAATAGTTTTTCATGTGCATGTTATTATACTAATATTGCTATCTTATAACGGATCTTGACGAGGGTTCGAACCCGACCAAGACAGGCTTTTCTAAGCGGAGAAAAACTGAAACTCCTTCTTCTCGGATAGGAAATAAAATCGTAGGTACTGTGTGGATGGGATGTTCCGCACGATAAAGATCCCTGGTTGAAGGTAGAATGGGCTAACCTGTGGTAACCAAAAACGTGCGCTTTTGATCTAAAGGACATTATAACTTTACACTGCACCACGATTTCTCTCAATAAGGTTATTAGTTTATTACTACTAAACTTTATTTCGAACAATTACTATATTTACTGAAAAATACATTCTCACGCCGTTGATCTATCTTAGATATGTAGAAATTAAAAATTTGCTAGAGTATTGCATATATTAAATGCTGCTATAAAAAATTTTTTAATATGAAAATACAACTTTGCAAAGCTCATGCCGTGAGCTCTTTTTAGTAAGGACAAAAACACTAATTTGCAGCATAATATGTAAAACATTAGGATTTGATAACTTATACTTTTACATTTTACCTACTCATAATATTAGGTGTCCCATAAAAATGTCATCTCTTATTGAGCTCTTCTGCTCCTATTTAGAAAACATTTTATATGTTGATGCTATGCAGTATTAAAGCTAATCAAGCAGGTGAACGCAGACAATACAGTTTGGACTACTTGAAGTTTGGATTTATTCCATCTCAATCAAATCAACACTTACCGATGCTTGCGTCACCATCTATAAGACGTTGATGGTTTAGGAGCGTCCTATAATATATCTTTACTAATAGCGAAGTCGGAGAAACCCCACATAATTGAAGACTAGCTTATTTTACCAACCATTGCGGAGGTCCTCAAGAATGTATTGCACAAGCCCGCACATGATATTATAAAGAGAATTCCTTTGAGCAATAACACCGTTCAGAGACGAATAGACGAGATGGGTCGCGACGTGGAAAACATTTTATGCAATTTCAACAGATTTTCTCTCCAGTTGGACGAGTCTACATTACCGGCAATGAAGCTCTGTTGTTAGGACATCTCGATATTTTCAAGATTAAAATATGTGCCAAAACTGCTTTTGCTACATATTTAGAGACTCATACCAGAAGAAAATCGATTTTTCAGGCCGTGGAACGTTTTTTACCGACAAAGCTATTCCATGGAAGAACATTGTTTTCTTCCGACTGATGGTGCACCATCTATGGTTGGTCGTCATCGTGGTTTTATAGCTCACTTAAAGCGACAACTGCCTGAGGTACTGATCATTCACTGCATGATTCACAGCATTTAGTAGCAAAATATCTGAGTCCTAGATTGCACCAGTCTTTACAATATGTTATAAATGCTATCAACAAGATTCAAGCAACTCTTTACTCGGTTACTTGCACAATGAAGTTCGCTGGCTATCAAGAGACTCTTGCTTAGCAAGATTTTCAGCTATTTTTGAATCTGTGTTCGAGTTTTTACAAGAAAAGATCCAAATTTGAAAGAAAATCTGGACAATTGTAAAACAGACATTTAATACTTGACTGATATCTTTGGTATGTTTAACAAAGTTAACCTGCGGCTGCAGGGTGACGATCTCAACTTGACTAAAACAAAATCAATAATATCGGCCTTTATGGGTAAACTTATCCTTTATAAACAAAATTTAAGCAGAAAGAATATTCACAGCTTCTGAATTTGTCAAAATTAGCAGAAATGCTTCAAAACGATGTTATTTTATCATATGTCACTCACTTGGACGCATTATACAAGAATTTTACTAAGGGTTTGAGGATCTCTTAAATTTACAGATCCCTCAATGGATAATAAATCCGTACAATATCACAGCCATGGAAGAAGCCAATGTGATAATGCAAGATCAAGATCACCATCAGCCCAGACGAAGAGCTTAAGCAGAAGTTCAACCAAGGTTATCAGTAGGGTTGGGCAGATATGCTATAAAGATGGAGCATATATGCCCTAAAATATGCTGCTATAAATGGCTAAAATATGCTGTATTATATGCTGTAAAAAAAGATTTTCCTATAACCCTTTTAAAATGACAAAAAGTTAAAAATATTTCTTCGTTAAATTTGAGTAACTAAAATAGACATTATTTTTTGAAAAAAAATAAAAAACGTACCGAAATTTTGTTAAATGTTTTTAATTTTAATACAAGCGATAATTACATTTATAATTTACAAAATGTAGTTTTAGTTACACTAAGAAAGTTAATAAAACTAAATACAGATGCAGCAGAATCTGTTTACTTGTTACAATAAACAATCATGTGTTTTCTATATTATCCACCAGAAAGCGTTGACGCTTCTTTCACAATCACATGATGTTACAGGACAATATTTAAATAAATCTGCTTTTGGGTAGCTAAGTTTTGTTCAATGTCCTCCGAACCGGAGAAGTTTATATCTAAACTGCCTTTTATTGATTTAAGTGTCGACAACTCTGAATTTTTTAAATAAATCACGTAATTTTGTGGATATTTTTTGCATGTATCACTTTTATTTGCGTCTATAATTCTTTGAAAGTCTTCAATTAAGTCTAAAGATTCCGTTAAAAGTAGGTTTTGTGTCTCCAAGTTCTTAATTATCTTGGGATATCGGAAAAATGCGATTTTATATACAACAACTGCGAACTTAATTCACAGTTTTTAAAACACTTTGACAGTCCGCTACAGATTGAGCACAATTCGCATCGAAATCATTCACAACATTCTTAAATTCTGAATAGTGTTCACAGTAATACAGAGCAGCTTCGATCCAGGTTCCCCATCTGGTCAAAATTGGTTGTGGGGGCAAACCGACGTCTTTTAATTTTTCGCGGAAGGTCTCAATTCTGGCTGGAGCTTTCAAGAAAACTTTTTTTCCCGTGTTAATTAATGAATTTACCAGGGGAAATTCAATCCTAACAACTACGGCAACGCGATTTAAGGCATGTGCTAAGCAATTGATATGAACCAGATTTGGATAAAAAATTTGTAAGTTCTTAGCTGCTTTGTTCATATATGCAGCACCATCGGTCACCATATACAAAACTTTATCTGTTGAGACTTGTTGCGGTACATACAACAGGGCAAGTATTTCATTAACAAATCTAGACACTGTTAAATGATTTGTTTTTCCAATTCTTTAACAGCAAACAAATAGCTGTTAGAAGGATTGCCATTCATAACACCAACGATGAAGTTTGCAATGTATCTTCCTTTGGTGTCTGTAGTTTCATCCACGCTAAACCAGATGTAGTGGCCCGATATCGAATTCCTTATTTTTGAAGCATCTCTTCATATAATATAGGAATGTGCGATCTAGACGCTGTTCGCCGAGAAACCACAGTTTGCTTTGTGTATTTTTCCATAAAGATCTTGAAATCTGGAACGTCGAGGTTGTTTAATGGAATGTTGCAGGACACCATCATCTTGCATAAATCCTTATTGAAATTGTTGGAGTGTACACTTCCTGTTCTGCAACAATAGCTATTTGTACCTTAAGTACACAGGATTAAGGATTAAGTATCCCAGGTAAGGTTTTATTGTTTTATTGTTACCGCTAAAACAGAAACGTAAATTTCTAACAAACAGTTTTAAAAAGTATTTTTGTTTCAGTTAAAATTATAATACGAAATTTACTGTAAAAGGCATTTTCATGCCCTGAAAGTTCAATATAATCACTTTCATATGCCATATGCTGTAAACCTTCAATATATGCAAAATATGCAGAATAAAATGCGGTTTATATTAAAGTAAACATTGTAAAACACGAAGATCTCGAAATATTAGCTGATTATGCTCAATAGGTAAAACATGCAAATATGCATTTGCCCAACCCTAGTTATCAGAGTTCTGGTTGCAGCGCAACATTGAAAATAGTATCCTGCATTGTGGAACATTGCTGAAAAATAACTTATCGTTTTCCATCATCATACCTAGTCAAAAAGGCTTCAGTGTGGTTACAAACATTTTAACAAAACAGAAACCGTCTGAAAATCAACGAACGCAGAGATTTAAGGCTGCAACTCACCAATATTGAACCAGATTTAGCTAGATTGGTAGAAAGTCACCAGGTTTATTTATTACACTGAATTTTGTATTTTATTGATCTTTACTTTTGCGATTTTAACGTTATTTTCAAAAATAATTACCCACTTAACTATTTTTACGTAATTTGTATTAATAATAATTATTATCAATTAAACTTGATGTTTACTGAATTTTATGTCTATCTATTTTATTAAATTTTGATGAGAAAATGATGTCAAGTTTACTCACTTAACCAACCGCAGTTTTAAAATGGTAAGTATTTTGTATCAATAGGAAAAAAAACTAGAGATATGATTCTTAAAGTAATTTGGCTATGGGATCTGAGATATCGGTTCATTTTGGAAAAGGGTCTCTGGCAAAATAGTTTATCATTAATGGAAGTTTTTCATAAAAAACGTCATTTTTGTAGGCCATCCTAATATTAAAATCGTGGCTGTTATTAAAATATTTCGTGGCCATATCGTTGGCCTCATATGAAAGCTACCTAAGTCCACGATCTTTTCATAAATGAAGTTTGATTAACTCGATTTTAATAGCAACAATATTTAAAGAATAAATATTTTTTTTATAAAGGTATAGAGAACACTATTTCAAGTTACCATATTAAGGAGCCTATTCTGTATTGCGTTGTTAACTAACGATATCGGAAGGTAACGACTCAAACTTGAACGATAGTTACATTCCATATCACTATCGTTAAAGAAATAGTCGTTGGATGATCGTTATAAATTATCGTTATAATAGTCGGCAATATGAACAGAATTTCTTGACATTAGAACTATTTCAAAGCCGAAAATAGCAAATGTCAAAAACATAACCCTACTGAGACAGAGAAAAGGTAAAACGCGCAATGTATTTTGTATTTGTAAAATATACCTACACATTTTGGTAAGCTTTAAAGTTAATATAATGTGGGATTTAAAAATTTCAGACAAATCATCATGGCTAACCAAACTCCAAAACGACCACGAGCTGGCAAAACAATAAGAGGCCAATACATATTGTACATTGAGCACCTCAAATCAAACAAGGCCTTTAGGGAGAACAGATTCGACGCTAATCAACCTCATATCATAGAGGAACCTGGAAAAATTAGTGCAATCACTAAATGCATTTAGTGGCCCGATAAGAAATGTAAAAGAGTGGAAAAGGGTATTTGTAAATACATCTACAATTGTATATTACATAAACATATTCTAGGTTTTTACTGACTGGCGGTCTCAAACCAAATGAAAAACCAGAAAATTGAAAAGTGCTCAAAGAAAAACTGAAACAGAGATGTGTCCGAATATTCCCTAATAGACATCGAACAAATACTTATGGACACAATTGGTTGGGTTGTAGTCGACGGAATATCAGAAACTCCCGAATTTGGAATTGGTAATATGTTTTAAAATCTTTTTTATGTTCTATCTAATAAAAAGTGGCATATTAGCGACTTCTTCGGCATCTTTGTCCGTCGATGAAAACATTGACAATGATATGGAAAATAAGGAGAATATTTCTATTACTTCTACAGCAGCTCCATATAATGTACAGGAAGTCGGTTCTGAGCACTCTTTGAAAAGAAAGAGATTAACAGTAATCAGCTGTTTAAAAAAATCATCAATAAATATGAGAAAAAGAAGACGAAATCGACATTCTTCGAAAGATAAACGATAATCTGGAGAAGTTAACCGACATCCAAAGGGGAGACTAAAATTGCGACAGATGGAGCTTCAGATCAAGTATGAAGGGTGA
The DNA here is from genome assembly GCA_036346205.1 of Vesta saturnalis. Lineage (NCBI taxonomy): Eukaryota > Metazoa > Arthropoda > Insecta > Coleoptera > Lampyridae > Vesta > Vesta saturnalis. The sequence continues at coordinate 120,203 of JARFJB010000180.1, forward strand.
CCTTTGTATTGGACAGTGATGACGATAAGAAAACTAGTGAGATTGTAGCCAAGTGCAATGTACAGATTTTGACATAAAATGTAAAAATTAGTATAGTTTTGATTGACTAAAAAATTTTGAATTAATTGATTCCTTAACATCCTTCCTCTATTTAACAAGGCTTCCGGATCATCACCATCATTGCCTTCATCATTAACATTGTTGAATTCCAGGTCTTCGTTCACTGAAACAAACAAATTTATAAATTATTTTCGACACCTCTATTTATCATTAAGTTATGTAGTGTCGCACATGCATACGTTATACTAGCTGCAAATTCTGGTTGATAATGTAGAATACGGTGTGGATTCAAGCAACGCCATACTCCTTTATCAATCCAAATGTACGTTCTACACGATTACGTATTTGACAATGTTGTTGTGTTTATCGAAACTCAGGTGTATCAGGAGTAGCTCCATGAATTGGTGTTAATAAATAAGGCAACAAAGGATAACCAGCATCTCCAAATAAATATGAGTGTTCGTCTCCTGCGATAAAATTCCAATGCAACAAGTCCTTCAGTGAACTCATTGTGAAAATAGCAGCATCATGCACACTGCCGGAAATCGAGCATCAATGGCCAATGTCTTGCAATATACATCGCAGATCTTAAAAATTATAACAGGTTAGGAAAGTATAAGTATTTTTCAAATTTGACAAAATTGTTTACTACATCTTTAACAATTTAACAAACATTACTGACGTAGATAACTGTAAGTGTTATCGAAACGTATAGATTGTATAATTTAACGTACACCATTAAAAATCCCAAAAGATAAGTATTTTATTATAAGTAGACTAATTTAAAACATCATTATGAACTTACAAATTGACAATTGAGACTATAAAACCTTTTCTGTTCATGAATACGTTAGTAGGATACCCAAATTGATAGGCTGTGGTGTGGCTATGCCTATATGTGTGCAATAAATGCAACCTACTATTCCTGGTAATTGGAATTGCTCAAAAAACTACAAGAATTGAAGTATAACTGACACCCTATCCTTATCGACAACATACACACCCTTGCTTCACGTTGGCCAGATCTATTACATTTTGTGGGAACCGTATGTGAGTGTTGGCTAAGTGATTTACAATTATATCAACAATTTCGTGTAAATGTCTGCTCACTGCTGGCTGTGCAGAAGACACCAGTCTATCTGCACCTACCGGATTTTGATAGCTCCCATGTGCCAAAAAATTAACGCAGAAAAAACCGTACAATAGGTGGGGCTCTTGTTCGACGTCTATTCACATTATTCAAAAATGGTAACATTTCCTCCAAGAGATCTCTTGCGGTTTCAATATTCAAACGAAAAGATTGCCTAAAGAATTCCTCTGGTAACTCGAAGGGATTTTATGCGTCTCTTAAATGGCGTCGATAAACGTTTAATTGCCTCCTACAATTTTGAGCTACTTTGAAGAACAACAATGCGTTACTTTCACTTGTACCTACCTTCTTTCAAGTTCTTCTACCAGCATATTTGCGATTTCTGCATTCATTAGGGCTAGTGAACAAATACACTTTTAAATAAACATCCGACCTCAGAAAACCTAGGTTACTTTATTTTATACTGACTCAACGACTGGTCAGGCCTTGTCGTAGAATAACTACAAATTTACCGCCATATTGTCGTTAGTAAACGATCCAAATTAGCATACAGAATAGCGAAAGTCGTTCGCGAACGATAATCGTTGCGTAACGACATCGTTAAGCCTTATAGAATAGGCGCCTAAATAAAACCTATGTCAAGTAAAGATGTTTCCTTTAAATCAATTTTTATGTCTCCTGTAAAATTTGTCAATTCGAACTTACGCACTTTCCATATGGGGCCGACGATACATAAGTAAGTCTGTATCCGGTAAATTTCAAGAAATTTCTAGATTTCAACTCACAACATAAAGAACAATAACATAACTTGTACTTTGTATTGCTGAAATACATTTAAAAATCATTTGAGTTTATTGTTTTACATAAAAATAAAGGTAAGGAATTGATAACGTTACATTACCGTGCAACGTCTGCACACAAAAAAACATAACTCGTCTTCGGTAATCCAATACCTAAAAAGTGGTTCGTTATCAGTTACTAGTATCCTACCGAGAAATTTCTGTCTTTGTTTATCAAAAAGTTTACTGCAAGGAGAACGTAACGAATTTCATGTAAAGCATCCGTGTTCGCAAACTTTTAAAGTTGTCAAGTGCTGCCATCTGTGGGCAATACTGCACACTTCTGCGAGTGTGTTTCGTGACTAAGTAATGCCACTTTATTCAATTACTAAATGCACAGTTTAAAAACGGTTGTAACAACAATAATCGGCGCCAGTATAATAACTTCCGATTAACAACGCCAAGTTGTAATAACAAAACGTGGTGATTTAACTACTCAATTGTTATGATGTAATTTGAATATTCTAATAAAGTAATAATGAAATTAGGTAAAATTCTCCTAAACACAAATCATATAACTAATTGAGATACTTACCTTTCATCACTAATTTGTGCCTTTGACTCTTATCGGTTGATTAAGTTGGGTGGATTCTAATATACTGATTTGCTCGTATACCTAAAATGCTGCTTGATTCCAATCTGCTTAATTATTTTCTTTTCACTTAATTAATCAAAAATGCAATATAAAAAAAATAATGAAATGAAAACTCGAGCGCCAAACTATCTTTGTTATAGGAACAGTTAAACCTAATTATTGAACAATAATAGCTTTTATGAAATTAAAAAATAACAACGTGCAATTATATTTATTACCATGATTGATAAAAACAAAAAGTCTTAAAACTATTCTTAAAATATAAAATGATCATTAAAATAATTACCTTCGTAATTTTCTGTACTTAAGATTTTATAATCTTATGAAGTGAAACTGTCAACTAGGTGATGTCATTCTCTCCGTTGTGCAATCTTTTGAAATTATGCTACACCACGACCAAATTGCCAAACTGGAATTATCCTTATTGTTGTACGTAGAAATTAAGTATCCACTTTATATGTTGCATTGTGTTGAAGTGAATGCATAAAGCGCAATTTAAAGGGTAATCAAATTAATATTTAACATTAAAATAGTATAATCAAAGTATTAAAGTAAAGTGAAGTAAGTAACGTGAAGTAAATTGAAGTGCCATATAAAAATGCCATATGAAAGAATGCATTATAAAGTGCCATATAAAATGCCATATGAAAGAATGCATTATAAAGTAAGTGTCTGGAAAGAGCAAATGCTTTAGTTTTAAATATAATTAATTAAAAATAACTTACCATCTAAACCGATGGCACTTTACACAAAAATTAGGTAAAACCATGCTTTCTGCTGTAACATTCAGCAGGAAGTAAAAAATAGAGCTTTCAGAATAGCTCCTGTAAGTGTCCCCACGCATCTGCGCATAGAATTAAGTTATCGCGCTTTGCGCAGTCCGCATCAATTTCTCACGGAAAGGGAAATATAAATCTTTACGAAATATTACACTTAAAAGATATGTACTATGAAGATATGCAAATTAAGTTGCCTACCTCAATCATATAATGCAAAATTTAAAAACTTTTCTTATGTTTACTACTAAATGAATGAAAGATCTGAAATTAAAGTGTAATTTAGTACAACACGAAAAAGGGTTGTTACACGGTTACAAAATCCATTCATATTACCCATTATGCTACTGCACACTATGTTGTAGGACTTAAGCTATTTTAAACCTGTCAAATAATAGCTTCATTCGTTTTAGCAAATTATAGGTGAAAGTTACATAATTTTTCAACTATTTCTTTACATTTGCTTATAAAATAAAATAGCACGTTCTACAACAAACTTTCAACTACTTCATTACCAAGTTTGAGTTAAAACTATCACGTTTTAAGCAAACTGTGCATTTAGAAAGGAGGACATGCTTTAGCATAGGCGGAAACCAGCCTTAATGCCCAGAATTATTTTGCTCAAAAATTTCAAATTCCTTTATATAAATGTAAGTATGTGATAATAGAATCTAAAGAAAATTAAAAAGATATATTTAAACTGTAGTTTAGGATATTTCGCATGTGACCACGTTATTATCTTTCCAGCGAACCCCAACGGCATGATATTTAGCATTCAGTGTCCTACACATACCTGCCCTTTTAAGTTTTTGCATTATGGAAGTTTCTATCGGTTTATATTTATCAGTTCTATTTTCGCGAACAGTGCCAGTAACCCCAAATTCGATTGGTGCCAACTTTCCAGAAGTGTAGAAATGATCGAAGAACAAAGATATATTTTGATCCCTGACGTTGATTTTCAAAAATTAGCAAAATGAAATACTACTGATTCTTTTAAGTCCATTCCTTCAACTCTATTCATACTTTTTCTTTTCCTTGGCAACATCCTGCCCAAAGCGCACAGGATTCACAGCAATAAATTGTTTGCATCCGTGTCTCCTGTAATAAGATACATTAATAAGTACGTTACTTCCCACAGATGCATATCGAATAAACTGAGCTTGTTGGGCATCAATAACATAACGAATTTTACCAAGTTTGTCGTCAAGCTGAAATGATCATTATCAGCACACGAAGTAACGGAATTGCTCTAAAATCGGTTTCTACGTATGGAATCTTCGGAAGTTTCCCAATACATTCATCTCCGAGGTAATGGCACGTATCCACTAAAAGTAAGATTCTTGGAAATCTATACATCTCATCGACTTCTAGTTAAAAGTTTTGAACAATACTCAGCCAAGTCAAAAAGTTTAAAAACTCCAAAGGAGGACTGTGCTCAGACATTATCAACAGACACAAATTTTAAATACTCATCTGTTTTTGCAAATCTTCCCAGCTTGCCGACAGACAGATTCGGTGGTAGCTATTCTTTTCTTTGGTACTGGCTCTTGAGTAGGTTCAATACTATTGAAATGGCTAGATTTGGCTCTTGTTTTTCTTTTTTGGGCACTGGAATTTCAGTGAGTTCATTATTTTCCGGCAAGTCGGTTGATGTCTTAGAAGCAAAAGGTTATTATTAACATAAAAGAATCATAAGCGTTTAGCTGTGAGGAACACAGATGATTTGAATCGCGGCATTCATCATCCCTTGAGTCTTCTGCACTTTCTTCTCCATCGTCAGGTGGTAAAATAGCAATACCATCCGTTAATTGATCAACTGTTTTAATATTTTCGATTCTTCCAAAAGTTCCGCTACGATAAGAGGACGTTTCTTGAAACAAAAGTAATTGTCAAACCAAGGGATCATTAATGATCCAGTCGAGTGCTGTGCGCTTTACGTGGCAACTATGTACAATCGAGAGAAATAAACACAATACATACTTACAATATCGTCTTCTAGACCTACCTTATAAAAGAAATACACGCTTTTCTTATATAACGTACTTAGCAATTTCGAACTTATGACATTGGATACGGTAAATAGCTTAGTGAAACGGTAACACTTACAAAATTGTAAATAAATTACAGCCAGTGTTTCGTGTCAACCAGACGCCACTTCTTCGTTAGGAATGCGGAAGTAAAGATTGATACTGCGAATTCTTACATATAAACCAGTTTTTACTGTAAATGTATGATGAGTCGTTAACGACGCCTTGATTATTAATAGGTTAAACACATCAGTAGTAAATAAGAGATCTAGTACCATGAATCTAATGGAATCCATTACTGCTGTTAATACTCCACCACCCCTGGAAACGTTGAGTTCCCCAAATTTTTGAACACACCGTAAAACTGTATAGTTAACAGGAAATAATTCGGAACTAATTATGCTTGGATTCAGCTACGTTTCTGCTAAGGCCCCTGCTACGAAGCATTGAATATTGACAGCAAGCTAAAATTAGCTTAAAAGATAGCTGCAATAAGAGCAGTTCGTTTGCTTTGGTTACTCGACACGCCGTATCATACGTTTAAGCCAAAAGTCGAGATCGATTTTGGAACTACCTGAGAATGTTCGTCCAAATTAGTGGAATAATTTGGCCCTCACCTAGAGAAAACAGCAACAAATTTTGTACAAAGAGCTACATTTCACCTACAAAGCCACTTGCTATTACTATAAAGTAAGAGAAAAATAAATTGTTAATGTACAAAAGGTGTATGTAACTCAATACTACTGCCACTAGTAATGATTGAATGCATAACATAAAACTCCTAGAATTTAATAATAAACACTCTAATCCACCAAAGTGACAAATAGGTCAATAAACGACATTTAAAATTTAGCTGCTGCAGGTATCACTTTCAGATATATTACTAGATGCTAACCTTCACGTGATTATAACGTTTGTTATAAAGCACATAGGCACTTTATACGTATAAAGTAAGTACAAAACAAATATCAAAATACAACTACACTAGCACGTATTAAAGTTTAACATGGATCACCCTGTATAAAGAAATAAATTTACAGAAGCAAAGTTCAAGTACAAATAACGGCAATACTTAATAATAGTTATCATAGGAATAACCGAGGCTCAAATGCAACGTATTAGAAAATTCCAAAGCAGGCACCTTGTGAGAAATTTTGCTAATTCCCAACTAACAATTAGAATTTTAGGTGCATAACATTGTTATCTAAATCGCCAAACCATGCATATCGTTTAAGGTTATATCCAAGTAACTGAAAGTAGTCCTACATCTCTGGTTCTAACTCGTCGGACTGGAAGTGAACTACACCCACTGTAATTACGGTGATTGTAGGTGACTGTTTATTCCTACAGGGCTCCGTAACGAAATAAACAAAATAGAACTCACTAATAAGTTGGTTGTGTCAGGAATACCCAAGCGTCTTGCGTGATATAACCTTGGTGTTTTAGGTAGAAGTCGAGTCGAAAGCGAAGAAAACTTGAAATATCTTCGAGGTAGAGTTATCGTAAGTAACAGTTTAGTGATCAATTTTGAGGAAATGTAGCTGCCACTTTCCAGAAGTATTCACGTACAGGTGAAGAATCGACTACAGCGTAACACACAGAAGGATCGGAGATAAGAAGAGGAAAAACAACCAAGATCAAGAATTCAATAGAATTATTTGTGGATACCTATGCTTACAATTTGTATACAAATAATATATACAACGTCAAATCTTTTTAGTTACGTCTATAAGTTTCAGTTTAGGAGGTGTTGGTAACACAGCTAGTTGCAACTTCTATCCGCCGATAGAACTAGATCTGAGGAAAAATACGTTATCGGATTGGTTGGATTTTATGGTTGCAACAGCATTAGAAACATTTATACAAGTTACGATAGGTTTTATTTTAGAACAAATCCATCTCATTTACAAGTGATTAATATTATAACAGTAATTTCTCAAGTTTTAATTACTAAACAATTAGGTATGGATGGAAGTACGTTTGGTTGCCTACACGTTCATATAGAACACCTTTTATTTTTACAATGGTTTTATTTGTTATCTCTTATATTTTAATTTTACATTCAAAATTTCTAATGCACATTCTAATTTTAAAACACATTTGGCTAGTTTATTGATAATACTGTTTCATTTTACATAACAGTCTTTTGATTGAGTTAACTTTAGTGTTTGGTTGCTAAAGCATTCCTAAATAAGTTTCTGAATGAATTTCATACCTTTGCTAGAAGGTCCTTTAAAATGGAATTGTGTCACAAAAAAATAAAGTTTCTACTCGAGAGTGCTTAGTATTCATTGTTTTCTTCGTTTATTGCGGTTTTAACAGTATACGTCCATACAAGTTATCACGAACTTACCATCTTAGAGGTATGTAAATCCTTTCTAATGACTTATTACAATTTTCAGCTTGGAACTTTCCTTTAAACTTTGCTTGGAACTTTCCATTGAATTTTCCGTTGACCTCGCAATTGCACTAACAGTTATCTTTGTCCTGGTTATTGCCGTTACTGCTCCATATTTGTTTATACAACTAAAGAAGTTTAAGAGTATGCCATCTCTACTATATTGTAATTTACCTATAAATTAGAGCTTCATACATCTTTAGTTCATCGTAGAAAAATAACCTGAGTAAAATATCATCATAGAAATCAACAAAAAGGTCAGACGTTTTTAATCATAATTATCACACCTGTAACCTCCATTCCTTTCTCATCCTTCCCTGAATACTACAATAAGAAAAATTACTAGAATAACTCCTTGCTTTCACTAAAATATTTGTTTACCGCTAACCTTATCTGAAATTCCTTTTCACTTCCGTTCTATTTGTTTTTGTTTATATAATTATAATTGATAAAAATATTGTATTACTTACCACTAAATTAATTACTTTTTATTCGATCGTTAATAAAATTTTTATGTAACTCGGTCTTTTAACGACGAGAGTTGTGTAAACAGCTGTCGTCCATATTTTTAACTTTTATTGTTTGTGACGTATTAACTATCAAACAAACATGCGCACAATAGCTTTAGATGTTATCTTTATTTTCTAAATTTTAATTTGATATTGGTGATTGTTTAAATTTTATTTTCTTATTGTTCTTTTCAAATTTCTTAAATAAGTCTGAATTTAAATTATCCTTTAGCATATTAACATTTTACCATTAAAAACTTGCTTTACCTTGGGAAGGCCCTTTGAAATTAAACAGGTTCCTATTTATTTAAAATTATAAATTACTATAAAACCATTTATTTCGTACCTTTAATGTTTTACAGATTAATTTTGTTTAAACTTGTGTTGTCGATATTTTCTTTTATTCTTTTTCTTTAAATTTTTAAAATTAGCCAACAGATCTACGTTATATGAAAATGTAAACTTTCACCATTAACATTCATAATAAAATACTTATCTTTTATCTTTCTATTTATCTTTCTCATGTTTTAATTTTTGAAATTTGACAAAATTGTTTACTACATCTTTAACAATTTTAACAAACATTACTACTGACGAAGATAACTGTAAGTGTTATCAAAACGTTTAGATTGTATAATTTAAAGTACACCATTAAAAACTCCAAAAAAGATAAGTATTTTACAGATCTACGTTATACATCTGTAAATTTACTTCTTGTTTAATTGCGTACTTACCTCATTTTGGACGGTAGTTGCCAATTTATTTATCTTTTGTTATAATTTATTTACTTTGAAACACGTTTTTATATATATATATATATATATATATATATATATATATATATATATTCTTTTATGTGCTATAATAATTATCGGTTCTGTTTTATCATAGAACACTCTTTTCTTTTTCCTATTAGTTTCTCCTATCTCTTTTCTACGGTTACGTACCCGACCCTTTGTGACATCGTTATGCAGGAGTTCTTTATTTGGGGAGCGGCTCCTGGCACCTTGTTTTATCTCTACCGGAACTTTCTTGACCCCACTCGTCTGACGCCGCTGATTCCTTACATTAGCAGGTGTATCTAAAGTCCATATACCCACAAAAACGTTTATTATTAAAGCAAACAACAATATCCTTAAATGTGAAATAAAAAGTTCGTTTGAGATCGATTTTACTAAAGAAAATAGGATTGGTCGCATGCTGGGGTTCGAGTTTACTCTATTAGAACCAAATATTTTACACTCCTGCCTTAGATATTCCAATACTTAAACGCATTAATCTAAACGTGGATTGCAACATTATAAAAGGATCATATCGAAACGTTGTTGATTAGTGTCAACGATAAAACAGGTTTTAGAATAGTCCACCAAATCCAACACGACTTCATTAAGGCGAATACCTAATTTGGTTATTAATTCTTGCCGTTTTGTAAAGTTGTTTTGTGCATCGAGTAATATTTTTGGTTTTGACAAGTTAATGTTTAAATAATGCTTCTTAGCATGGCTATTAAAATTCAATAAATTAGGAGTTATTTTTTATTAGCTAAATCGACATATTCTATCCAAATCACAATATAATTGAAATGCTTGTTTATAAAAACGGTAGACATTTTCTGACAATTTGATTTATTTTATTTATTCCAGTGGTGTCCGGGGACTCACTCCTGTTGATATTAATACGTAAAAATATGAGATTAAAATACAACTTTTCTGTCTCTTTACTTTTTTGATATCTTGCTTCGCTTTCGAGCAAAAAATGAATATCCTTTTCTATGCACATTCCTAAGGAAGTAGACACAAAAATAGATCAATGTTTTAGTTATTTACTAATCAAAGATTTCGTAATTCGTCTATATTTTGCAAAGGAGTCGTGTAAACCAACTGTTTGAGGCGAGCCCAAAGAAAAAATTCAACGAATTTAAGTCAGGAGACCTTGGGGCCAGGGTTGAGTGCCTCCTCGACCTATCTAGCGATTTGGGTAGATATTGTTCAAATATTCACGTGCAACTAAGCTGAAATGGGGTGGAGCACCACCGTGCATAAAATACATTTGCAACCTTAATAGTAATGGGATGTATTCAAAAGTATAGGCAATTAATTCATCCCCAAGAAAACGGTAAGCCTCAGTGGTAAAAAAGTGGGCCTATTAAGTGGTCTCCTACAATCCCGACCGATACATTAAGTGAAAATTGCTGTTGATGACGGCCTTATAATATTGCATTTGGGTTCTCGTCCGCCCATACATAATTATTATGGAAGTTCATTACGCTTCCCTAAAAAATTCGCCTCATCCGAGTACTTGTGCTAAAAATTGAGAATTTTCCGCAATTTTTGTCGTATCCATTGTCATAAATCCAATCTTAACGGAAAATCAGTCGGTAAAAGTGCCTGAACCTGTAGGATGTGATAAGGGTTTAGAAGATTATTTTTAAACCCTGAAAATTATAGAACGACTTGCATTTGAGTTTCAAGCAATCCTTCTGGTACTTGTTCCTGGAATGTCCTCAATTTCATGAAGTACATCTTCCTCAAATTGTGGGGTTATTGCTGTACAGGGTCGCCCGTTTCATCAGCATACAAACGGTAGTTACAAAATTTTAAACAAGATACAATACTGGTGGTATAAATAGCAAATAGTAAGGGTCCCAGTAACGAACCTTGTAGCATCCTACAGTGTACGCTCATAATATCTGAAATTATGTTATTGTAAACGAGAACCTGTCATCTTTCTTTTAAGTAGTTTGACATATTCGTGATTGAACTGTTTTTAAGGTCTAGGAAGTGTAAAAGTGCGAGTAATATATTGCGATTAATGGTATCAAAAGCCTTGGAAAATTCAGTAGAATTAAAACTACCATTGAATTCTTATCAAAGCTTTGAAGATATCATCAGTTATTTTGCGTAATGATACTTCACACATATGACCACTCCGAAATCCCGATTGTAAGTATATTATTTTTAAAACCGTACTCCTTCTTTTGAATGAATAACATTTTTTCGAAAATTTTAGATACAAGTGAGATTATACTGATAGGACTTTGGTCATTTAATATTTCTGGAATGGATTTCTTTGAAAGAAGCCGAACTAGAGATATTTTCCACGAATCGGGAAATAGAGAACTTTCTATTGCAAGGTTTATGATATGAACTATTGCACGACAACACAACTTTAACACCTTCAGTGATATTCCGTCCTTTTCCGCTGCATTGTAGTTTATTGAAGTGATTATTTTTACGATTTCATCAAAATTCGTCATATGAAACTCAAATTTATCTGTGGGTTTGATTAGATTGTGAGAGTAATAGTTGACTAAACTAAACTAAATTTATGACATACCAAAATTATTTTCTTTATGTACAGGGTGTATAACTAAGTGTGATAATAGTTTAATATAAATGGTGTAAATGAATGGGTGTTAAAATGTTCTCAAACAGATCTAAACTAACTCGAGATACAACCCGTTCACCAAAAATAGTGCCTTTGTCCCAGTCGGTTGATTAAAATTGGCCAGTTCATGCTTTTGTTTTGCTTAATTACCACAATTTATGCTGTTATTTCCACTTAACATCGATAGAAAAAAATTGCAATGTAACACTAATAAAAATGATCTTGGACGACAAGTTATTTTTTTTAATTAGCTCGGAATAACTAAACCGAATTTACAATAAGGATTTTACCAAAATGTAAAAAATATACAGACTATGTTCATTAACATTTAAAATTAGAATTATATAAAATATATCTTAAAAACTAATTGTAATAGCCTTAAATTACTAAATTATGGATATAAATACCTGTTCGAAAAATTTTAGTGCACAAGCTTTTTAATAACCTCTGGTATCCAAACGATTACGGAAATGTAAACCAAAGGTGATGTCATCTTTGCTCCATTATTGTGCAACATCTCAAAATAACAATGCAGTTCGTTTTGAATCAATGTTTATTGCATTCTCTCGAAATTCAGATACAAATTGGGATCTACATTTAGATCTCCATTAAAAGCACAACGCAATCATAAAATGAAAGCGTACGTAAAAGTAAAATTAAATGCGTGCTTAAAAGTGGTAAAATTAAAGTGTCAAAGTAAAAAATGAAAGTAAAATAAGAGTACCTGCAAAAAGCAAATGTTATAGATTTTAATATAACGCGTTAAGTATATCTTACCATTAAATCAATGGCACTTTTCACAAAATTTAGGTGGAAACCCAAAGAAATGGCTTCCTGCATCTAACAGCGTACCAAGCAGTGAAAAAATTTGCGCAAAGAATTAAGTGAACGATGTAGAACTATAAACCCCTAAAAATATATGCACTTAAGTTACACCAAAATGCAAATTAAGTTGCCTAACACATTCCTATAATTCAATAATTAAAAACTTTTTTCTTATATTTACAACTAAATGAACGAAGAACGTAAATTACGGTATATTTTAATACAACTCAAAATGGGTTGTTGCAGGTGTCCGGAAATGGCTTGTACAATGTTTAACCAGAGATTCATTGGTCAAGAATAAGGCGATCCGGATAAACATACTTATATCCGAAGTCACCTCGTTTTGCTGCTGGAGACCGTCAAAGTTTTTAAAATAATTTCGTTTTTTCGACATAATTTCTAAACGCTTCAACCGATTTTAACTAAATTTGGGAAACAGAGTTGCAACATAAATTGACATAATTTGACGTAAATGTCAAAAAAAGATGTATTTTCTTACCCCCTGTAGATATGACTTTCATTTTACTAATAGTTCATTTTGTTTACAAATTTTTGTACTCCTCTAAAATGTTGGTCAGGTGTACAGTTACTCAACCCTACATTTAATCATTGCCTGCTTATTCGGAAGGAAAGCGTGGGAAAATAAATACACAAATTACATGAGAATGCTTAGTTTCAATAAAATTGGAATTTTCAATCACAATTATGTTCTCCGTTCTTTTGAATGAATTAATTTAGCTTTTCAATTCGGAAACTGTAAGTAACTACTTACAATTATTAGTAGTTAGTTCTACTTTTAAACTTAATTTCGTCATTCGTGTCTTTCCTTCTTATGGTCAGTGTGCGTTTTAGAAAGTTCTTTACAAACTTTCAAATTAGATAACGTAGCCAAAAAATATTTTCTAAGATCCTACAAGTCTGAATCACTAATTGTAGCTTAACACTAATAATGTTTTTATTAAAACTTGGCTATGATTAATTTGACAAGTAAAAAAGAGTTTTTACTTTAACGTCATTTAAACTGTACTCCGTTTAGTATTTAGTATTTTTCTTCTTACGGTTTATCTCGGAGTTATCATGAATTTTGTTTATTCATATGACGGACAAGTAGATATGTTGTTAGTTTATGGATTTTGTAAATGTAATGGTTGCGAGAGTGTCAGAGTTTACAGGAAAGGTTTCCTAGCCGTATAGTGCCGCATCCAAACCTTTGAAAACATTGTTAGACGTCTTCGTGAGAATAATAGTTTAAAGTCACGAACCTTGGATTGGGGACGTCAGCATACTACAAGAACAGTTGGTATGTAGCAACAAATTTTAAACAGAGTTGACTAAAACCTGGGTCTGGAATTAGTGGTTCCAGAATCAGTTGTTAATGAGGTTTAAAAGAACAACTAATACATCCATACCATGTTAAAAAATTCAAGACTTATTACCTATTAATCCAGAATCCCGCTTAACGTTTTGCAATTTTATTGACCTTCAAATATCAGAAACTCCAAATTTCCATAGTAAAATTATATTTACTGACGAAGTTACGTTTACAAGATCCGGTGTAACTAACTTGCATAATGAATAAGTTTGCTCTGACGAAAATCCCCATGCAATAAAAGTTACTCATTACCAACATGAATTTAAATTTAATACGTGGGCAGTAATTATTGATGAATTCCTTATAGGTCCAGTTATTATAGCAAATAACTTAAATGAAAATAATTATTAAAATTTTTTGCAAGAAACATTACCCTTTACTAGAGAATTTGACCTTATTACAACGACAGAATATGCAGTTTATGCATGGTGGTGCTCCGCCACATTTTTCGTTAGAAGTGAGCCAGTATTTAAATATGATCTATGCAAATCGATAGATAGATAGAGGTAATAATGCTCCTGTAAAATGCAGCAAGATCACCGGATCTAACACCCTATGATTTTTATGGGGTTCCATGAAAAGAATTTACTCCTGTCCCACTGAACGCGAGGAAGATTTATATCGCAGAATTTTAAATGTTCGATGTAGAATTAGCGCATGTGTACAACAAGATGGTGCCCATTTTGAACATTTGTTATAACAGTAGCTAATTCATCGTTCACTATTTCCATAAGTTGTCTAAATCATAGCCAACTTTTAATAAAAACATTATTAGTAATAAGTTACAATTACCGATTCGGACTTGTAGGAATTTAGAAAATATTTTTTTTTGCTAAACCGTTTACCCAACTAAGAATTTGCAAGAGGTGTAATTGAATAAATTATTATGATAACTGTTTAAAATGTTCTTCGTTTTTCTAAATGAATTAATTTAGCTTTTACTTAAATAAGCACTGTTTTAACCAAATTTTACTTTTAAAACGTTAATTTACACGATTAAAAATCTAGACCGTCCCGAATTTTTTTTCGCTGCGGCCTTGATTTGTAAAACATTTATTTTCTAACCAACGTTATCTAAATTAAAAATTTGTAAAGAACTGTTTAAAAACGTGCACTGACCATAAGAAGAAAAGACTCGAATGACGAAATTAAGTTTAAAAGTAGTACTAACTACCAATAATTGTAAGTAGTTGCAGTTTCCGTATTGAAAAGTTAAATTAATTCATTAAAAAAAACGTACAACATTTGGAACAATTATCATAATAATTTATTGCGTTAAAATCCATAATTGTGGTTGACAATTTCGGCGAGTTATTTGTAGTTATTTTACAATGTTTGAGACGTTTGCACTTCAGGCACTTTCGCTTTTACTTTTTATTTTTAATTTTTACTTTAACTTCACCTTTACTGTTACTTCTCACGTTTGCACAGATCTGCGCAATTAATCATTTTACCGTTAATCCAAATTATGGTATTAGTACGATTAATCAAGAGTGAGGTAATCACATTCGTTAATGGGAAGTGGGATTCTAAAATCCCTTAATCCTGCAAATTTATTCATTTGGGAATTATTAAGCATACAAATCCAGATTTATTTCAACCTTGAATCAATATTACGCAAAAATTTCCAAAACGCTAACCAGCGTGCAACTGTTTCGGTATCTACGCGTGACCAAGAATAGGGTATTCTGATTCCATTAATTACTCATAATATTAATCATTCATTATATTATACCGTTACTAATATTAGCAAGGTGCTATCACTAAGCAATACTATCTATCAATAAGGTTCAATTTGAATGGAAACCGTTGGACATAGTTGGCCGACCCGGATGAGGATGGTGATGCTACAAGTAAAGAATATCTTGATTTTTCCTACAAGCAGTTCAGGAAGCTTTTAAAGGAAACTAACGCTTATCTAGTGTTGGAGCAACAACTATATAAAATTAAAAAAATTGTAGATAAATTAGTAGGTCTCAATTACAACTCGTTAACGAATTGCACAAACCTGTACTATAAGATTTTAAACGAAGACGAACTTAAAGGTTTTGATGACCTCTGACAAGAAAATTTGGCTGAATGTGCCAATCAAAATAAAGGCTATAGGTATAAGCTAGCGGTTGTCGATTATTTTTCGAAATACTTGTGGATTAAGAGATTAAAAACAAGAAAAGAGCAAGAAGTTACAAAGACCATGCAAACAATCTTCAAACAAGGTCGAAAACCTAAAAAATTGCAGACATGCAGAAAAATAATTTTACAATGAGCATTTTACTAAACTAATACAGTGTTATGGAGTGAATCATTACTCCATCTACAACACAAAAAGGCCGTAATTTGGAACGCGTTACTAGTATTGATCAAAACTTGAGGTCAGTGACTGTTACTGTCGAAAATGAAGTTAGCTCGGAAGGTAACAGATAATGAATGTGCAACGGTCTAGCTCGGTGGGACAGAAGGCCGTGGGCGTGTTTCTGAATTTAAATACTAAGGGTGTCAGTTGTCGCATTGATAATGAGGTCAATCTTAAACAGTTACAGTCTCAAACATTAGGAAATCAGTATTGAACAAAAATTGAAGTCAGTGACTGTGATAAAATTATCTCGGAAGGTAACAGATAATTAAAGTGCACGAAAGTCATCAATAAGGGTGAGTCGCAATCGAGATGAAGTGGTGTAAAGGGCACAAGTCAGATGTTAAAACAAAATCGGTAAGAATACACATGAACACGCGTAAATAAATCAGCCCCAAACAGACAAGAATTTTACTTACCTTTACGCTAGCTACCTGCAGGTGCACGTATGTGGTGCTCCGGGAACTCTAGCTCTAAAAAATCTCAAAATATTCACACGTCTTCAAATAAGATGAAGCGTGCGACTAAATCGGCTGTTGGGGTTCAATGGCTTTATTTAACCTAATTTTACGTTATGTTACACCCAACGCTTGTAAACAAAATACACACAAAAAAAGAACGCTAAATATTTCGCCTATTTACAAAAAAGTCAAAATCAAAATGCTGGTCATTTATTAAAACTCTATTAGTCTATAGTTCTATTTACTCAAGGATAATTACTCATAAACTAAACAAATGTCGTTCGAAACTCTCTAGTTTGTTACGTTAATTAAAATGATTTAATATAAAAAACAAATGAAACTAAGCAGTCAACTCAGGAGTTTGCCATGAGGCCGCTTTCATGTCAAATCAATAAAATTTAATCAATAAAATTAACCTTTACTAAAATTTCTTAACTTTAAATCTCTAAAATACCAACTTTCATAATAAATGTTTTCACTGTACACCAATAAAACATTAAAAAACGATACACCTGCCTAAACGTTAGCCGCACCAATCTTAGTGCCGTTTATCTTGAAATTTGGGTTAGGGGAGAATATACTGCCCCTATTCCTTAATCGGCCCAAACTTGCAAGCTATGCCCTCTAATCTTCGATTAAATTTTCTAAGTTAATGTTACCCACGTACTGTCAAATTCAACACATTTACAACAAATTGTTCACTCAGAGTTACCAATTCTGGAACGTGAAACTTTTATACACACAAATCTGAAGTACATTCAAATAATCATTCTGAAAATATTAAAGCCGCAGATGAAAGTAGTTCGTCAAACTAAACAACATTAGTGGACTAACACTTCAATAATGATTACTACGTTCACCTGCCTATTTCCGATTAATTAGGAAAAACACTGCCAGATGTAAAATAAACACCATAAATGTACAAAGTTATTTTACCTTCTATAAATATACTTTGAACTCTCGCCTCTAGGCTACAGCGAAAACCATCTGGTCAAGAACGACTTCCTCGGCGATGTTCTCTACACGAAGATTCTAATACCTATAAGTGGCAACCAAATGGCAATTCAAGATCGTTGCGTTCCTAATTAACTGAATAACGACGTCTTAGGGTTTATGTACACAAAAGCTTTTATACATGGTAATATTTACGCACTGTTGAATTAAAGCGGTCGGATTATTTACAAGTCTGTTTATCATTAACGTAAGTATTTACAAATTTATGTACAGTGAGAATTGGTCTATTAAAGGCTGGTAGCAGAAGCACGGAAGTAGGGATCGGCACGCACAATACTTCACCATACAAATATATTCAATCCGCAAAAACGATCTAAAACTCTTCCAATCAGGAAGCACTTGTCGAAAGCACTATCCTAATCTCGGAAACGATAAGGTCTTGTGGATCACGATAAATCCGCATAAAGTTCCCCGGCCTGGTGAACCTATGACAAAAACCGCACAAAGGTGAAAGCGACGCGCTGTCCACCATACATTTGTTGATAAATTCTCTGCAAATACCTTCTAGCACAACTACACTCAACCATCTTGAATTTTGATATGTATAGCCAATCAAATTGCTCATTACATTCAATTATCAACCGCACTAAAAACGAAGACACCTGGGTAGAAGAAACGGAAAAATTACGTCATCTTTTTCTTTTAACCCCGCGCTTTCACATTGAAACTGCATTGACAGCTTTTCAAGCAACTAACGGCTTATCTCACTTTACAGTACACATGTTCTTAATTTTTACTTAGGTCATATTGTAGTTCAGATAAATATTGCCTTATCCTATAATGATAATCTTAAGTAATCACGAATCGGTATGCTTTACCACGAAACATTCCGGGCACCATTTCACAAATGCGCACGTTTCGGTGCGGTCACCGAACCCCAGAACCTCTAGACACCCTTAGAAGAGACCATCTCCATCATCTAAATAAGAGATAGTGATGCAGAGGAAGTAAGTATAATTTAATTTAATTAATATTATAGTTTCTTTTTATTGATTCCTAAAGTATTTAGTACAATTAAATTAATTTATTGTTTAAGATAACAACAGTGATAGCACCACAACCACTGCAGCTGCATCAACAGCAACAGAACCTCGAATATAGGGGACCAAATTTAGCGCTAATAGAAGAGCATCTCACGCAGCAGTACACTGAGGAAAATGGAATAAACCACAACTTTAACAAAGCTCCTGGGGGAGCGGGAAAAGATTGGCCGAAACAATTTTTAAAAAGGAACCCAACAATCATCCTGAGAACACCTGAAGTACTAGTGTAAATCTGTTGGAGAAATATAAGTTCAAAGCAGGTAGAATATTCAAACGAGACTGGTATTTCGACAGTGCAAGACTGCTAAACAACTGGGACCAAAGGGAGCCATTCAATGCTGCTTTCAACCTGGAATGTGATATATTTTTGAAGACTGGTAAAATCGAAAAGATTACATTTTTGACTTAGCTGAAATATTCAACAATGAATTTATCAAAGTTGCAACAATGGAAAATGCAATGTCAGGTTTTAGGGCAAGTGGAATTTGGCCGTTTAATCCGGACAAATTTACAGAAACCGACTTCTCAGCAATACATGCCGGTTGTAGTGGCAAGTAAAGATAACGTAAAATCTCCTCCCATAAATCGTCATGCTCAAGAAGATCCCTCTCTTGTGGCTGAGCCCAATCCGCCGTGCTCATAGGGTGTTGATAAAACAATCAACAAATCATGCTCTCACACTTCCGTTCAAGAAATAGTTAGTGCTGAGAAAGTCAGCATTGTAACGTTGTCACCCCTACCTTACACCTCTATAAAAAATGTAAAGGAAAGAAGCAAAAATCTGAGATGTTGACAGCAACACCAATGTAAATTATACTTCAAGAAAAAGAAGATAAGAAAAACAAAAAACGGCTGTCGCAAGAACTAAAGAAATAACAATCTAAAATGCAGAAAGTTGTGAAAAGAAAAAGCCAAAAAACCGTGGGAAAATGGAATTGGAATCTACTGTCGAAGAGGAAGTTGATGAAAGGGATCTGGTTGATGACGATGAAGTGGCCATCCACTTCGAGGAGGACACAGATCAAAATGAGCAACGCTTGATCTGTGAGGAGTTCGGCAAAAATAAAGAAATGTGGTACAGCTATGTTTTGTGTAGGGGTTGGGTGCATGCCGAATGCATCGGATAAGATTCTACAAAAGACTATCAGTGCGATTATTGCCAAAAAATGAAAAGTACGAAGAAACGTCTTGTTCTTTAAAAAATAATACTTTATTTTTTGTTCGATTCCTGTTATGATTTAGTTTGTACTTTTTATTCTTTCAGTTCACTCTATATTTACTTTAAAAGTGTGTTATGATGTTTATGTGGATTATAAGAAATAAATATCTGACATTAATCATTATTTTTACTTGCGCATCATTTCCTGACATGCTGCGCACCATTATCCTTCATAGAGAGAGAAATTATGCGGAAAGCACAACATGTAGTTTTCTTTTCGTTAAATGCAGTGTATTAAGACCTGATTTCATATAGCCAGAAATTAAACAAAAGTTGATAATTTTCTAAGTTGGCACTTTCGAGCTAGAATAAATTTCGCTTAGATGTGCACCATTCACCTTCTCTCCCCCAGTATTTTACTGCTGACTTTATAAATATAATTTACATAGTTGAAATATTTCCTTGAGAAGCATTCCATTTAACTCAAGTAAGTAAAATTATGCACGATGTGTAACATAATATTTGTGTTTTTGGACTAAAAGGTCTTCTTCTACAGATAATTTATTATGATTTACAAAAATTGAGATTAAGAAATTTAACGATTACTTATGACTTTGTAATAATACACTATTCACCCTTGTTGAAGCATATTTTCTTCCAACACATTCGTTAAATGCATATGAATACTAAACAATAAAAATTATGTTTAACACTTATTGGTAATATGTAGCTTTTAATAGATCTACAATTTTGTGTACATATGCAATACCTCTCTATACAACTCATTTTAAAAATAAACGCTTCCCTGTTTATTATTATTTTACAGTTATAATTTCACTAAATCTGTATTTCGCCTTTCCCGCATATTCTTTTCTGAACGCAAAATTTCGTAAGTACATATCCATCAACGCAAAATATTACAAATTACACATGCTATATAACTATTGTTGCCATTAATGCATTGCTAAACCAAACCTTCGTCATTTTCCTATTCATTTTGAATAACTCTAGATCTAGTTTCAATTCTTTAATTTTGTTTTATTAATTCTTTCAGCCGCTTCCTTCGCTCTTTCATACTTGATATTTTTTCTTTACTCTCACTTCGTGTCGTGCGAACTACTTTTCTCATTTTCGTTAATGGAAAGATACCGTTTCATCAATTGCAGCCAAGGAAGCCTCTTGTTATAAATCCGTACCCTTGAAACCACTAACCTTGAAAAAAAAATGTGGGCATTCATGTAAAAAAAATAATTTACATTTTCATTTCTAGTTTGGACCACAACCATTCGTAATCTGATTTTATAGCTAGGACACTTAAACAACTTTTGACCTTGACCCAATTTAGCCAATAAAAGAACCATTGAACCTTGAGCTACTTTTTAGCACAGACAGGTGTCCTGCAAAAAGGTTGCCATGGTCACCACTAGATGGCAAGTGATCTTGAACTGGTCCAGTACCGGCTCTACATGACTACTTTAGATGTATTTTATTTCATCTTACTTAGTATCTATTAAATCAATACTGAAGTTCACTCTCAAGGTGTCGAAGCAATAACATTGTGGGCGTTGAAGGGTTAATAAGTAAGAAGAAACTGGGTTTCTAATTTTATCTAGTAAAATTTTCAATTTATGAAAAGCAATGTACTTTTAATTTCAATATCAACTGTGAATTATTTACTTATATGCAATAATCAACAGCAGAAAAACAATTTTTTTACTTAAATATCAGTTTAATTACATGAGATATTGTACATTACTGTTCAGATAAGCTATATAACCATTACTTGAAATAAATAAAATTTCTTTGGTACAATTCAGTGATTACAGTACGCCTTAAGTGCTGAAATTTTTATGCGAGGGTGCAGTTAAAAATTCTTACTTTTGTTATGATTATACTTGTTCCCGCACTTTTGGGGCAAGTTGCACATTCTGATATCCATTCTACTTTATACATTAGCTTTTAGTCAAATGCAACGGAAGTTTATTAAAAATGGATTTCACAGTCATCAAAGTTTTTTAGTGAATGCTTGTGTGCCACGAGAGCAGATCCTCAAGTCGCCAGTGATTCATTTCACAAGTCCACTTATCCAAACGATCCATGTCTCTGGTGTTTTCTGAAATGCATGTATTACAAATTTGGTTGGATCAATTCTGACTACAGCATAAACATAGAACGTCTTGTAGAATATGGAATTGATTCGAAATTATGCGGCACGGATTTTACATTATGTTCAGATTAAATAGAAATTGTATAGCTAAATTGCTGGAAAGTAAGCTTCAAAATATAAACAATATACGTAATAGTAATGTTACCTGTAGCGAATTCAGATTTCGTTAGCGTAGTTGTAAAATAATCTTGCTAATTTGCGTTAAGTTATGTCAAGAACACTGAAACCTACACACTGGCTGTTGTTTAAATTGAAATCAACAACGTAGTTTGTTTAATTTTCACCGATCTCCGCCCTAACTCGATAAATAATAAATAACCGTGTTATTTTGGAATAGCAGTATTAAACCATATGTATAATTAAGCGTCCATTAGGCGCCATTTTGCACTGTTGTAATAAAGTTTTGCG
This sequence comes from Vesta saturnalis, assembly GCA_036346205.1. Lineage (NCBI taxonomy): Eukaryota > Metazoa > Arthropoda > Insecta > Coleoptera > Lampyridae > Vesta > Vesta saturnalis. Next base: position 142,686 of record JARFJB010000180.1, read on the forward strand.
CCCTAATAGGAAAGCAGGTATTACAAAATTGCATTTATACGGCCAAGTTCACCGAGCCGTGAAATTTTTATAAATTAATTTCTTTTTGCGGAATAACTGGGCGCCCTTTAAGTGCCGTAAGGTGCCGTTGCAATAAGATTTTGCGCCCTTATAGGAAAGAAGTTATTACAAAATTTGTTTTAAATCTATTAATATGTAGTCAAAGTATTTACAGTGGAGCACATTTGGAAACTCACTCCAATACAAACGGCAATAGATAATTTGAAAAAATTAAACGCTTTTGAAGAAGCAGTGTTTGAACATGATAAAGATGATGCAAATTGGAAAGACATGGAAGTCTGTTACGACGAAACACCAAATTATTTAAAAACATGGATCCGAAGTCTGGATTTTCAAAGCAGCGAAATGGTAAATGCTATCTCTGATAATCCAAATTACTATTATATATTACCGTTTAAGAAGAACTTCTTAAAATTTTTAAATTCTATAATGTTATGGTCTGCTTTAATGGTTCCAAAATTTGGTTACGGTGGTCATACGGGTTCTTCAGCAATCGTTGAAAGTTATTTTAAAGACGTGAAACAGGTTAATTTTGGACACAACGAACTTCCATTGAATGTGGATAAGTTTCTGATACAACACATAAAAAGCATAGATGGCATGTTAAAATTAGCAAAAAATAAATATCCAGTTATTACAAAAACATGTGATCAACGTGAGTAAAATTATATAACTTTTTTGTTAGAATTTTAATATATCTACATTTATTTAGATACAAATACTTGTGAAGTGAACTCCGCTATTGTCAATACCGTCCAGTATTCGCTGGGTAAAGTACACCTTACTTACTTACCCAAACCTGTCTTTCTTTCAGAAGATGTTATAAATCAAGAAACAGAAGACTGCAGCATACAAACATACGGTAAGATATAAAAAACTTTGTAAAAACTAACACTATACTTTTATCACACTCATAGTGATATACCATTAATTGCAATTGCCTCCAGTCGCAGATTCCATTTATTTCTTTTCAATCCAAAATCTCAATAATATCTCCATAATCCTTTTTGCTGAACAAATGTAATTGATGAATGATTTGATTGATCTTTCACAAATCATATTTTGTAAATCCTTGTTTTGGCTCACAAGGAAAGAGGAAAAGGCAAGACAAGCCTTTCAATGCAGGACTTGAAATATAATATATTTCTTTAGAAAACTACACCGTGGTGTCGGAATCATTCTAAATTGTGATACAACCCCTCGTCATTAGTGCATGTACAGTAAATTCCAAATAAGAATAAATTAGATGTTGCTTTGGTACAAGACAAGGTTAAGCTAAATTATTATTAAATGGATAATAATGTGATAACATATTTTATTTATTACTTACTTTTAGTTATATAAACAAGATTAGCTAATTAACCAATTAAAATGAACATTCTTTCTTTTGCTTTAATCTTAGATGGAACGGAGTATAGTTAGGTATTTTGATCAACGTAATGCAATTTTAAAAACTCTTTAATTATATATGACAGTTAACTAATAAATTCTCTTTCAGAACTAAACACAGCGGAAAACTGGAGGAATAAGAACGCCACAAGAAAAAAGTTAAAACGAACAATCTATGGAACACCAAGCAAGGAAATCCAATACGTTACTTATAATAAAAGTGTTGTAATCAGTTTAATAAAAAATGGGAATATAGTGAATCAAACTCATCCCCATGTGTTGAACAATGTACGGTATTTTTTAAGAAACACTTGCTTTTATTCAAGCATTAGCAAGCGCACTATGTGACAGCACACAATTAATGGAAGCGTATGAAAATTCCACATATGATATCTTAGTGATTGCCAAAAATACAATCGCACAAAAGTTGTAATGTTACATACGTAGTTGAAAAATTTGGTTCGCAGTTATACAATGCAACAGAAAATAGAACCTGTAAAGATTGTGGTCGGCAGGATGCAAAAGTATTGCCATTTATGTTAATTAATTTGAATAATTTTAGCGTAAACGTAATTGAAAGAAATATAGAAGATACTTTACTAGGAACCACAAAATATAATTGTGGGAGCTTAATGATAGACACTATAAACATGGGTCCAAACATTTTTATTGATTTAAACGGAACGTTTGGTATAAGATTAGCTGATATTCCACGCATAATAAAATTCAAAATATTCACTACCAATTTAGAGCTGCTATTATGTTCATCTCCTCCCCAATTACCGAAGGAGGTTATTATTATTTTAACATATGTAATCGAAGTGACGGCTCCATAGAATGACACTGAAAAAAGAGTTACATTGGTTAAATAGAATTTTTTGCATTCTTGTCATCTCTTGATATATAGTGTGAATTTGCAAAGTTTTTTAATAATGAAGTAAATTCTTATGCCATAAAATCATTTATCAATCTCTTCAACCAACTCTTTTCAAGAGCACCGAAGGTCCTATCTTTCGTAATTTTCTCAGACGAAGTAATAATTTTTGTCCCTATCGCAGAATTAATGGTGCTACCTAGTACCGCTGTGGTATTACATAGTTCTTCTGATTTAAGCACTTCCCTAGGCCATAGATTCTATTGTGCGGTTTTTAGTAGTATTACTAACTTCAAAAGTTTAAAGAATTTAATCTAATTTAAACACGCTTATAAAAGGGAGTCAATAAAATACAGATATATGATCATTTGAAAGCGAACCGGGCAATTAGGGTTAATATCTTTAAAAAAGATGAAAAAATCAATACCATCCATTGTAGAGCACCGAAAAAAAATTATTATTAGGGCGCAAAATTGGATTTCAATGGCGCCTAATAAGTGCCCAATTAATGGCTAAGAAAAAAATAGTTTTTAATAAAATCGGCAGTTCCGTGAACTTTTCCGTATCAACGCAATTTTTATAATAACTTTTTTCCTATTAGGGCGCAAAGTTTTGTTTTGATAGCGCAAGACGGCGCTTAATAAGCGTCTAATTAATACCTAAGAAAAAATAGTTTTTAACAAAATCCACCGTTCCGTGAAATCGACTGTATTATCGCATCTTTGTAGTAACTTTTTTCCTATAAGGGCGCAAAATCTTATTGCAACGGCGCCTTACGGCGCTTAAAGGGCACCTGCTTATTCCGCAAGAAGAAATTAATTTATAAAAAAATTCACGGCTCGGTGAACTTGGCCGTATAAATCTAATTTCTATAATACCTGCTTTCCTATTAGGACGAAAAACTTTATTACAACGGTGCAAAATGGAGCCTAATAAGCGCTTAATTATACATATGGTTTAATTCTGCTATTCCAAAATATCACGGCTATCTTCACACACCTTTGAAAATGCTAAAACTAAAAAGGTTAAACACATTATTATATTAGTTGAGTCATTCGGCATATTTACACAGTCTTTGTTTCGAAAGAGGAGTCTGCTTGCGCCATCAGACTTAGCCCTGATAAGGACTGATTTCGACTTCTGATTCTTTCTCAAGCACAACCCTCCGATTCGAGCGTGGTACCTTTCACTTTAGTAGTCTAACACCCTAACCGCTGAGCTATCGAGTAATCCCATATATATTTTTTAGAACTTACATATATACAGGGTGTTTCAGTAGGGATCTGCCATACTGCATAAGCTTATTCCTCTCATCAAAATAATGAAAAAAGTTCATATAAACATGGGCCCGGAAATACTTCGTTAGCGAGTTATACAAGGTGAAAAAATTCGCTTGGAATTCAGCTCCTCCTGTGAAATTGAATAAAACTTGTCCCAGTGCTGTAACTCCAGTTGTTATTTAGAAATCAGGGATAATGTACAAAAGGTTGGGGTCAAAAAACACACTTTTAGCGTTTAGACTTCGTTAAATTTCCGATAAACAAAGAAAAATGTTTAATACAATTTGTAGAAAATTCAATTCTGAAAATATTAATGCAAAGAAATTGGCATACATTTTATCATAAGGCGAAGTCTATCACCCTGTATAACTTGCTAACGAAGTATTTCCGAACCCATGTTTATATAAACTTTTTTCATCACTCTGATGAGAGGAATAAGCTTGTACAGTATGGCAGATCTCTACTCAAACACCTATATATATATATATATATATATATATATATATATATATATATATATATATATATATATATATATATATATATATATATATAAGTAAAAATAATAGTTAGCGTCCGATATTTATTTCTTATAATCCACATAAACATTATAACACAGTTTTAAAGTAGATGTAGAGTGGACTGAAAGAATAAAAAGTACAAACTAAATCATAACAGGAATCGAAAAAAAATAAAGTATTTTATTTTTTAAAGAACAAGACGTTTCTTCGTATTCTTTTATTTTTTGATAACAATCGCACTGATAGTCTTTTGGGGAATCTTGTCCGCTGCATTCGGCATGCGCCCAACGCCCACACAAAACACACTTTCACATTTCTTTATTTTTGGCGAACTCCTCACAGATCAAGCATTGCTCATTTTGATCTGTGTCCTCCTCGATGTCCTCCACTTCATCGTCATCGACCAGATCCCTTTCATCAACTTCCTTTTCGGCAGTAGATTCCAATTCTATCTTCCTACGAGTTTTGTTTTTTTTCTTTTCACAACTTTCTGCATTTTAGATTTTTCTTTCTTTAATTATTGCGACAAGGATTTTTTTGTTTTTCTTATCTTCTTTTTCTTGAAGTATGGGTTACATTGATGTTGCTGTCAACACCTCAGATTTTTGCGTCTTTCCTTTGCGACAATTTTTACAGGGGCGTATTTGGGCAGTGGTGACAATGCTACATTGCTGACTTTCCCAGCACTAACTATTTCTTGAACAGAAACGTGAGGGAATGGAAGTGGTTCAAAAATTGTTTTATCAACACCCTGTGAGCACGGCGGATTGGGCTCAACCACAAGAGAGGTATCTTCTTGAGTATGAGGATTTATGAACTTTTTTCATTATTTTGATGAGAGGAATAAGCTTGTACAGTATGGCATATTCCTCTAGCAAAGTGTGTTCAAGTCCACTCCAGTTAATCTTTTACTGTATGTGCTTTGAAAGTTAATTTTAAAACAAGATACAATTTATGTATATATATATATATATATATATATATATATATATATATATATATATATATACATATATAGGGTGCGGCATTAGTGCGTCGAAGTACGATATATCCGTTATTAAAGGAGATATCAAAAAAAGTAGTTTACAAAAATTATAGCCAACTTCAAATTTCACATTATAAAATTATTTTCATATTTACAGGGTGTTACATATTACCAGGGTGAACCAAACATACTTTTTTTTTAAATAGGACACCCTATATATTATTTCAAATTTAGATTAAACTCATCTCCCCCATACTTCCAATATAGGTTTTCATTACGTTATACAAGGTATTTCAAAAGTTATGGTCAATTGTACAAGAAAATCATTCTCATTTCAACGTCCTGTATATCCTAGACAGAACAATCTAGTTTTTCCAGGCATAACTTTTTGACATTGGTACAGTGTTACGAGAAAGTTCTTTATTATTGCACCAATTGAATATAGAGCGCGTGTGCATATGTGCGCGTGTGCGCGAGTGAGTGCGACTGCGCGTGAGCCAGCGCGTGCGAGAGTGAGTGCGGGTGCGAGTACGCGTTAGCGCGCGTACGTGTGTGTGCGTGGTTGCGTAGTAGTTTATTATGCATGGCGCGCAGTAACATATTGCGCATGTATAGTGCATCTAACCTTTTCGGGCATTATTAAGATCCATTTGATTTGTCGGATTTTCGGTCAGTGCGATTAAGTCACTTCGGTGAGTAACATTATACTCCATAATTACTCAAAATGGGGTTAATATAAAAGGTATATTCAAAAACACTTCCCGCAATGTATATATATATATATATATATATATATATATATATATATATATATATATATATATTGAAAATTTAATGCTACATAACAAAAAGGTGACTAGTTTCGACACACAGTGTCATCTTCAGACCTTAAACTAATATTACAATTAACATCAAGTATGGGAAACAATTTAAACCAACTTACAGATATCCAGTAATTATATCAAATTTAAACAGCCTAGTTATGTGTTGAAATACATAATGAGGAAAAAAGATTCTCCTTAATCAGATTATTCTATCAAATGGCAGTTTCAATAATGTTATTACCATACAAGTTGACAAACAGAATAAATAAACACAAATTGAGTCCTAGAAGAGGAAGTCATGTGACTTTAATAAAATTAAAATCTATATACGCCTAAAAATAATTCCAATAGAGTAGTTGAAAACGATTAACTTAATATAGTTAGCTATTACAGTATAAACGATAATCCTATAAGTAGAGGAAAGTAAAATTGTAAAAGTTAAAAACTTTCAAGATGTGTTTTGACCTACACATTTGAAATTGTAAAATTTCATTTAACTTAAATTAATCAAAGGAAATTCTCCGAATACCATTCTAATTCTCCAAAAATCCAGTTAAATACACGAGGCAATTGTAGTTAAATCCAATATAAATTTATGGAACGGTATCCTAAAAACACCACTTCATTGAACACAACCATAACACGCAGCAAAGTTAAAATTACCAAACATCCATCGCAGGAAAATCATCATAAATTTTAAATTTTAAATTAAACCAGTAACGAATAATGTGTTGAGCCAAACCATAAGAATATTTAAATTTTAAGAAAATAAATGGCGGTTAGCATCAAGTGACCATGTGGTCTTACTTCAGATAATAATAGGCAATTAAAAACTACATCGTGCTAAAAAACCAAAAGTTAACTAATATATAAATCTATATGAACTGTATTACTTACGGGAAAAAAATTTTTCATTGATTAATTGATATAAAATTGTGAAATCATTTTTAATTGTTTCAAATTAAAATGATTATTGGTTTACCGAGAGTTGCGTGCGCTCGTCTAACATTTAATCTACTTACAGCCTGTCACTTGTGATAGTGCGAGTTCGGTGAGCACATTTGTTGGTAGAGTCATGATACTGAAGCTTGCCAGTACTCTCTCGTGGTTGGTTGGTTGGAAGTTTCTGATGATTTCCACGAAGTGCTGCGTATCCTTCCTCACAAGCTCGATTTTTCCCGATAAGGGCGTGATAATTTCTTGCAGATAGTGTGCTAACGGATGATTAGGAGCATTTATCGAGCTCACAATTGATCTCAGACGAATGATTGCCTTGGAATCTCTGCTAAGTCGTACAGATGCGAAGATTTGCTGTAATGTGGGGTAAGTTATCGAGATTGTTGTCGGTTGTCGGTTAGATGAGAAGTTTCGCGACGGCAACAGTTGCCCTTTTCAGGGGATTGAAAAGGATTGAACTTCTGGTGGGTACGAGATTTCCAGCCACATAGAGGACTTAGGCGACAGTTCCGATGAAGACTTGGGTCAGCCCTGTCCGCCTGGTACTGGTTCTACTTAACTGTCCGTGTTTTAACTGTTTTATTTTAAATTGGTCTGTAATAAATATATAAACATAGTTTGTTTGAAAATTAATGAACAGGTGGTTGATATAAGGCACGCGTCACCAACTTTAGTAGTGTTTATTAGATTATTACTGGTTTATTCAATCGTTCTTAACCGACAAATTTACAAAATTAATTCTTCACTTAATTACAAGAATTCTTTTGTTATTGAACTTTCTACGTCGGTTGCTCGTGATGACGCGCTCAATTGAGACATTATTTTAGGTTTTGCCTAATTAAATATTTGGCGTGGAACACCACACGACCTTCCAACCTGCAAAATGGAAATGAAAAGAAATGAAATAATTTTAATAACATTTTTTTTAAAACAATTATATCTTTATATACTTTTATAATAGGCTCATCACGTAAATATGAAACATTCTAAAAGCAAAAAAGAACAATCTGTCACATACACATTTAAAACTACTAGACAAACAGAGAGCAGTAAACATCTAGATATTACCTTAAAAATTAGAGAAAGGATTTTAATTATAATTCATTTTATCATAACTATGCAACCTCTTTCATACGTTCATAATGAAAACAGGCAACATTGTAAAAACAAAAACAGGAATCTATGTCAGAATGGCGTTTAAAACTTCAGTCCAGATAGACATAAATAATACGTGCCAACTTAAAAAAAAATTCCAAGGCCACACGATTCTATAAAATATCAATGATACATTTTAACTATTTTCATTCATATGTAGTTATTTTTTAAACTTACCTTGCTTTATATCTATATAAAGAAGCTTTATAAAGAAAAGAAAATGTAAAATTAAATTTTCTTTAAAAAATATGTCTGCAATGTTTCTAATCAAATGAATCGTTATTCAGAGATTGAAAAAAAACTAACCAAAAACTGACCTAATAAACCGCTGGATTTCTCTCAAAATCTAATCAGCTCTAAGCCAAACGAAAACAAGCTTAAATACAAAATTTTAACTACTCACACACACACACACACACACACACACACACACACACACACACAGCACATGCACACGCACACACTACAACACAGCACACGCTCGCGCACACGCACACGCACACACACACACATACACGCACACCACACGCACACGCACACGCACACGCACACGCACACGACACGCACACCCACGCACACGCACACTAACACGCACACGCACACGACACGCATACGCACACGCACACGCACACGCACAAGCACACGCACACTCGAACACACGCACATACGCATATACGCACACACGCATTCACGCACACACGCACACGCGACACACGCACATACGGACACACGCACACACGCACACCACACACGACACACGCACACGCACACAGGCACACACGCACACACGACACGACACACGCACACACGCACACACGAACACACGCACACACGCACAGACGCACACGAACACGCACGCGCACTTGCACTAGAACACGCATACTCACGCACACGCACAAGCACACGCACGCGCCGCCGCACACGCACACGCACACGCACACTGAAACACACACGCACACAAGCACACACGTATTCACGCACACACTTACACGTGCACACACGCAGACACGCACACAAACACACGCACACACCACACACACACACGCACACGCACACACACACACACACACACGACACGCGCACACAAGCACACACGCACACACGCCACGCATACACGCACACACGCACACACGCACACGCGCACACGCAACCGAACACGCACGCGCAAGCGCACAAACACGCATACGTACACGCACACGCACACGCACACGCGCAACCGAACACGCACGCGCAAGCGCATACACGAACACGCATACGTACACGCACACGCACACGCACACGCACGCACGCACACGCACACGCACACGCACACGCACACGCACACGCACACGCACACGCACACGCACACGCACACGCACAAGCACACGCACACGCACACGCACACGCACACGCACACGCACACGCTCACGTACGCCCACACGCACACACACACTAACACGCACAACAGCACACTACCACGCACACACGCACACGCTCACGCACACGCACACCGACACGCACACGCACACGCACACGCACACGCACACGCACACGCACACGCACACGCAGCACGCACACGCACACGCACCACAGCACACGCACACGCACACGCACACGCACACGCACACGCACACGAATACGCACGCGCACATGCACGAACACGCATACGCACACGTACACGCACACGCACATGCACACGCAAATGCACACGTACAAGCAAACGCACACGCTCACGCACACGCATACCCACGCACACGCACACGCACGCACTCGCACACGCACACCACAGCCAGCTCATCCGCCCACGCACACACACGCACACGCACACGCACACGCACACGCACACACACACACACACACGCACACGCACCACACGCACACGCACACGCACACCGCACGCACACGCACACACACACATGCACACGCACACGCACACCACACACACACGCACACGCACACGCACACGCAACGCACACGCACACCACGCATCAACGCACACGCACACGCGCCCACACGACGCACACGCACACACAACACACACGTACACAGCACACACGCGCACACGAACACGCACACACACACCGCACACACGCACACACGCACACACGCACACACGCACACACCGCACACACGCACACACACGCACACACGCACAAACGCACAAACGCACACGCTACACACCGCTTACACGCACACCACACACGCACAGGCGCACAAACGCACACACGTACACACGCATACAAGCAGACACGCCGACACGCAGACACGCAGACACGCAGATACGCAGACACGCAGACACGCAGACACGCAGACACGCAGACACGCAGACACGCAGACTCACAGACACGCAGACACAAAGACAGGCAGACACACAGACCCCACACATCCAGACATCATGGCCGATCTTGACGAAATTTGGCCAAAAGTTGTAAATTGAGTTAATAAGTTGATTAGCGATAGTGAAAAAGGTCGATTGCGTAACCTTTTATACCTACATATCTACGTGTATGTTGGAAGGTAAAAGGCGTGTACTACTTTCTTATCTTTTGAAAGTGCATTTGTGGAAGTAAAAGAAATGAATAATATAATTTTAAGAAGTTAATCTGAAGTTCGTATTTGTTGATAAGAACAAATTTGTTAAATTTGTTAAAGTGTACATTTATTCAAAGTGAATTATGGAGATTATTTTATGCATTGTGTATTTGTAACGAAACAGTTTACATATGCTACAAGGGTGTTAGTCAATTTCGATAATTCCATTTAATGTAAATTAAGGTAGGGGCATTAGTAGCTTTGTTTGAAGTTAAGAAAAATTAAATTCGTATTCAAAACATATAACTTAAATTTTATAGTAACAAGATTTGTTTGTGCATTTAGAAGTTTAATAATGTCTGGTAAAAGCTGTACTCTGGAATTTTTGGTGCATTACGTTTCAGATTTAACCCCTGTTTTGTGTCAGAGCACCACTTTTTGTTAGCGTACCTTTACCCGATTTAAGGCAGGGTGACGTTCAAAATATTACCTAATTTGGCTTACCTTACAGTAGGAAAACTCATGGTCCTAACGAAGAACTACCTGTCCCTTGTGGTTATTTGCCTGCTCGGTATTCTAATGCCGTTCGAACCCGGTACAAGTCACTAAGATGGAGCACTGCGTAAGCAAGTGGGATCGAGGGCAAGCAAGCCAAGAAATAAGATGTTTTGAGTGCCAAAAACTTTTATTAATACTTGCGGTTTGGAACAGGTTAAAAACAAACACAAAATTTATTTAAAGAAGCTTAAGTTATTTTACTAAGATGTATTAAAGAATATTTAGCGAAAATACAAACAACCTTTATAGTTCGGCGGCAGTGGTTTCCCCGATCTCCAAAGGACCTTGAGTAAAGTAATACATATAAAAGTATATTATTATAGACAATAACCATTACGTTTTTCTGATTCGATTCATTTGAATTAGATTTCCAGTGTAAGTATTGAGCAGTGACTTCACTAATTGTTCCTAATTGGGAACAGGATTTGTATGCTTGGGTACCTAAATTAAAGTAGTACAATAAGATTAAATATGTTTCCTGTGAAAGTAAAAAGATGTAAGCATTTTATATTGGACCCATCTCTTCAACCATTCTGTTTTGGTGTATTTTTTTAATAAATTTCTCTATTCTGTCATTAGTGCTTTTGGTAACGGTTTCTTCTAAACATATTTTTCGAAAATTACATTGAAAATTTAGTATCATTCGGCAAAAAGTGATAAAGGATACACTCGGCCACATCTTCTTTTCAAAAATTATGTTCGTGCCCTTCAACTGAAATAGCAAAAAATCACTCAATCGTGTCTCGCCTGAAGTTCGTATTAAAAGTTCTGGATCTTTTGATTGGCCTGTATATAAACACTTCGATATTAATTCTTCATTAATATCTTGAACCAATAGTTCACCATTTCCAACACCCTCTGCAATAAGCTTAATGGCGTTTGTTATTTCCTCTCGACCCGAATACGATATAGCAAAATTGAGCTTAAATTTATTATTTCTAAGAGCTACAACCCCATTAGCAAGAGCGCGCCTAGTCTTGCTTGGAAGTAAATCTAAGTTACCCAAGACATTAAGCTTTGGGGGACTTACGGTTATTTCCAATAGCTTTTCTGTGTATTCTATAAAAATTTCCATAAGTCTATCAACTTCTTCTTTAGTTCTTTTGTAATTTTCGATACTAAATAAGTAAAACGTAATTTCTGGAATACCACACATATAACACCATTTCATAACTTCAATTGCTTTCATGTATCCTACAACGTGACCATCTAACGTTCTTATTTTGTTCTTTTTAGCATATCTTCTGTTTCCATCTAATATAATTGCGACGTGTTGGGGCATAGGACCACATTTTAGCACATTTGTTATAAACCTTCTTAACTTTCGAATTAAAAACCTGTACAGCCACATGGTCAAGTCAGATTTGTTACTTACTGTGATCAATAATATTGATTTTATCAAAGTTTACACGACCACTATACATAGGTTATCGATATGTTTGAAAAAACAAATATAGTTTATTGCAATCCGTTACTATAGCGCAATGTGAGAGATAGAAATGGAGCATGTGTTGCCTTGACTAATTTAAACTGATTTACGGCTATTGATTTCTCATATATTTACGTATAAAGAGAAAGGTATGTAATAGGTTGAAATTTAAAAATTTTTTTTGCATTTCTCAACTTTTTATGGCCTAATCCACCCGAAAAACACATGTTTAGAAAAAAATTTTCTTGTCTGTCTATGTGTGTATGCATGAGTGCGTGTATGTGCGTGTTTTGTGTGTATGTTTGTGTTTGTGTTTGTTTGGGTGTAGGTTAGTGTGTGTGTGTGTGTGTGTGTTGTGTGTGTGTGTGTGTGTGTGTGTGTGTTGTGTGTGTGTGTGTGTGTGTGTGTGTGTGTGCGTGCTGTGCGTACGTGCGTGCGTGCTGTGCGTGCGTGCGTGCGTGTGTGTGTGTGTGTGTGTGTGTGTGTGTGTGTGTGTGTGTGTGTGTGTGTGTGTGTTGTGTGTGTGCGTGCTACGTGCGTGCGTGTGTGTGTGTGTGTGTGTGCTGTGCGTGTGCGTGCGTGCTGTGCGTGTGCGTGTGTGCGTGCGCGTGTGCGTGTCGTGTGTGGTTGTTGCGTGCGTGTGTGCGTGTGCATTCTACTTCGTTCCGTTCCGTTCTGTTCTGTCGAGGCCACTCGACACCGCATGTTTTAACTTATCTTATATACCAGGGTGTATTACTTCCTCAATCTTCGGTCATTTGAATTTAAGTTAAATATGCAACACCGTACTTACGCCTTTGAAAGACTTCCGGTTAGGCAAAACAACCGATGTATGCTTTACCTACTCAATTGAATAGAAAGGTTCTCGCTCTCCCATCTCCGGGGTATCAATTAAACAACGCAACAGGTATTTTCCCAGATTCGGGTAACTGATACTCCACCTACACACCGCACACCGATTCACAGAAACATGCCTACACCAGGCAAACTAATTAAAACCGAAGTGCAAGAAGCCGAAAGCTTGAATGCAACAAGCTGCCAGCAATTAGACCATATTTCGGTCACCCAGCTCAGTAAATTACGAACCCAGTACGCAACAGTGAGTATTACATTTCAATCTCGCTAAACGTAATAAACCGCTTTCCTAGCCGTTCACCTATCGTGAGATATCCAGAGCATAGCAACATCATGATTTAACAATTTTGTTAAATGCTGTCAGCCTGTTTATTTTACAGCGCCGAATACAGAAAGGTCCCAAAGATTTAAGAGTCTTCCCGCCGTTCCCTGGCTAACATAAAACTTTACTTCTTAATGGTCCTGAACCTATATCCGATTCTGATCGCCTGTCGCCATAACCCAGACTTGAGGGAGAAACCCTTCTTCAGTTCTGCCGTACCTGTAAAACGTTTAGTTTATCCTATACCTGAAAATCTTAAGAACTCATAAACACTACCAATTCTGTTTTACTGAAACTTCAGCTAATTACTAAGAGTAATTAAAAATGTGTTATTACACCGTAATTAAAAACCTGGTGTAAATAGATAGTTAGTTTATAAAAACCCTGTAAATATTATTTAGTTTCTTAAAAGTTAGAGGTATAAAACTTACATTTATACAATTTAAACTCGCATTCTATGTAAAACGCATAAAGCGAAAATACTCCCTTTAAGAGTATTGATTTTTGTTTGACTCTAAAAGCAGTTCTAATAACAGCATAAAATTTTGCTGCTATCTGCTACCCGACAGGTCCGGCTTTTGCAATTTTGAATTTATCTTTAAAATAAATAAAACTTCCCGTTGTAGTGTAAAAAAATAAGGATCAGTTCTTTTTGAGTGTATAAACATCTCGCAAACCGCATTTCTTCAGAAAACGTAAAGAGAGAAGAGGCCAGGCGACCTCCGCTCCAAAGGCTAGAAGTCATTGATACTTTCTGATATTTGTGTTTATTTTATCTGAAGTACTTTGTTATATGTTTTATGTTAGTTGTAGTAATATTAAATGTGACTAATTAGATATTATAAACAAAAAGGAATAATATACGTCTAAAACCCTTACAAGTATATTGCTCAGTGTGGACTAACCTGGTCATGCTCATGAGTGATCAACCCCAGTAACAACGAACAACTCCACTTTTTAAAGAATTTAAAAACCGGTTGAGCTAGAGTGAGGCAAATTAAAGTAAACTTTGACTAAAATAGCGAAATCAGCTTACAATGTGAAAAAGCATTATTGCAGATAATTTGGTAGCGGTTTTTTTAAAACGTGTGAGGACTAGTTTTTCCCATTACCAGAATATTCAGTAATTAGCAACCACCCAACGTGTAGAAAATTTGCAAACGTTCCGTATTTAGGATTAAAACCAGAATATATAAATAACATTATTCATTTCAAAATAGTTAAGCTAAAATCAAGCCCGTAAATTAATTAATAGGTTATCCGTTAAATATTGATAAGGTGTTTGAATTAAGGATTATAAATAACTAAACAATAAATTGCAATGGCTTCAAAATTAAAATGATTACACCTTTAACGGTAAATAAAAATCTTCCTTTTCATATTCAGCAATTAAAGTAAATGATAACTTATGTTGTATTATAATGCACATCTGCAATGGAAAAGTTACAAACTACAAATTAATTCAATTCCGTATAATTAGTAAATACCCAATTGGCACAATAATTAAAACTAGCACCGTCCTTGTAAATTAACTAATTTATATCTTAAAATTTGTATTCTATATGATAGTGGTTTGGCCATGAAATGCACCTTTAGGATTGAATTTTATTCATAAGAAAATAAACACATGTCAATATCAAATATATTAATGTACTGATTGCGTCTACGGTTTACGTATAAATGTGATAATTTTGTAGTTACAAACAAAATTATTTCAAATATTAATAATTAATTTAAATGTTGAATAAATTTTATAAAGTATAACAAAATAACTCTAAGGTAGTAACAATGGAATCGACTTTCTATTGTGTAAAATAGAATGTAATGTAAGAATCACTTTCAACCCATAACACATGTGAAACCCAAGAAACTGACTTCTGTAATTTTAAACTCTGAGTTGACAAAATTATCCGTTATTAACAATTAGGCGTTATGTAAATAATATTTTTTTATGTAGGAAGTGGTAATTTTTTTACATCAGTCCCTCCGTTATTTACTAAGCAATACTTTTAGCGTATTGAGATAATCTAGATATCAATAATTAATTTAATCTAAATTAAAATAGCTTCCAACGCTCCCGCCTGATCATAGGAATAATTGGAATTTCCCAGAAGCATCACCGCGATCAAGTCGACGTTATACAGGAAGGTTGCGCGGACGTCTCGTCATCTTTCGTTCTTTCTGCTATACTGCATAAATATCGAAAAATGCACTTCTTGAAGAACATGATGTAAAAATTAAATTTGAAAGTATTAAATTTATCTTAAAACTTGTAGTAAAGATTTTATGCTACTATTTACCTTATGCTTAAATCTTAACCGCCGAAGCTTAATTGGATTGTGAGAGCTCGTATTTATTAACAATCATCCATTTAATCATCAATCATCGGTGAAGGATCCGTGTCTATAAAGAGGGGCGTGTGACCTTTGTCTGCTTCCGTAGCCGCCGGCCATCTGTAATAATTTAGCTTTAAGAACATGTTCCACCTCTGAAGCTATCCTACTCTGAGGGATCTGGAGCAGTCCGTTTGGGAAAACGTATACTGTCCAATGTGAAACAAACAAAATACACCACGTGCTACATAAAATTAAACGCGTTTCAATAGCTACGCTATCAACATCAGCGCTCGACTAGGCAAACTAAAGGAAATTTCTAATATATATATATATATATATATATATATATATATATATATATATATATATATATATATATATATATCCATCAGCAAGCACGTTTCGTTGCTTATCTAGTGAAAGTGAAAGTTATGAAAGTTTAATGAGTTCTGAGTAGCCTAAAGGTCCTTACTGCGGATCTATGTTGGTCCAATACCACTTCCTTTTCAATGTGACTTGTACAGTGGCAGTTGGAGAAGGTGTGAACATGATATTATCCTTGTGCTATGAAAGAACATATGCTAAAGTACTTAAAGCGTTGGTAAATCCTAGTGTCACTCCAAGTATTATTCCAAAAACAGATCTATGGAAACTAAATGAAGTGGTATTGGACTTTAACATACAAGTAATACAAGTACCAATTTCATATGGACACATAAAGTCTACTGAAGAATTGTATGCAGTTCCTGCTCTATATCCTACAATTGCAAGACGAGTTTGGTTTCGTCGTTTAGGAATAATAAATATTAGAGACCATACTATTAAAAATAAAGTATCACATATTGAATTTACTGACCGTGATTAAATTAAAATATCAAATTATACAATCTTATGCAGATGTGTTCAAACGTGAGGTTGGGTGTGTTCCGTATTACATGCACCCTTCGTGTTAAAGATGAAAACAGATCCAACCTTTTTACACCTAGACCAATTCCTTATGCCTTACAAGATAAAGTGGAAGCCGAGTTAGATCTCATCTAAAGGAAAGGGATTATCGAGAAACAAACTATTCAGAATGAGATCTCTTTTGGCGTGTTACCAAAACCAGATGGAAATGTGTCACTGCGTGGACTGTAAGGCCACAATAAATTCTAAGTTACAAGATGCACGGTATTCGATATTATTAACAGACGAAGTAATAAACAAGCTCAGAGGAAGTGCAATTTTTGCATATTATACATCCATAAAGAATACCAGCATCTACGCATCATGAGTAAAGTCAAAAGTTACAAACAGTATCCACACACCGTGACACTTACCTTATGAAACGTCTCGTCTTAAGAATTGAAACGGCTCCAAATGAGTTCCAAAGATGCATAGACACCATTATACAAGATTTACCTAGGGTAGTCACATATTTTGATGACATAGTAGTGCATGTCAAATCATTAGAAGAATGCCACTTTAGAATTATTAAATGCTTAGATAAATTACGCACTTTAAATTTGAATCTAAAAATTTCTGTTATTTGGGGCATATTATTAGCTCAGAAGGAGTAGAGAAAACCCCCGAAAAAGTAGAAGCGATATTGAAGGCACCACGTCCTACGAACATCTATGAACATCGCTCATTAATTGGGTGTGTCTCATATTATTCAAAATTTATTTGTAGTAACAAGTACTTATAAATATGACCACAACCTGCCATTAATCCTGGCAAAAGATGCCGGTGCAGATAGTCTTTTCGGTACTGTCACATTCACAAAGGCGAAAAAGGACCAATAGCATTTGCCTCGAGAGCCCTTTCAACTAGTGAAAACAACCATTGTCATCTGGACTAAGAAGCAACTGCTATATACTGGGCATGTCAAAATGTCGGTAAAAGATTTACCCTCGTCACTGATAATAAGCTTCTAAGTTACATTTTGGTTCCAACAGTCGCCTTCCTACCATTACTGCTTCACGCTTTATACGATACATAATGTTTTGAGTGGCTTTGGCTATGAAATTCAACACCGCAAATCAGGCGAACACGCAAAAGCATATTATTTGTCGAGAGCCTTTACTTTCTTCATGATAATGCTATATCTTCAATATCACACTTTATTTTGCAAGAACTACACACCACCCATCAAGGAATTGCTCTTGTTCACGTTATTGTTATTGGAAAATATGGACCGCGATATTGAACGCTCAGTAAAATCCTGTAAACATTGTGCAGACAGATACGAATAAAGTACCGCTTCACAATTGGGACACACCAAACAAAATTGTAGGGATCCATATGGATTATTCTCGCCCTTAAAAATTTTTTTATCGTTGTGGACGCACTTTCAAAATAGTCAAAAATCATTGCCTCCAAGACAGCTCCGCTATCAGACTCAACTGTTTCAATCTTACAGAAATTTTCAGCCTCAAATATTAGCTTCGATAATGCCACAAAGTTTACGTCAAAAGAACTTAAACAATTTTGAGCAAGAAATGGTATCCAACAACGTTTCATTGCACCAGGACATCCTGCCACGAATGGCCAGGTCGAATGCTACGTTTAAACCTTAAAACCCAAATTAAAGGCAATAATTGAAGAACCTGGCGCCATACATCAAACATTGTGTGAAATTTTGCTTCGCTATAGATCGTCACCAAAATCAAATAATGATAAAATGCCAGCAAACATTTTCTTAATCGTAATTTGCGTACACGACTCGATCCTTTCAAGTAACGTCACTTACTCAGAAATGTTAAAATGATCACATTATGCACATCCAATTACGCCTGGAAGATCGTATAATCACGAAATTATAGATCGTCAAAGTTGTAAGTGAAACGGTAGTTCACCATAGGTCTCTTGCACTATTTTATCGAATTAGATGATGGATATGTTATCAAGCGCCACATTAATCAACTACGCAAGACAGAGGTACCACTCGAGCAGCGGAAGATTGTAACTTTGCTCCTGAACAAGTGCCAAATAATATTTACTTATAAATAGTATGTTCCAGAGAAACCGTCATCTTCCGATGGTCACCGGTTTCATCAGCAGTATCCGAGGTTTATGAGACTAGTACGCGACTCGTTCCAGTGACAACAGAGCCTTCTTCGAAAGATTATAGTGAACTGGGAAATTCAAATCAACCAAAGTGTCAATCAGCAGATAAACAATTATCAGGAAAAGTCGAGGAACTCGCCTCGTTCGACCAGGATTAAGCGTCCTGTAGTGCGTAAGAATTTGTAAATTAGTATTTATGTTTATATATATATATATATATATATATATATATATATATATATATATATATATATATATATATATATATATATATATATATACATACTGTAAATCAAATAGCCACTTCTGTAACTTTTGAACGTGTAATTAGATGTTGTTCAAATTATGGTGGGTGATATTAATGCCAGTTCGGATTTTTGCATAAAAAACAATATGGTCGACTTCCGGTTTCACCGAAACAATAGCCGAAAATTTAAATGGAACATCCTATATATTTTACATATTTGGATTCTAGGGCTTCAAATGCATATACTTCATCTGTCAAATGTCAGCTCTGGCTCCATTTTAATTTTATTTTTGATATTTTTAAATGTTAGATCATTATGACGTCATTTAAATTCCAGATAATTGACGTACAGTGACTCAATACTATTTTCCTGATAATTAATTTTTGTGAAGTTTCTTACGGTCAAATTTAAAAATTACGGTTTTTAACTAAAAGTCATTGTTCAATAGAAACATATACGGGCCACGTATATTAAATAGCTCTTTCAAGTACTAGTAAAACGATATGATGAAAAATAAACATTTAGTTCATATTTATACACGTATGCCTATTTTTGTATTGCTAAAAGTAATAACTATTACGTACATCCCACCTGTATCAACTTATGTATTTACGACGCATTTTTCTCTTTTATATAATACAATATAAATAATCTTTGGTTTGACATTCACTTTAATAAAACACACCTAATTTAGATTTATATTAACCAACTACGACGTTTGATCCTCATTTGCCAAATGATGCTACAAGTTTATTCTCCTCTTTGGCTGTATGCCCAGCTGAAATGGCTATTTTTATGCTGCAATTCAGAAATATTCCATTTCGTACCACCCGTTTAGGTTCGGGAACCAAATATTCGTTTCCACCCTGATCCACGCTGATGCTAGTTCTCATTCCTCATGATACGTTCTAGATACTGAAGTTTGCGGGTCTTGATGGTGTCTACATATTTTTGCTCTTGTTCACTTTGTGAAGTATTTGGACGTGGTTACTGCGCTATATTGTTCGCTATATTGTTACACGTCCAAACCGCACTAGGCATCGTGTATGCTTACTAATGTAAGCGGTTGCCAAGCCATCTAACAGGGAGATGGGCGTGGTCGAAATAAGAAGTAAAGTGAATGATTAATACGCTCAAACACCTTACACCTATATTCAAACAGCTCAGTCCGGGAAAATATATCTCCAGGCGCCACCACAATCGAAACTTTGCTAAAATAATTGTCTTAAGCTGGGTGTTAATTAACCCTGCTTGATTGTGGAAAGTAGGATTGTGCTTACTCAGTAAACTCTCACACGAGGGTTCTAAAACAAACACTCGTCCCAAACAATTCAACTCAAACTCAAATATATTTAGTACTACCCAGGTTATTAGAAACTTTTGAATACACCTCGTATACCAAAATTTCCACAACAAAATTTATCACTCAAATTTAACTGCATTGACGTAACCAACAGTTACAAAAAAAAACTGAAATACACGGTCGTCACAAACTTCCTGATTGTACCCTGTACATCCAGAATACCAAAGTTATAACACGTTAACTGAATATTTTCTACGTATCCCTCGTATACATATAAAATTAAATCTCTACTTATTAATGCATAAAATAGTTCTTCATTCAATGATGGATAATTAATTTTAAAATTCCTAACCAAAAGAAAAGCAATGTCATCGGCTTAATAATTGTTCCTTTATGATACCTCTGAATCGTATGGGACATTCGTAAATATGTAAGTTCTCAAAACTCCATCTGTTAGTTATACTTAATGAAATTTTTACAGCTGATCCGTCATTAGTGTACTGCGTTAAACGAAACTAACATGAAAATTTTCTTTTAAAATTAACCTGGCAAATATAACCTTTCAGGTTGTTCATTAATCTTAAAACCAAAATATGCAAAGTCTACATTTAAATTGTCGAAAACTAGGTCACAATTAAGTAAACGTCACAAATGTGTCTCATAACTGGCTAAATAAATAACAGAATAAAAGTTAACGATAAATATATATTGTCCTGCACAAAATAATAATAAAAAAAACAAATGTTTACATACACTACAATAGCGTGGTTGAGAAACCACTGTCAATATAACTTTGCGTTTCTGCAAAAATTCTTACTACTAAAACAGCCAATACAACATAACTCGAGATCGATTACCTTTTTCCTTCAACACTAATTAATTAAAAAAAAAAATTACACAACAAAACAATAAAAGATAATCGTGCTCAACTGAGTCTTCAAAGTTCTTAAATGTAATTCTTACTTAAAGACTGTCCATTCATCCTTCGCTTTTCTTTCTTCTCTTTCTCGTAAACCAATTATTTGTAGTCCATGTGTATCCTTAGATTACCTGAAGGCACATAACAAGTACTTCACAATTCCACAAACACTTATTCCGTTCGGTACTCGAATAGTCCAACTATACGAGGTTATTCCTCCAATAAACCCTAATAATCTGTACACGTTTGGTTGCCTCTATAAAGTTTCTTGCAACTTTTAGGACAATTTAGCCCTTCCTTACACAAATAAACTTTTAATGCCATATAAAATTACTTTAACATTGGCTCAATTTACTACGAATATTTCGTTCACTTAAAGGTGGTCCCATAAATAATTTTAACTAAGGATCATTACAAGCACACGCGCCGCACTCAACACTACAACGTAACAACTGTTATCTTATTATAAATCTGCTTACGCACTTTTTTTTCTTGAAGAAACTGATTTTATCTTCAATCTCAATTTTATTAATTGTTTTATTTATGAATGTCTTATACGATTCATCCCTTTCGGGTTACGCAGTGGTTTAAACAATGACTGCCTTCAATATTATTCGCAAATATAACTCCAACTCAACCCATTCTGCGATCACACTTCACCTCGCACGCGCGTCTTCCACCGAGCTCTCACCAAAAAGCAAAAAGCAAAAAGCCCCCGTCAATCTCTGACTTTCCTATTTATACCTCAAGCCATCCATCTTTAAACATGGCTTACTTCCTTGCTATATTCACCAATGGTATTCACTCAAACTTTCTTAGTTTCGACTGATGCTACCATCTGCACAAACACGCTTGTAATTACTATACATCACCATGTTTGTTCTTACCTGCAAATTTTACAATTACTTTATGGAGAAGCCATTTCTCGTCATCACATTCATTCAGTGGCCACTCTGAACCATTACACAACTTTCAACGTTTATCTCAGTAGACATATAAGGCCGATCCTGGACCAGTTCAAGGTCACCCATGTAAATCTTATGGGATTTATTTCAAGGTCAAGTGAGTTTTCTCGTTATGCCAGAACGCGCTCCACGTCTCAAGCATGCTTGTGGTGGGGATTTAAATTTTTGAGTCACTCGCCCTCTGGTGGTGAAATCGGAAGCTTTGGAGCTCTTTCAAGGTCGAACTTTAAGGGAGATTTAAAATGTAGTTGGTCAAGGTCAAAGCTAAAAGTTGCAAGGTAATCATAAATCAAAAATAGTTTTGAAGGTCAAAGGTTATTGACTTACGGTGGTTTCTTAGAAATATAAAAGATCAAGGTGAAAAGCTAAAAATAGAAGTTGCAAGGTAATCATTCTTAGAAATCTGAAAGTTTTTTGAGGAGGTTAGCAGTTTTGAAAGGATGCATGTTTATAATAAAAAGGCTTCTCCGTGATTGCATGATTCAGTAAACTTTTCATTGCTAGAAATGGTGAAAGTAATAAGATTGATAAGGAGAGAAAGAAAGAAAGAATTATTAAGTATTGATGAGAGAAAGAAAAGGCTCGAGGTGTTAATTAGTAAAGTCCTAGAAAAATGCGCTCTTAAAAATTTAAATTTTTCGTCTAATTCCGAGAAAAAAAAAATTTTTTTTTCAACGCAGTTGTGTTGTAGAAGTGGTAATCTATCATTTGATGTAATAATTTTTCCAAAATATGAAAATTACACTTAAATTGCCCAATTCCATTTTGAAACAACAAAAGCACTTAAAACACACCTTTTGTACTTACGTAAGCTCAGAAGAAACATATGCATGCCATTTATCCATTTAATGTATCTAAATGCTCTTTAAATTACCAAATTCAATTTTAAAACAACACTTAAAACATGACTTGTAATTTTCGGTGCAGCGTTAATAATCATTGTAGGATAATGAACGCAGTTTTTGCTGTGAAAGCATTTAGCGAACATTCTATTTCTATGTCATCAATTTACATTACAACTTTTAAACAGGATTTGTAAAATATATATGAATGCAATTGTGTCATTTGTGTTGCATAAATACATGCTGTAAAGTTTTCAGATTTACATGCATTTGAGAACTGTTTTAACTTTTATTTAACGCAAGCTTTCTTTTAACTGTATTATATTTTCACACTTTCTTTATATGCTTTATATGCTTTATATATGCTTTATATATGATATTTTGCAATAACCTTCTTAGTGTATTTTTAAGTTATTATTTCCTATAATTACAAAATTAATTGAAATTAACATTTTGTATTCAGCACTTACTCAAGGATTCAATTATTTCCTTAACTTATTATAAGTTAAAATTTGTAACGCAGCATGCAATTAAAATTTGCAAAAGGACTGCTTTACTTTGATGCAGAAATTTATGCATGAGTAAGTCAGACTTCAGATGTTTTAATTTCACTTTTCTAGCGCAACTTGGACTATCACTCAAATTTTTAGCTGTAGTAAAATTTTTTGGATAATGAATAATTCATGAAAAATAATAAAATATAAAACAATTTACATTTATTTTGTATAATGAAAAGATACAATAAATTCCACAAAAACATCACACATCCATCCCTTCCAACGTAAGCAATATATTTTCAGTCTTTAGTATATTTTGCCGCACACACTCTAAATATTGATTAGCCTCCTTCAGTTCTTTATCCAGTTTTTCCGCTCGCTCCACACCACCTCACTATTCAAATAGTCATTGTGAAGCTTTGCAACCACCGAATACTTGTTTCCCTAAAGGCTTGAAGGGTCGGTGGATCGTGCTCATAATCCTGCTGTGTGAGGTGCCCTTCTATAAGAGTCAAATTTTTCCTCCATATTGCAGGTTTCGCAACGGTGGTGGTTGTGGGGTGTTGCTATAACCGTGGTTGCTGGTGTTATGCTGAAAAATGAATAATTTTATTTGTACTAAAATTCTCTATGAATTAATGAAAGGAAACTATAATATTAATTAATTAAAATTGTACATACCTCTCGAAATACTTGAAAATTCATCCTCTACATCACTATCCCTGATGGAGATGATGGGATGCTCTCTTCGAAGGGTGCTGGTTGCGTCATGTTATTTATGATGGGGATGGTCTCTTTGAAGGGTGCTAGTTGTGCGGTGTTATTTGATGGGCGCACCAAAACATCATGTAAAATACAAGGTTTTGCCTGTCTTTTAGTGAAAGTTTAGATCGTTTACTGGATGAAGCCATTACTAATGGTGAATAATTAATGAGTATTCAATTAAAACTTTAACGTTATATACACATAGATCTGTTAACGTTAACAAAATTGATAACAAGTGGAAGTGGTTAGTACAATGACCTGAGCAAGCAAAGGTGATGCAGCATGAGTCATGAGAACAGTATTGATGTCAAGGTTAATATATGTTCCCAGTAAACGCTACAAATGCAATCTATGCACACTGAAGCTCTTGCAACAAGTTATAAGCAGTTTTGACCTTGAATGCTGGGTTTATATTACTATATAAGGAGATAAAGAGCAGTTTTGTACCAGTCAGTATATTGCACTCACGACTAGAATTGCAATTGTATACCTAAAGTACTTCTATAGTTACTTAAATTTTAATTTTTACATATCAAATAAATATAATATTTGTTTCCATTACTATATAATCGTGTGCTTCATATTTTCTTGCAGTGTTGGATACAGTTTTGAAGGTAACTATGAGTAACGGTATACCCAACAGTAGTGATATTGTTAATTTAACAAGAAATATTATTCCATTGTTGAAAACCCAAAATGAATTTGTAAGGCACATCCGTATAATTAACACTAATATTAAGCTATTGCGGATATAATTCAAAATAAAATTTATTTAGAGACATGCGAAAATTTGCTTAAACTCGAAAGTAATTTATCATTGCTAAAGTGTTATCTTATAAGAGTTAAACAGTTAAAGAGCGCTTCAGAGAAAACAGGTAGTGGAAATGTTACTAAAAAGCGTACACGCAAATTAAGTTGGTACTCTCTAGATTCATGTTTCAATGGTAGGTTACTTACTGGAATTATAGTCAATATAGCAAACATCAAGGACCCTCTTATTTTTTACAAAATGCATACAATAGTTTTGCGCGAAAGGTTAAAGTAATGCTAAGACAAACGATGCTAAAGGTCAATGTCATTTTAGTCTGCAATTTCATGCAACCTCAAAATCATGTTATTGAGTTGAAGACATTTGCCATAAAAATTATGTCATCGATATTACCACCAATTTGCGTGAGTGGTATAACAATAACGTTTATTACAAATTACAAAAAGTTAGAGGAGTTTTCCGAAAGGGATTCTGGTTGGGCATTACATGAAGTTTTACATTTAAAGGTGAATATTAATAGCTATACTCCATTTAGAGGTGGCCTTTCGACTTACGTTAAAGTTCCTTACTTCATAGCAGTAAAGCATGCGGTAGTGAATGTTAAGAACGATGACGAGTACTGCTTCCTGTGGGCCGTTGTTTCGGCATTATACCCAGTGCAACTTCATTCAGATAGAGTTTACAGTTATCCTCATTTTAGAGATGTTTTGAATTATGGTTCAATTTCCTTTCCCATTAAAATAGATGATGTAAAAAAATTTGAAAAATTAAACAACCTCTCCATTAATTTGTTTTGTATTCAGGGGAAAGGTGTATTACCGCTAGTATTAAGTGTAAATCAAGAAAATAGTGTCAGGGAACCTATAAATCTTTTAGTACTTTCGCCTAATTATCATTCTGCGGGTTCTACTGCTGATGCTATTAATACAAAAAATTATACTGTTTATCATTTCGCGTGGATTAAAAATATGTCAGCTCTTTTTTCTAAACAACTATCGAGTAGGGGGCACAAGAAGTTTATTTGTTATCAATGCTTGAATCACTTTTCTTCAGATCACCTTCTACAAAAACATGTCACTCTCTGCCATCAACTTAATCAATGTTCAGTCAGGATGCCTACCGAAGCGGAGATGTTCTACAGTTCAAAAATTTCGCATTTCAGGAAAAGGCACCGTTTGTAATTTATGCGGATTTAGAAAGTATTTTAGAAAAGTGTACAAATTTAACATCACTTGGGGTAATACTCTATTTCATTCCAAACATATACCCTTTAGCATTGCTTACTACTTAAAGTGTTCATACAATGATTCTTTATCTCGATTTAGGCTTTATAGAGGAAATGATTGCATTCAATGGTTTGTTAAAGAGCTTCAAAGTATTGCACATTGGAGCACCGAAATCATTAATAAAATAATTCCTATGGGTACTTTAACTCCCAATCAGGTTGAACACTTTGAAAGCACTACGATTTGTCACATTTGCGAAAACCATTTACAGATAATGATATAAAGGTCAGAGACCATAACCATTTCACTGGAGCATTTCGAGGAGCATCACATCAGAATTGTAACCTAAACTATAAAGACTCTCACATCTTACCGGTTGTGTTTCATAATTTGTCAGGTTATGATAGCCATTTCGTCATTAGAGAATTGGCTACTATTCCCGGTACGATTTCACTCCTACCCATAAACAAAGAAAGATATATCTCTTTCACAAAAGTAATAGAAGGTAGTAAAATTAAGTTTAGATTTATTGACTCTTTCAGATTTATGAGTAGTAGTATTGAAAAGTTATCAAACTATTTGGAAAATAGTAAAAAGTTATTACCCGAGCTAAATGTAACAATGAAGAAGAATTTTCTTTACTAGTTCGCAAAGGTGTGTTTCCTTATGAGTATATTGATACTGGGAGAAATTAAACGAGACCACGCTCCCTCCTAAAGAAGCATTTTTCAGTCATCTTAATAATGAGGGAATCAGTGATGAGAGTTTTGAGCATGCGGTTAACGTTTGGAACAAATTTAGTATTAAATCGTTAGGGGAATACTCGGATTTGTATCTAAAACAGACGTTCTACTTTTAGCGGATATTTTCGAGAACTTTCGGCAAACTTGTATAAGTACTTACGAGCTTGATCCTCTGCACTATTATACAGCTCCCGGTTTAGCATTCGATGCTATGCTTAAAATTACACAAGTAAAGTTAGAATTATTTACAGACATTGATATGTTAATGTTTATTGAAAGAGGGATTAGAGGTGGTGTAGCTCAATGTTCAAATCGGTATGCTAAAGCTAACAATAAGTACATGGAGGAAAAATTTGATCCACCTCTGAAAGTGTGTATTTAATGTACTACGACGTGAATAATTTATATGGAGCCACCATGTCAGAATTTCTACCATTTGGCGATTTTTCTTTTGTTGATGAAGCTAATTTTGAAACTTTAGATGTAATAAACCATCCTGATGATTCGGAAATTGGTTATATAGTCGAGTGTGATTTAGACTATCCTATAGAATTACATGAGAGTCATAGTGATCTACCGCTAGCCCGAACATATGGTTCCACCCGTCTGATTCCAAAATGAAAAAATTACTGCTTACCTTGTATCCAAAACGTAATTATGTAATTCATTACAGAAATTTAAAAGTATATTTAAAATATGGATTGAAGTTGGTAAAAGTACACCGTATATTACGTTTTAAACAGTCTCCGTGGTTAAAAAATATATAGATTTAAATACAGCTATGGTGCTCGTGCTTACATATCAAAACCAAATTTTCATAGTTGTACAATATTTGAAATGATATGCTTATCATTCAAATGAATAAGCTTGAAGTATATTTCAATAAACCTATATATGCAGGATTCAGTGTTTTAGACGTTTCAAAACTTTTTATATAATTTTCATTACGGCTACACGCTACCCAAGTTCCATAATAATGCTAAGCTCTTGTACACGGATACGGATAGTCTCATATACGCCTTTTCGGTTCCCGATATCTATCAATGTATTAAAGAGGACATTGATAAATTCGATACATCTGATTATAGTCCCGACAACATCTTTGGACTCCATTAGTAAACAAAAGGTCCCCGGCTTAATGAAAGATGAAAACCATGGCGAAATTATGGTTGAATTTGTAGGACTTCGTGCAAAATGTATGCTTACACGGTTGATGAAAAGGTTGTAAAAAATCAAAGGGTTCTACGCAAGCAAGCGTGAGGCAGATCACGATTAATGATTATAAACAGGTCCTGCTTGAGAGTAGCGTAATAAGGCGCTATCAACATCTCATAAGGTCAAAGAAACATGATGTGTTTACCATTAAACAAAATAAAGTCATACTCAATCCTTATGACGATAAACGCTTAGTAAATTTTGATTTCACTGATACTAGACCATGGGGTATAACTTTCAGTAAACAATGAGCAGTCTTCAAGTCAACTTGCAGGAAGAGCTGCAGTGCAGTAGTGATCAAATATACAAAAGTACCTGAAGCGTTCTTTGACCTCTCCTGAAAACTATACATTTATACTGAATATATTACAAAATATTGTTATTCCGATGAGTGTTTTACTGGTGTGCTATAAACTCAAAGTGTGCAAATGAAATTATTATTAGGACATTATTTGATAAAAAATTAAATTAGACGATACCATTAAAAGTTTTATGAAATTGTGTACCGATAAAGGCTACAATTCATTAACTTTTGATAAAGTAGATAGGATCTTAGACGATATGAGTGTACTTGGTGACATACCGCTTAAAATGTATCTATATGATTTATTAAGGGTTCATGATTCAACAAATGTTAAATCTACGTTAGAAAATATTGCTTACAAGGACACTGTATTTATTATAACTGAATGTATTGAGAAATCGACATATTATGCTAACTACAAGTGCCTCGATATTTTGATTGAAATATTATTAGAACAAAATATCAACTATAAGTTTCAACCGTGGGAAAACGATGAGCACCACAAAATTTATTACTGGATACTAGACAACATCAATAAAGGTGAAACAAATTCAAATTCCTGTTTGGGATGGAGGTGTGGGCCAGATTCGGGTATATGGCCATCCAGTAATTTAAGTGATTATATAAGTACTTTAGGTTCACTTTATAAGATAATGAAATTTTAAAATAAATGTAATATTTAAAAATAAAATACTATTATTTTTGTGTGTGTTTTATTTCATCTAAGAGCTACATCCTTTTCTACAAACTATATATATATAACTAATATAAGTAATTTGTTTCACAAAGTACAGGTTAAATGTTATAAAACAATATCATCCTTATTGATCCATGATCTTTCATCCAATCCCCACCATTTTACGAATAACTTATTATTCTTGGAGCGAAGCACTTTTTCTACTAGATATACATCGGGATACTTTGTTTTTGTAATTCATGTTCATAAAACCCTCCCAGTACAGGATTTCCTTCATGTCTTCAAGCATGTACGTAGTGGGGTTAGTAATGCAAACTTTCACAATCTTAAATAGTTCACTAGACCAATTGGTGTGTATCCTTTGGCGAAAATATTTTTAAATTTACTGATTCGTACTATGTCACCCACAGAATATCGATTCCCATCGAATATTTTTATGTTAGTGTAAGCCTCTAGCTTTGTATGATTACCAACATCTTTGGGCTTCATTCTAATAGTTCTATGCTTACGATTGTTATAATCCATCGTTATGGTATCAATTGTATCAATCCATTTATATTTACCTTGCAGGCTGAATGACTTATATAGAGCACCTTTAATGGTTCTGATAACACGTTCAGCAATTGCAGCCTTCTTTGTGCTATAGGTAGAGTAATGATTGACTCCATAACGATGCATTAGTTTAGTAAAATGCGCATTGTAGAATTCTTTTCCTGCATCTGTCTGCAAATTGGTAGGTTTCCGACCTTTTTCAAAGATTGTTTGCACGGCCTTGGTAACTTCTTGACCTGTTTTCGTTTTTAATCCTTTAGTCCATAAGTATTTCGAAAAACAGTCGATGACCACTAATATATACTTATAACCCTTATTTTGTTTGGCATATGTGTTAAATTCAGCTAAATCTGCTTGCCAAAGATCATCAAAACCTCTAATTATTGTTCGCCTTCGTTTAAAATTTTTCGTGCAGGTTTGTGCAATTCGTTGACGAGTTGTAATTTGGACATGGTGCTAATTTATTCACAATTTCTTTAAGTTGATGTAGTTTTTCCTCCAGCGCTAGATAAGCGTTGGCGTTTCCTTTGAAAGTGTTCCGAACTGCTTGTAAACAGAAATCAAGGTATCCTTTATTTATAGCATCACCATCTTCTTCAGGGTCACCAACTGTGTCAAACGATTTCCATCCAAATCGAACCTTGTTGATACATAATATTGCCTAGTGATGACATCTTGAGGATCTATGGGATTGGCCACATTGCTGAGTCTCTTATTCTCAATATCAAATTGATTAGCATCAATCTGTTTAAACTGAGGGGCTAGTTTCTTTAATTGATACTGGACATATGAACGTCCAAATTTGTCAAGGGGCATTTTAGTTGTGACATGTCGACATCAATGCATTCTCATTTATATTGTTTAAAAGCGGTTGTTCGGTTTTTCAATGTATCCATCTTCATATAGTTCTTCTACAATTGATATTATGTCATTTACAACACCTGTGTTTCCCGCTAATTTTTCTGCCCACAATACTTCCAGATCACGAATTAGTTCATGTATATCATTCCAATATTTATATTCAATGGGTCTGTTTGTTAATTCCTTAAAAATAGCTCCACCTCCTCCCTTGGTTGTGGTGGGTGATGATGACAGCAAGGGTTTGATTATTTGTGTATACTTTTGCTGCGGCTTCCTCGAATCTGTGCACTTATGTCATAATCTCGCCTTACTACATTCGTAGCCTCTAAAATAGTTCTATATTTTTTCTATCTGTTGACTTTACTAGACTTAAGTCGGGTTCATTCATAATAAGCAGATCATATAATCCTGGAGTCCCTTTATACGTGACACCTTTATAATTATATCGTCTCCTTTAATTGTGATGGGTGTATTACCAATTGTCCATTTATCAGTTTTGGTATCATAGTGGACTCCATACGTATGATCAATATCACCTTCAGCATTCTTCAAAATACGTTCAACATATATACGCGGCAATTCATTGTACTGCTCGAGAAATTCTTCCGAGATGGGTTCATTATGGAATCATCTACGATACTAGACAGTTCTTCTTCTTCCTCCCAGTATTAATCTCCCCATGACTGATGTTTCCAAGAAAGATGGAAGACTTGGGGAGGATTTCTTGAAAAAACGGAAGCTGAGCTAGTGGACTAGTAGCACCCTTACTTGAATCACCTAATGAAGTGAGACGTGGGGTCCATTGAACTTGAGCTAGCGGACTAGTGGGGATAGTGGCGTGCTTTCTTGGAAATATCAATACGGGTGGTTTTTAGGTTTAACATCAATGACCTCCTCCTCCTTTTAGGTGTTTTTTATCGATTTTATTTACTATTACAGTTAGAGGTTCTATTAAAGGCTTATAAGTACTTTCGAATGTTCTTTCATTATCAATGCGAGCAGTCTTAATACTGTTATACTTCTGCCGTATTATTTTACGAGCCTGAATAATTTTTTTCTTTAATATCCTCTCCTTGTTGTCCATTGCGACAAACAGGTACCGGTTCACCTTGAACAGGTAGCTGTTTACACTAAACAGATAGCTGTTAATACCTAAACAGATCAGTTACTACTAAACTGCTGAATGCGGTTTAAGGTATTATATATATTCGCCTTATATACCAAAATGGATTTAATGAACAGGTACCCGTTTACCATGAACAGGTAGCTGTTGCGACAAACAGGTACCGGTTCACCTTGAACAGGTAGCTGTTTACACTAAACAGATAGCTGTTAATACCTAAACAGATCAGTTACTACTGAAACCAGTTTAAGGTATTATATATTCATCAAATCCTTTCCTATAGCGACCATTATTAACTTCAGCATCCTTGTTTATGACCATGAAACCAAACGGATCTAGCCAGCACTTTGAACACATGTCCCGAAACAATTTCATGCTTATGGTGGGACTTATATGATCCTCATACGCATGTTTTAAGTTTAATTCATCTTGCTCAAATAATATAATTAGATTCGCATTATCACGAATTAATTGCTTTGGAATTTTACTGTAAGTTTGACTCAAATAGAAACAGTCAATATCGTTATGCCTACCCATAGAAAAATATGCCCTTATATTATTTTGCTTTTCACAAGCGATATCATCGAAAATAAAAATAGAGTTTGATTTTGCACAATTAGGCTCAATCACATCTTGATTGTCGCTGAAGGTAAAGTAACCTATGTCCTTCATTGGAAGTAAGATTTCCTGTAAAAGTTTGTACTTGTTTTGATTCAATGACTTAGAGTATACGTATACATGTTTAAATTTCAAACCATTTTTTCAGTAAGCAGACTGATCATTGCGTTTGTTTTACCGCAATTGGAGGGCCGCATATAATACCACGTATACTATTAGGAAGTAAATCACCATGTTTTGAAGTAATAGACTTTTCATCAAAGTCATGATTTTGAATTGAGAGTTTTTGTTTCTGAGCAACTACTTTCATCTTTGATGGATGAAATAAAACTAAACGAATAATTACAACATCTTTATTTATATATATTAGACTATACTACAATAATAATTATAATTTTTCACTTCTCCGGTGAGTGGACTGTACTGTACAATAGCATCATGGAGAATAAGACCATATACAACGATTCCATTATCGAAAGGTGTTAGAGATTCCATTTCCAATTTGATGTCCACTGTTGAGTTTTTAAGGATTCATTTTGTTTAGAGCAGTCCATTACAAATACTGGACATGATTTGAATTCGGAATAGTTGAATAATGCATCTTTATCATCTTCACCATAGTAATCACAACGAAATTTCAAAAATTGCGATAGGCAGGTATATATTGGTTAGCACTGAAGTTCAAATGCATTGCTTCATATGGATAATACTCAGAATTCAGATGTACTTTAAGATTTCTGATGTTAATGTGATCAAAATTTCCAGCCCTTGCTGACCTTGTATACCTTTTACCTTGTTGGAATGCAACAATTATCCAACGTGGTTTTTCCAGTTGCGTTGATGTTTTTATTGGCCATATGTCTGAGGTTGCTTGTTTTAAAGCAGGTAATTCATACAACTCCCATTGTCGAAATGGAACAGTAATAATAGAATTTTTATTGATTCCTTGAAACAAGTTAAGTTTCGCAGCATCACTAAGTGTTAAGTTAAGTTCCATTGAATTTTATTTAAGGTTATTGCGGCATCAACTTCACCATAGTAACAGTTTGTATCGCTTCTAGATCGAATTAAAACCAACTCTTGGCGCATATTCACGATTACCTGACGATAATCCTCCATTATTCCAAATATGTGGTTCAATGGTATGCATACTGTAAAAGATTTTTCTCCATTTTGCTCATCGAATTCTACTTGTAATGGTTCTTCATTCTTTGGTGACCATCCTAAATGACTTAGTGCTTTGCTTTTGCTTGCCGTATAAGAAATATATCCTTTAAGCGTAGATGTTATTCCTGGATTTCTACAAACATCCACTCTGACCACCTAACTCATAACGAATTTCTTCGAAAAGAAAGTTCGGGAAATTGTTGGTTAAGCTGCATGCTTTTCTTTCATCTTCTTTTTGAGCTCAAGTTTACCTTCTATGTACAGAAAACTATCATAAGTAGCCGTAATTAGATCTTGACTTTGAATTAAGATTCGTATTTCTTCGGAAGGTCCATATTTAGAAGATCCATATGGAAGATAAGTGTGAATATCTGATTTAATTATAGTATCATCAAAATGTACGTTTTCAAAGACGTTTAACGGGTCTGCCATTGTGGTTGAGAACTTTTAAACCAATTGACGTTAAAAAGTATTTCTCTGCAGATGTTAACCGCAATGAAGGTTGATGACTAATTAATGACTTACTGTAGAGATGATGTCTTTTATATGAAGTTTTGAAAGATGGAATTGGTCCTGGATTAATTCTCAGACCCATGTCCTTTTAGTTTTAAGCGCATTGTGAATGGTTCACTTTCACCAAAGTCTATTAATTCACCCTTTTGATTAGTCAAATTAATTGTTATATTACTAATAATGTCAGTGTTTACTTCTAAATATTGAGTATTGCTCGGAGTTTTATCTAGACGATAACCTGGAGGAACTGAAACATCAATCTCATATAATACTTTAGCAGGTTTCCGTTTCGATAAGATCCTTTATAATGTTGCACTCTACGTGTAGATTAGTGTGTTTAAGTATTTGGATGTCTAACGCAGATGTATGTAAAATATTTGGTTCTAATATTTTAGACTCAAACCCTAGCATGCGCCCAATACAATTTTCTTTAGTAAAATCAATCTCAAATGAACTGTTTATCTCACATTTAAGTGTATTGTTGTTTGCTCTAATGATAAACTTTTCTGTGGGTATTTTAGATTTTAGATAATCGTTAATTTCATCTAACTCATATGCACCGTGTGGAATATTAATCACTTGCAAATGAGATGGATTTGTTCTAAAATAAAATCTATCGTTGCCTGCATAAATGTTTCTAATGCTGTTGCAGCCGTAAAATCCAACCAATCCAATAACGTATTTCTTCCCAAATCTAGCTCTATCGGTGGATAGAAGTTGTAGCTAGCTGTGTTACCAACACCTTCTAAACTGAATGTTATTGACATAACTGAGAAAATTTGATGTTGTGCTGATTATTTATATAAAATTGTAGGCATAGGTGTCCGCAAATAATTGTATTAAACTCTTGATCTTGGTTGTAATTATAATATATTTTACACCCCCGAAAGTAGTTAATCACTTCGTTTGGTGGTCGAATATTACCGAAACTATCGTAATACCATACCCTTTTACCACGCTTTTTGTAGCAAACCCAATGGGTACCTGGTCCTCTTTGGCTATCTAAGTTAATAATTCCAGATTCATTTTTCCGTGGCAATTTAGGCATGCTATCTCTCATAAAAATATCCCTAAAGTACGGTACGTTTTTGGAGTATTTCTTTAAATCAGTATCCGTTAACGGTCTTTCGGGTAATCTATTCAGTTTTTTGGAAACGGTTTTAAGTATAATGCACCACCACCAGATTTGTTTGGTTTTAGATATAGTGCACCGCCTTTCTTATTCATGGAGCCTATAGCGACCGATTCCATCATGCGATTATGGCGCGATGTCTCTTCCGCAATTTTTAGCATTTTTAGCATCATTGACTGCTTTAGCAATTCCTGATGCACCGCCAGCTAAAGCACCGATTGCTGATAATCCTGCGAATAACGGAATAAGAAATGGTAAAACCCTCCTTGTTTAGGTAGGGAATTACTCTAGGAACTTTAATGTTTTCTTTCCTCCTAAATTTTTACCACACGTTTTGCCGTTGAAAGCGCTGACTTTATTGTGTCTGTGAAATTTCCGTTAGGTTTAATTTTTTAGCTATTGTCTTTCGTAAATGCAATAAATTTCCACCATTGCATTTCTTCTTCATATTAGATCGACGTTTACACCCCATTCCCAATTTTCTCTTTGCTTTCATGATGGTACTGACTGCTAAAGCTGCAGTTCGTTCACCTAAGCGTTGCGTCTAATGATTTAAAGCGCTCCCAAGCTTTTTTGTAAAATTTTATCTGCTTTATGTCTACTTTCTAAATCTCGGTAATCTCTGTAACTGATATCATGAAGTTTGCACTGAGCATCTAATTGATTAATGCCGAGGTCACCGCGTGCGAGTCGTTTTTCCAACTTTGTACCAGGACCGCAATACTGGTAACCAGGTAAATGCAATTCAAACGGAAGTTTATTGATTAGACCATTCACCAAACCACCACCACCTACACTCTTTCGCTTCTTAACTAGCATTGTTTACATGGATGGATAGAAGGGGTATTTATACCTAAATTGAGAAAAACAAATCATAGTTATTTCTTTATTCAGTAAATGCTATACATTAGATAAGCAGGACGATAATACAAAATTTCCATTAAACATACAGTGTTATGTGAATTAATATTATACTTAGCATTTATAACATCATCAATATCTTTATAAATGTCATCATCACCACCACTGAATTCTTTCTCACGAAAACGACGGTAGTCAACAACTTGTTGTATGAACTTTTCATAAAACACACCAGATTGTAAGATTCAAGAAATTCCAATCTATAGCTTACTATATCCTTTAAATTGAATAGTTCTTCTATACTATGTGAGTTGAATGTACAAGAACAGCACTTGTAGTTTTCTATCATAACAGTTTTCAAAATTCTGTCATATCCTTTAATTAATTCCCAATTGTAATAAATACCAAGATTACTAGATAGAGATTCATAATGTTGATCATAGATTATATCTTCTTCATTTACATTTGACCAATCAATTTCATTTTCAATTTCTTGAGATCGAAAAATTGTAATTCTACATATGAATGCCATCTTAGAAGCTCATTCCATTCCTTCATATCCAACACTACATTATTGCTTTGATCACAATTACCGCACCCAATACGCACCACTGGTGCAAGGTTGAGGTGTGTACTGTATCCAATTTCCAGATGTTTTGCATGATGAGTATCGTTCGATAGTTTATAATAGTACAATCGATTAAGTATTCCTTAGCTGCTTGTTTATACACTTCATCCTTATATTGAAATGATGATGCGCAGTCAGTCTTAGCAGAAGAATAACCTTCATCATGTTTCTCTTCATTTTTACTACTACTACTACCATCACTATTTTGACAGCACCAACAAAATGTTAAATTATTCAGATTGTTACTGCAATGATGTGATGTATCCATATATAACGGTGAACTTCTGAGTTTGGATCGTTCCAGAAATGATTTTATTGCTACTTGCATGACTTTACTTGCTCACAATTTCACTATGACTAAACGCTGCTTAAGAAAATAATTCTAGTATTTCAATTTTACATATGGTGGGGTGCTACTATTAAAAAGAAAATGTTATGTTTGTTGTTTTGCCAGCTGCACCCAAACTACTTATAAACACATCCTTCGTGTTTAGGAGTGTTTTAAATTCTTCAATTCGTGTTTCTTCTTTTTTGAAATACACATAAAAGCGTTCCGGTAATACACATTTAAAATCACCCGTTTCTATCACTATACGTTCACCGTACTTAGTATTAATTATATCCATATTCGTTACTTTATACTTTCTCGATATATCGAGCTCGCACGCATTCTTAAAGGGTTTGCAATAGGTGCTTTGGTTTAACCCTGTTAATTCCATATTTAACAATTATGTGTTGCAGACTGATCTCAACATACAGCTCGCTGCAGTTTATATAAGAAATATGCGTCCTACATATTACAACATGCTTAAACTTGTTAAATACCTACTGTTGACCTTGACTATAATATAATATGATGATGATGATCAGCTCCAAAATTTATATTTCCCGCTAAAAGTTTGACCTTGAAAATTATATTCTTAGATTTATGATTACCTTGCAATTTCTATTTTAGCTTTTCACCTTGACCTTTTTATACTTCTAAGAAATATGACACCACCGTAGGTCAATAACCTTTGACCTTGAAAACTATTTTTAGATTTATGATTACCTTGCAACTTCTATTTTAGCTTTTCACCTTGACCTTTTATATTTCTAAGAATATGACACCACCGTAAGTCAATAACCTTTGACCTTCAAAACTATTTTTGATTTATGATTACCTTGCAACTTTTAGCTTTGACCTTGACCAACTACATTTAAATCTCCCGCTTAAAGTTCGACCTTGAAAGAGCTCCAAAAGCTTCCGATTTCACCACCAGAGGGCGAGTGACTCAAAATTTAAATCCCCACCACAAGCATGCTTGAGACGTGGAGCGCGTTCTGGCATAACGAGAAAACTCACTTGACCTTGAAATAAATCCCATAAGATTTACATGGGTGACCTTGAACTGGTCCAGGATCGGCCTTATATGTCTACTTATCTCTCACATGCGACATCCTCCTTTCAACATTTGCAAAAATAAGTACAGTCTAAGGTCTCACATCCATATACGTACACGTATTCTCAAAACTGATTGCACAACATTACGAGAACTTTCTATAATCAACAATTAAACATACCAAATCTTTTCTACATATTTTCTAAAACATTCTATACTTATACATTCACATCTTCGGGACAAGATTACTCCTTTATCCTCCAACATTCCAATCTGTTACAAGCGAAAATTATCAAAAACTGAAATATCTTTAAAAGGTGTCAACAAATTTTAGAGTTTTTCTGATACAGGAAAAGGTTATTTTAAGGAATTTAGCCATTATCCTACAAACAAACTTTATTAACACCTACTTGCACCTTAAATATGCTAAAGCTGTTTCGATTATTTCAATAATCTTTAGGGTGTTGATATTTACAGAATGTAGTTTGAGTACTATAAAACACTTTATTTTGAAATATACTTTAACAAAGTTTGTCATAAATGAAATATGTTAAAATAACATCAAATGTGAAATTTTATAAAATCGGTTACGTTTTGTTTGCACGACATACGTACCGCTACACTTTTTTGTAAACGGGTTATCATCAAAATACGACAGTACTAAGATGTTTTAAAATCACTTCAGATGTAGTGTCATTAAAATTGGTTACGTTCTGTCTAAGTTATCGTGGTCTGCCATAGAACATTTTTCTTCTCTTTTCTCTCAAATTTTATGTGGAAATTGTATGTTTTCTCATGCTGGGTTATTGAAGTATAAATTTTGGAAGCATTAATTTGGTTACAGTCTATAGCTTTAATATCGTCAATATTTGGAGTTATTATAAATTGAAGTAGGGTATAACATTCAGTTTGTGAGAGTGACATATATTTTCGGGTTGTCTGTTATTAATAGATTGAAGTTTCTTTAAATTTAGATTTGGTTTCAAGTTGACGATATAAATTAGTAAAAGGAATTTGAGATGGGAGTTTAAGATTTATTTATGTAAATAGTGGATATTCATATTTTCATTTAATCGTTAGTTATAGTTTAGTCTGTCGTTCAAATTGTTATCCTAGTTTTAAAACGAATTTAATGTCATTGGACGAAAACAGTTTTAAGTAACACAATACGTTTGGGTACAAAGTTTTTGTAGTACAGCTGATAACGAAAGGTTTAGACACAAATATTTCTACATTTTTTAAGTTTACCACTTCCTTTCGTGTATTGAGTTGTTCTTTGAGAGCGTAAAAATTAATTTGAATGAGATGTCTCAATTTGAAGAACAGAATGCACGCGGCTCGTTTCTAGTATTAAGTCGGATTCATTCAAGGAAGGTCGAATGTACAATTTGGCGTATGGACGATTTAAAGGAATGACGTGATTTTTAGAAGAGGTTTTGATTTTTGTTAGAAGATTTTAAGTTTAGCTGCTGAGGAAGGAATAATGCGTGTTGAGCATAGAATTTTCGTATGATGTGATGGGGTTATTGAATTATCATAGAAAACTTTACTATATACCCTTAGGAGGATTTTCGTATAATTATCGGCCACCTCAGTAACAGTAGTATTGCTTATTGACCATTTGAATGACATTTATTTCGGGTCCTTCAAAGAGGAAGTTTTGTTAAGAATAGCGCCCTTCTTCGTTGTGGACTAATTTCGTAGATGCATGCGGATCTATGACTAGCAAATTCTATGTATTTACTGCATTCAGGGCTTTCCGAACAGATTGACAGATTGCTGTAACTATGAAAGTATCGCTTTCGCAAAATTTGAGTGCATAAAGGAAAAATAACGCTCATATGTAGTTATGTGATACAGTGACTTATCAATCTGACATTGGTTTAAATATTTTCGTCACTAAATTAGTGTTAACGTAATTAAAATATACCATTCGATGAAATTATCCGATTATGAAGTTACTGATTTGTGAGCGGTTTTGTGGAGATCCTGCAGGTTGGATCTTACCGAGCCGATATCCAGAGGGTCAATTTTAGGAGCTACCTATTCGCAGTACAAAGGAAGGAGGAGACTTCAGAGTGAACATTTGTACAATTTAAGGTAATTACTTCCGTACATTAATTTTTTGCGCTGATGTCAATTTTAATAAAGAGTGTTTTTTAATTCTATATATTTGTCAAGATGAATACGCTTCTTGTTTGTAATACTGCTTAGTATCTCTTTAGGTGTTTAAATTCTTTATAATGTGTATTCACCGAATTACTCATATCACATTGTGTGTTATTTCCATTTACTCTGTTTTTGCAATACCAAATTTATGTATTACCACTTTGTTAAATTTATATGTAGACGTTGTAAATATCCATGTTGGTACCATTTAAAAGTAAGATTCAATATATTATTGTGTGGAATTGAAACTTGAAGCGCCAACCCATTTTTTACTATTCAGGTTTATAAACTTGAATGGATTTTGACTTCTGTATCAGGCTGATTATTTATTCTAAATACTGTGTTAATTTTTAAAATGAAAATGTACACCATTATTACAACATTACAATACTTACCTTTTTGGGTCTTCTAATGGTGTATTTATATATTAGTTGTACAATCTAAAGTTTTGATAACACTTACAGTTATCTTCGTCTGTAGTAATATTATCCACTAAAATAGTCAAAGATGTTGAAACAATTTTGTGAAATTAAAATAGTATTAATAATAACATATTACTACTGACGAAGATAACTGTGTTATCGAAACATTTAGATTGATAAGTTTAACTATACAAATACACCATTAAAAATCAGAAAATTTAAGTCCTTTAATACTGTTAATTTGATTATAATATGTGGATGTGTTATAAATTAAGTACTATTTCTTCAGCTTGTAACATTATTGGGACTTCATTCCTATTACTGCGTTATTGATTACGTTTGATCAAAGTTTAAATGATTAGATATTTTATTTACATTCAAGTTACGAGCACTTTATTTATTTTATGGTAGTTTTGATTTATGCAACTAAACAGCGACAACGTTCTTTATTTGTCAGTACCTTAGTAAAAGGTATTCCGTAACGATTAATGAGAATTCCTTTATTGAATTTTAAATATTTTGAGTTTTGTTGATATAACTTAATTTTAAGAGTAAGTTTGGATATAACGTAACGTAAACATAAAGTAAGCAGATCGTTAGCCAATCAGCTGGATTTTAGCACGCCATTGCTTTGCGTCAAAAGACAAGCAAGATTTCTTGTTTGTTTTGGAATTTAGCTCTGAACACTTTCGCATTTAGGTATTACGACCACTTTATTGATATTTACAAAGATCCTGGCCATAAATGATTTGTTACAAACCGCTAACTGTGACTTACACATTTCGAGCTTAAACGCATCAATTAATAAAGCGCACACGCCTTTATTCCGCTAAGCTTTGGCACAACTTTCCTTATCTGTACCTCCGTTCTACCGCCATCTTTGACCCAACATAATAAGTCGAATTAGAGTTAGTGAAAAAGTCGATTGAATAATCTTCTATACCTTCATACTTATAGGTAGGTTGGAAGGTAAAAGTTCAAAGTCACTTACTTATTTGATAAAATCAAAATTGGCCCTAAAAACCCCACCTCTCCGTTGAATTTCTCTCAAAATCTAGTCAGATTCAGGAGAAATAAAGACATGCTTAAATGGGAAATTTGAAGTGCGTACGTGTTGTTTTTCTAGAGTTATCGTAGATACAAATATACACTTCTGACTTGGTGCTCAATACGCTCTTCGATATCGTAGACCGCATTCAGAAGAGAACTATTAGGCTTATAAGTGACCCGTCCTTAACTTCTGACATACAGTCCCTTGAGCATAAATGAATCATTTCAGTTGTTTCTTTGTATTATCGGTAATACAATGGCCATCACGGCTACCTTTGCTAAGAATACTGGTTCGTTCAGTCACATCAACAGTATGCAGCACAGATCTCCACTTGTCGTACCAAATGGACTCAATCCACATTCTTCTTCACGGTTTCTAAACTCTGGAATCATCTCCCTAGTTCCTGTTCTTCTCTCAGTTATGATATGGCAAGATTTAAGGTTCATGGGCGTTTCTTGGCAATTCAATGTACCTCTATTCATTCTCTTAAGCGTTCCTGAGTACTTTAGCACGATAGGCCAAATTTAGCCTGTTAAAGTCCACTATTATTAAAAAACACACACACACACACCACCTATGCATATACGCACGCACGGAATTTGTACAAATTAGGTATTGCTCGTTATGAACCTCACCAAAATATTACTGAAACCTTTTAAACATTTCCTTTTCAATATGTATTTTACCTTAAATGGATATAAGCAGTAATACCACTGGATTGTGTCTTCATAATATATTTGCTGCGTCACAAACTAATTGTATTGTATATAGATAGCTCAATCTTTGTCAGAGGTCGTTTGTGGCTAAATTACAATCATCTTATTTAAATTACTATATATATATATATATATATATATATATATATATCGACGTATGAACTTATACTTCGTTATATATTTTCTTTGTGCCTTACGGCTATCTTGAATTAATGTATTACAACGTCTTTTAATCGGAATTGTCTTTCCAGTCTTGAATAAAGCTCTTAAGAATAGCAGGAATCTTATCATCACTTGTACTTCTTACCTATCCTCTGTATATGTTCACAATCGTGCATAACTGCGAGCTGAACCTATTTAGCTTAATTGCTTTTGCTTCGGTTTGTGTAATATTTGTTTGGTAACCGGTCTATAGCCTATAGTCTATAGTGTTTTTATTATCAATAAGTTAATGTACATGTTACATTAACTTACTTGAGTGGTTGCATAAATTTGTTAGAAGTTTGTTACTATACATACTAGTGGAGCTGATAGGCGATCAACTCCACTAATAGGAAACCACAGTTACAAAACACCTATAATACAGGACTATACATACTGTTACTGAGGTATTTATACAACTAATTTGTGACGCTGCAGATATATTATGAAAACACAATCCAGTGGTACGTATTATATATAGCCATTTGAGATCAAATATACATTTGAAAGGGAAAATTTTAATCAAGGTTGGAATAATATTTGGTAAGGTTCATAAGACAATATCTAATTGCACAAATTCGTGCGTGATGTGCGTTGTACGTGCATGTGTGTGTGTGTGTGTGTGTGTGTGTGTGTGTGTGTGTGTGTTGTGTAGCGTTCGTACGAGCATGTGTGTGTACGGTGTGTGTGTGTGTGTGTGTGTGTGTGTGTGTGTGTGTGTGTGTGTGTGTGTGTGTGTGTGTGTGTGTGTGTGTGTGTGTGTGTGTAGTGATGTGTGTGTGTGTGTGTGTGTGTGTGTGTGTGTGTGTGTGTGTGTGTGTGTGTGTGTGTGTGTGTGTGTGTGTGTGTGTGTGTGTGTGTGTGTGTGTGTGTGTGTAGTGTGTACTAGTAACTACGATAACTCTAGAAAGGCACCACGTACGCATAAGTTTCGTATTTAAGCATGTATTTATTTCTCCTGGAGCTGATTAGATTTTGGGAGAAATACAGCCGAGGAGAGGTGGGATTTATTAAGGCCTGTTTTGGATTTTATCAAATCTAAATCGACTTACTGTGTCATACAACAGCGTTCGGCACAGTTTTGTCAAGATCGACCGTGTTGTTTGTGGGTGTGAGTGCGCATGTGAGTGTGCAGTGGTGTGTATGGGTGCGTGTGGGTGTGTGTGCGTGTGAGTGTGCGTGTGTATTTGCGTGTGCGCCCATGTGCGTGCGTGTGCCACACAAAATAAGTAGCCTAGGCAACTCAGAACTTATTGCACTTTCAAAACTTTCACTTTCACTTTCACCAGATAAGCGACGAAGCGTTATCGCTGATGGCGTATATATTTGAAATTTTCCTAGTTTGTCCCAGTCGATAGCTGATGATGATACAGTGTTCTATTTCAGCTTTCCTTCTTTCCCTATTCCTTTCTGGGGTATGGGGATCTGTTTTAGAAATTTCGTGGTGCGGTGCTACTAAAGAGCTGTTTAACGTCATTATTACTGGTAAG
Organism: Vesta saturnalis; assembly: GCA_036346205.1. Lineage (NCBI taxonomy): Eukaryota > Metazoa > Arthropoda > Insecta > Coleoptera > Lampyridae > Vesta > Vesta saturnalis. The sequence goes on from JARFJB010000180.1 coordinate 187,169, forward strand.
TCAAATAATCGATTTTCTAATTACGGATATAAGGGCCTCACATTCCCACCAGCTGCTGGGTTATACCCTTCACCTTATGCTGGATTTAAAAGTTATTAAGCGGTTTTCCAGACTAGACCCTCGCCGAGGAAGCCGCACATGGCCACATTGTTTCCGCTGTAACCTGGGGAAGATTGAAAGAATACTTCTAGAAGGTAATCTAACTTCGCATATTCATGGTGTTTGTGTTCATTTAACGATTGATTTGCCGAATTATGCAGCGATAAGCAGATTAACGTAGTCGTCTATGTTGAAGTTTTAATTTATTGAGATTATATTAATGAAGTTTGTTGACCTACCTTTATCTGCGTTTGTAATATTTTAAGATTGGTTATTTGAACGTACTTCATATTTATGTGGACAAAGTTTCACGCTATAGAGTTGGTAATTTTGAGTGTACAGTTGTTTACGTAAATGTATTGAATTTTAACAGTATTCAAGTAACATCAGCTTCGATATTTATTTTAAGGTTAAAGGGCGAAGTTAGGCCGATTTAGAAATAGGGGCAGTATATCCTCCCCTAACCAAACTTTTAAGATAACCGGCCACAAATTGGTGCGGCTTTAAGTTAGCATATTATGTATCGTTCTTGTTTTTTTTATGACATGTTTGTTTAATAGATGAATAATTAATTGGATTTAATAACATTATTTGTAATCTCCCCCCGAGCAGCGAAGGCAATAATTAACCAAAATTGGTATTTTACATATCTAAAATGAAGGATTTTAGTGAGAGTGAAGTTTACTGACTAGAATTTTATTGATTTCTTTTGAAAGTGATCTGATGCTAAGTTCCTAAATTTGACGCATTTAGCTTCATGTAGTGTTTTTATAGTTTTTTTTACAATAAATAGTGATTTGTTTAACGTAGCAAATTAGAGAAGTTTGACGACGTTTGAGTAGTTTATGCTTAATTATTTTATTTTGAGTTTAAATGCTGATAGAATTTGGTAGATGATTAGTATTTAGATTTTGACTTTTCAGTAATTAAGCGAAATATTAAGTGTAACAACACGTAAAATTAGGTTAAAGAAAACCATTGATCACAACAGCTAATTTGCTCGCGCTTTATTATTATTTGAAGATTTGTTTTAGAGCTTAAGTTCCCGGAGCACCACTTACATGCACCTGGAGGTAGCCAGCGTAAAGGTTAGTGAGACCTCTTGCCTGTTTGGGGCTGATTTATTTACGCGAGCTCAGATGTATTTTTACCGATTTTGCTTTAACATCAGACTGGCGCCCATTAAACGACTTTTTCCCGACCGCGACTCACCCTTATTGATGACTTTCGACAATACAACAAACCACCTTTAGTGACTGAAATTTAGAAATACCGCCACGGCCCTCTGTTCCAGTGCACTTTAATTACTTGTTACCTTCAGTGCTAATTGCATTTTTACTGTAACAGTCAGAGAAACGAACGGAAACTCCAACTCCAATATAATTTGATTCTAATGACATTAATGCTGGGTCTGACGTATAAGTGTTAAAGGAAATCGGGTGTATGGAAGTAGACGTGAGACTTGTGTACGTATCCAAACAAAGTTAAGTAACAATTAATCGCAAGGGTATTTAATATCATGTAGCACAGTGATGTTTGGGTGTAATTCACGTGCGAAGCTCTCCTGCTGGGTTGCGTGTTTTTAATATAAGATACTTTCTAAAAAGCCTAAATTCTACATAACATGCGTCACAAGAATCACCAACACAATAATTTCCATCCATTTTCTCATTCAAGGAAAGGCTATCAACAGCTAGGGTCTCTTGCGTTTTACAGTTTTGAAACATTACATAACAAACTCTAAAAGGCAGAGTTTCTAATGACCATTTATCACTTATTCACTTATTGAAATTCGTCAAATAGATATTTAACTTATGTTTCCTTGTACTGCTTAAGATATAACGCAATTTATGAGAAACGACATCACTTCTTGGCACTTTGTAAATACGGCGTGTAATGTGACTGATTGATAAAGGCCCTCTCAATTTTTTGTGATAGAGCGTGACCCTCTAAGATCAGTACGACCAAATAGCTGGATTGATGCTGTTACGGATCTCTTTTATAACAATCGGCTTGTTTCAAAGGAAGATTTCACATATTTACGTTAGCTATTAACTACTGCGTCAGATCATATTAACACCGCCGACCGCACGGTAATCTAATCCTAGGGCAGAGTGGCTACATGTTATCTACTTTTATGCACTATAGACCTGTTTTACATCAACAGCAAGCGCGAGATTTGGTCTCAGTCGCGTTGGTGATCGGACACACATTGAACAATTTTCACATCGCATTGTTTTGTTACGGTTGGTGTTTTCGCTGTTGAAGTAGCCATCAATCATTGTTAATCGATATCACTCAATGAAAACCTCCAACTGTCGCTTAGCATGTTATATATATATATATATATATATATATATATATATATATATATATATATATATATATATATATATATATATATATATATATATATATATATATATATATATATATATATATATATATATATATATATATATATATATATATTCTCTAGTAATCCGTTCGTGTAATTATATAAAGGAACAAGTAATCGAATATTATTAGTATTGGTTTGGTGTCCAATACTCTAAATAATGATTACCCAAGGATAACATATGATTTTCGGATTGTTTGTCCAAATATAGCTTCTTGTACATCCGTTGCAAGGTATCTCGTATACTCCTTGATTTTCTTACAAATCTTGGCATGAACGAAGCAAGCTTTAAAACGGGTCTAAACTCATTTTTGGGAAGTGTCTTAGCAATTTTATCTGTTAAAACCTAAAATTTGTATCGTTATATCGACGACAGGTTTGTAGTTTTGCCACATGGAACCGAAAATTTGAATCTCTTTTAGATCACCATAACCAAGTTCATGGCTACATCAATTTTACAATAGAAATTGAAATAATTAACTCCCTCCCATTTTTAGATACTATCATAATAAGGCTTGATAATGGCATAGTGTTTACTGGAAAGCTAACCATACAAACGGGTACCTAAATTCTCCTTCACATCATCACCAACGAGAAAACATTGATGCGCCCAATAGTGCTTTTCGGCAGTGAGTCTGGCAACGGGTAATATAAAAATTAGAAACCGGAAGAAACAAATTGGACCAAGGAAAACATGGTGGGCTTCATACAGGAAGACCTATTGATTTCAAAATAAGGAACTGGCGAGTTGATATATGCTCGAAAAATGGTATGAAGCTCGGCTGCGGGCTTCCTACGGTACCCATGTGTATATCATCAAAATATGATTGTACATGTGACAAAAGGAGTAAATACGAATTTTAGGGTGGGCGTCATAATATACATTTTATATGTGCAGTATATACGATTGGTTCTTGTTATCACGCTGCAGAGGTCGCTTTTATATACAGCTTGCCTGAATATACTAACGTGACATTATGTATCCCAAGTAGTGACAGCTGTGTTCGCTTTTTAACGGCTACTTCACATATATCAAATAAGCACGAATTTGCAAATTATTATGTTAAGAAACGCCCACGGGATGCAGCAAAAAAATAAATATGAGATTTTTTAAGAAAGAGATGTCTAAAATTGTTAGTTTAAAATATTCTTTTGTAACTGAGACATGCAACAAAATTTAGATAACAATCAGTTTGAAATCAGTGTAGAAGTAATATAAGAATATTGAAAATTCCAAACAATCAATTTAAAGATATGTGTCTACCTGAGTAAGACGATTAAACAAAAGACCTTTGTCTAATGCTTAAATTATTTCGAATAATTAAATATTCCCCAGGACAGGAATATTTAATTATTCGCAAAACTAATACACAAAATAGGAAAATATAGTATCATATTTTTATTTTTTTCAGTTTGTAGTCCAGAAAAACAAACAATATTAAATATTACACTAATTCGTACTTTGTATCTTCACTTACATATGACATAAATTAGAACGTAAATGCTACATTTTATATTGTAGTTGTCAAGATTTCAATTGCAATGTTAAAATTCAGTGTACTTTCTTAAAATTAAATTTGGCGTGAATTACTAATATTGTATGTATCCAATAATTTTTGACGTTTAGCTTAAAATAATGTGTGATTTATGTTCAATTAGCTTTAGCAATCAAGACAACACATAAATGGTTACTATTGGCTTAATGTTAATAAAAAAATCTCTTATTCACGAACATTATATATTATTGTAACACCTGTGTACGTATAACATGTAAAACTATCTACTACAGATTACGATTTTTGTTGTTGAAGGTTACAAATTTAAAAGCATTTGTACTATTTCAACGTACATTTGCAATTAATGTTATCCGGATTCGTCAACCACTGGGCCTAGTATTGTTAACGCAGAGTTTATATAAAATTGCATGAAATAGTATTACAACTTAAACATAAACATTGACCCAATTTACAGTGTCTACAAATCTCCCTTTTAATTTAAAATGTGAAAAATCTTGTCTCGCCCATAATGTCTAAAGTCGGCCTTGTATGTGTATACTTAAAATATTCTTGTTACGGTTCTCCACGGCTACTTGTAAATCTATATTTGTTACAATTTGTTGGTATATTCTGAAAACATTTTAAATTTTTATAAAACATTTAAGTACAGTCCTGGTTTTCAAAAAGTTTTTAAAAATTGAAATGCATTGGATTATATAAGAACTCATGCGTCTATTTGTCGAATATGAAGTCTCCATTCGTAGCAGATTAGAAAATATTGGATGTCAATCCTAACCAAACCCACCTTGTATTTTATCCCTACAAATACTGAAATTATGGAAAAATCGGCTCCATATTTCTAAAAGAGATTTGGAGCTCGTATGGTGAAAACGACAGATACATTCCATTACCCTCAACTCCATTTAACCCTTAATTTCACCCCATGCAAAAATATAAAACCGCCCTGTGGTTTCCTCTTGTTCAATAAGGAACTTATCATCCAAATTTTAATCTCCTAATGGAATTAACCAGCAAAATTATATCGACATTCAACTCCATGTTTTACTCTCTTAAGGAGAGCGTCTTTTTAAGTCGTTTCTTGTTTTACACCTTCACCATGTACGCTTTCATACCTGAAAATGTAATGTCTCTAAGTTAATTAGTTTGGAATGTGGGTTGATGGGTGGATCAATCAGTCAGTCAACTTTGTGGTTCATATATAAAAATTATTAAAATAGTGATTGCCTTAGTTTTCATAATAGTATTACGAAATTGCTAAAAATAAGACGAATCTCATTTTCGGTTACTATTCTAAAACATTATTAATCCATTTAAACAACTTTTAAAATACTAAAAGTATAAGGTAACGTATGTCATTTATGGGTTAAATCGGTGAGCTAAACTTTACTTCTCACTAGTGACTTATAGTTTTACTTTAATACTCAATGTTGTTTTTCATTTTTTAAATTCCATTCAATTAACTTTTCTTTAAAGACTACCTTACAAACTTATTTATTGATATTTACATTAGTTGAATGTGAAATTAGATTTATTTTGTAGAATGCTGTTGTACTGCGACAGACTGAGCAGCTGTTCCTTTTATGGCCATTCTCCTTATTGTATTGTTGTTCCTACATTTTTTCGCAACGTCAATTTAAAAGATTTAATTTTTCACATATCCCATGCGCAGTTTTCACTCATCGTGATATTAAAATGTGTTAATACGATTCCCGGTCTTCGTTGGAAGTGTTTCAAGTACAAAACATACATACTATGGCCAGTACATAAATCTTCATCTGTCAGTCAAATCAAACGGATTTTCTTTTTGTGAACTGTGAAGCTTGCTGCTTGGTATCGAGTTAATATATTTATAAAATAATTCCTTTTGTATACAATATTTATAATGTTGAAATAGGTTAATTTATCGTAAAGGCAAGCACCGATAATTTCTAGTATCAGCGCACGATACCCCAAATAAATAACTAAAAGCAAGAATATTAAGTTAAATTGCTGCCCTTGACAGAGCTGTTTAGCCTTCTATGGTTTGAACGTTAGTAGTACAGGGGCACCTTTGGCCCCATTTTGGATTTTGACGTCACAAGACCGCCCACGTGGAGACCATATTTTCCACCTTTATTTTTTATGGTTTCTTTTCGGAGGCCTTTTTCAACCCTATTTTTTACATACCCACGTGTGAGACCGTATTTTCAACCCCTGCTGAATTTTCATCCCTAAGTATTTTTTACTTGCGCACGTGTAGGACGTGTTTTTTCACCCCTATTTTATGACAGCTCACGTATAGGAGGCGTATTTTCACCTATGGTTTTTTCGAGGGTCAACCCTAATTAGAGCCTTTTTGCACATGCTCACGTGGGGCTGGTCTTGGTGCTAGTTGGACCTGGAGCTGGACTTGGACTTGGACTTGGGGTTGGTCTTAGGGTTATTTTGATTGTCATCTAATTAAGGTCCTTTGGCTATATTAATAGCAGTGCCCCTGGAGGTTAGGCAAATGCACACGCATACAATGTTGGAAATCGCATAATTAATAAGATTATTATTATTATTAAAATTATCGATCCTATTGCTTTAAATTGGTCAAAGCTATTGGATGATATTTTACCTATACGAGAAACGTTGCATTTCTAATAAGGAGGTTCTTGTACGACAGTGATGGGCTTAGCAACTTGTTTTCAAGCCTTCGCCCCATGGCCGGAGATGGTGGGAATCCTAACCTTATAAGATAAGTGTAGAGCTTAGCCCCTATCGTGGCCCCTTGGTGAAATTGTATGTGGTTCTAACTTAATCTTACAGCTGTAGGTCTTCGCCCCGTCATACAAAATTGTATTCTAATAAGGAGGTTCTTGTAAGGCAGGATTTGTATCAGGCTGCGCCCTGGCTCCTTGAGTTAAAATTGATTTAGCCACTAGAGGCGTATAGACTAATGAACATTTTCTATAATAGAAGCTGATAATGCACACCTCTCTTTGCTCTATCTTGTTTCTCCTCCCCTCTCTCTCTCTCTCACACACACATCACACACAGACACACAAACAAATCAATTAATTAATCAATCTCAAACAAATTCGCTCAATCGCTCGACCACCAAATCAATCTCAATCAATCAACCGAAATTATGTCTTACAGTTTGCGGAAACCAGATTACAGTTCAAACCGAATACATTAAAGTCTAATTAAATATGACACGGACACAGACACGCACCCGCACGCACACGCACACCACACGCACAGCAACGCACACGCACCAAGCACACGCACTGTCGATCTGGGTACCTGACGTAAAGTATTTGGGATCTTTAAGCTTGTTATTACTTTCACACAATTATTACAATTTGTTAAATATTTCTGTTAATATCTCTTGTTAAAAAGAAGGATACTGATTTGGTTTTCTTTAAATTTTACATTTAGAATTGTTTGAAGCTGTAAAATTTATGAGTAACAACTTCCACTAACCATATTGGCCACTAAAGTAAATCATTTGCACCAGGTAAAAAGAAAGAATAGCTCTTCGTAAAATGCTAAGTTTGTTAATAGCTGTTAATGTTAACTACTTTTATTAAATCTTTTTCTTTACCATTAGTTGAGCCTATTTACACAGGGTTCCTTTGGATCTGCTTTATTTGAAACGAATTCATGTACTATAATTGTTTTCAATCACTTGACTATTCTCATATGCGAACGAGGTACCTTCACGTAATCTGACACCGTTACCGTTAAGCCACTGAGTAAACCAACTCAAATTATTTATAGAATATATATATATATATATATATATATATATATATATATATATATATATATATAGATTTCGAATGGTTTCA
>JARFJB010000180.1:202500-222350 GCA_036346205.1 Vesta saturnalis
TATTTGTAACATTGCACACCATTGTAAATATGATAAAATATTATCTTTAATTTATGAATTTCTAAAAAAGAATTGAATTGGTATTCAATTGGTCCATTTTTGTGCAATCACCATTACGATAAAAAATATAAGTTTATATTATTGTTCTATTCAGGAGTATTAATCCAAAAATGAAATCTAAGATATAAACACCGCATACGGAAAGGTTAAATAATCGTGTTTAATATAACTTCTTGTCCTTGTTTACTATGTAGAAAAAATTAACTATCACAAAATGTTTCGATTTATTGTTAAATTACCATCATTTTTAACTTTATTAGCGAAAAATAACAAAAACGTAGCACATGTAACATTTAATACTTCTTAATTTTAACAACTAAATGATATACCATTCAAAAACTTTACGGTAATGACAATGCATTTTATTTATTACAATGAAAATGGGTTTAAACTAAAAAATGAATGGAACTTTTCTGTTAAAACAAAGTGTTAATTGCAAACACTCTGTACTTATAACAAGAACTAAGCTTAAGGGATAATAACGATTAGTTATAGTACCTTCAGAAAATTGCTTATAACGTAACGAACAAGCATCCAGTAAGTGTATTGTACCAAATATAGTGCAATCATGGATAAATTTATTATTGCTAGAAGTTCACATAAAAATTTAACCTCTGGTAGGCGCTACAAAGATTTTTGAACAAGTAGTCGCTGTATTTTGTACACTGTGGAATTGAATAGACATCTAAGTTATTTCCTTTTGTGATAATTCCTGTCTACCGCCTAATGCAATATAAGTAAAAGTATACAACAAATTTTACAAAATATATTTCAGCCATTTTTATATAACTAACAAAAATAATCTACAAAATAATCAGTTACCCCTAAATGTTATAAAATGTAATATTATAAGTATTATTCAAAATAGTAAATCACAATAAAACCAAACATAATCATAACCCTTTATATGCTATCTTCTTGTTCTGGTTGTTCTTGACAGGCCTGGCATGTATGTACAGTGATGACATGTTCCTTGATTTTGTATTTGCACAAATATTGTTTCACGTCACATGGCAGGTTTGGGATTTTAGCTCTCATTTGTAGATGTGGCTTCATCAGCAACAGAGCTAAATTTTTTAGAAAAATTCTTCGCCTATTATTGTCCTTATTTTCCGGAAATAAAAGGTTGTATACTATATTAGAATTTAGCCCTGCTATATTCAAAATTTGAAAAAATACAACAAGGGGCCATCTTCTTGTTCTTCTTTGGACTGTGTAATTGGCACACTTTTGATCCACACTATCTATTCCCCCTTTAGTCGAGTTGTAAAATAGGACGATATCGGGCTTTGAAGTATTTCGATCTACTAAATCCTCACTGTCAGTATGCATAGTCGACAGCAAGAGGACAGCTTTATTCTTTTTGTTGCTGAAAGAAACCAGTGTTACATCGTCTTGGAATGCAAATATCGATGATGGAACGGGCCTACTTTTATTGGGCTGAAGTTCAATCGGAATCTCCCTTTTATTTTTTTTTATCGTACCGACTAGTGTGATTTTTCGCTTCAGTAATTCTTTAGCTAAAGGATAACTGGTGTACCAGTTATCACACGTCAGGTTTCTATTTTTCCCTTTATATGGATCAACTAACCTGAACACTACCTCAGAAGGAGTATTTGATTGCGCGTATGGGCCATCAGGTTGTTTACCACAGTACAATTCCAGATTGGCAACATAAAATGTCTTTGAGTCGCATAACGCGAACATTTTTAGACCATATTTGGCCGGTTTATTGGGAATGTACTGGATAAAGCTACACTGGCCCCTGTATGGTATTAACATCTCATCGACAGTCATATATTCACCCAGAACGTAATTATTTCTGCAATTAGATATAAAGGTATCTAAAATTATTCTAATTGGAGTAAGTTTATCTGTTTGCCTTCTTACTTCCCTGCTGGCTTTGTCATCAAAACGAATTGCTGAAAGCAAAATAAAATCTCTTGGCGCTCATACAAGCTCTAGAAATTATGTTGCCTGTATCGGCGTCCCAAACTTCGCGGAAGGCGGTATGGCTCTGTTTTTTAAGTCCCAAGAAATATAAGGTCCCTACAAATGCTAACATTTCTTCCATTGTAGCTTCTTTGGCATCCCTAATTCTGGCAAATGCTTCTTGTTTTTGTCTAATGAATATATTTGTACATCTTAAAATTTCTTCTAACATTGCAGGTGTAATAAATTTGATAAACACTGTCTCTGGATTTATTATTTCTTGTCGGTTTAGCAAAGGGCGGGGAAAAAAATTTACCACGTTTTTATGAGCATGTTTTGCGAACTTACTTTTTGCAGGATGTTTCCTCCACACAGTTTCAGTATCTTTACCAAAAAAACATAGTCCTCTGGTTGGTGGTTTATTGAGCTGTATTATTTCGCTGTAGCTGTCTTCCGCTTCCTCCTCCGAACTCGTATCACGTTCACTTACAGCAATATTTTCATCTGAAGCATCGTCATCAGAACCTCCAACGATTTCCTCCTCTGACTCCTCGGCAATCGCCTGCGCAATAAGTTCCAGTTCTTCCTGTGTCAACTTATTTGGATTTTTAATATGAACCCGGTCCCTAAAAATGCATAATTAATTAAAATAGTGACAAATTTTCAAACACCTTATGTATAAAAAATAAAAAAATTACTTACATGGTTAATCGCTATGTATATTAAGTACACGGTCAATGTATTTATCCGCTATCAACTGTAACAAATTCTGCACAAGAAACCCACGCTACCTGAAATTGAACTGAACATCAAGAGAAATGATGACTTTGGGGTTACATAGCACGGCCAGTGGGGGGATACACTTTAGAACAATAATACAGCCGTTTGAAAAGCCACATTGTAATTTATACACTATAGCGCCTACTTAAGGGTTAAAATATTGAAGATGATAGCGTTACTAAATTAAAATAATCGATTGGACGTGTCACTTTGATTTTTAATTGCTGTTAGGGTCAAAGAAGTATTATTTTAACTATTTGTACAAATGTTTAATTAATGAACGCACAAAAGTTCAGTTTAATAACCATTAATTGTATTTTATTTAAAATTAACTTTTAAAGTACACAGGAAAAGATTAACTGGAGTGGAACTTGAACCCACCACCTCCACTTTGCTAGAGTGGGGCTCTTCCATCTGAGCTCTCGAGGAGGCAAGTCACAATCGATTCAAACTTAAATTCCTAGTTACGATGTGTTATAATTTTTATACACACAATGAAGGATCACAGTTAATCTTTTACTGTATGTACTTTAAAAGTTAATTTTAAATAAAACACAATTAAATGATATAAATGCAAATATCTTAGAATTTATATCATGCTTGACATGCTTGAAACATAATTGTGAAAATCATGGTAAAAGCTATCAATCAACAACCGCTTTCTTTCCTTGAACCTAACAAAAGCAATTAACTAAATTTGTCATAAGCGTTTGCTTGTCGAACTCGCTTGGTTGGGTTATGCGATGCCCCCTTCAACTGGGTTTATAGCTTCCTTCATAAAAGAGGAGCACGTGTCGTAGTTGATGGCTTATTTAGGGTTATCAGTTATACATCAACACGTTTTATGCTGTACATGAATGATCTCATTTCCTGAACGACCAACTCGGTCCATTCCTTTGCTGACGACAGCACTCTTGATTGTGGTTCATCTCAGTCTACTCATAATGGTAATCAACTTTCTATCTCAAACAAGAGATTAAAGCTGAAACAGCAATTCCAATCAGCAAAACGTTCAACATATCCATCTATTGCTAATAAAACCCAGTGTTACCCTATATCCGCCAAAAAAAGATCAGTCATTTCCTGTTGTAAGTATGAATGATGCAGATTTCCAGACACTATTACTATGTTAGGAATGGCTGTATCTTCAAATATACCATAGGTTGACAACCTTCTGTTAGTTGCTGAATCAGTTGCTTTAAAAATGGATTTTTGTACAGATCTGAATAATATTTACCTCCCTAAAGCTCCTTCTGCGGTATAAGACCCCAATTCGGTCTCAACTAGAATATTTCACCTCCGAGTTGGTGTTCCCTAATACGCTCTCGATATCGTTGTTTCGTAAAATAATTCTAAATGGGATCATATCTTAATTGAAAGCTCTTTCTAAGTTCTTTCTACAACATCAACTTAAGATATTACTGTTAATTTATGAGTTTCAGCCCAAAAGCCTCAAGACATTAATTAGCGTTTTTGGGTTGAAACTCGTGAATCGGTAGTAATATATAACTGTTGTTGATGTCGTTGAAAAAGACTTAGAACGATCTTCCAAATGAGGTATTACTTGCCATATGATCCCATTTAAAATTATTTTATAAAATGACGGATATCCGCTATACACTGCATCTTAAGGGCTATTATATAACCACTTGGATTCTTGGTTGAAAAAGAGCATATCAAGTGGTAAAGATAGCTTATACTTTATAGTCATGCACAACTTCTATCTACTATAAACTGTCAATTGCTACGTATATTGTCTGCTGGGAGGAAAAGCAATACAGGAACAGTTAAAAAAACATTAATTATTATTATTATTTATTTATTCACATTTTACATAATGGAAATTACATATATGGGAGATAATATCCAACCATATATGTTGATGTGTAGATACATTAAATTATTTTAAATTTAAAAACAATATATACAAGTGAAATTTAATTAATTTAACTTAGATTAAAAATTTTCGAACAATGTGACATGTTTGTAATATGACAGTTCGTTGAAGTATAACAAATAATTTTGGGTTTAAATTTAACGAGGTTAGATGAGATTTAAGTTTGCAAGATACTACACCTGTCGCAGATATAATAATTGGTGTTATTTGGACTTTACTAAGATTCCAAACTGCCATCATTTCAATTGCAAGTACTTCATATTTCTTTCGTTTTTCTTTTCGGTGGATAGAACATTCGTTGATAAAGGCACTCCAACGTCAATGATGACAGCTTGTTTATCTAGTTTATTTATTATTAAAATATCTGGTTTATTACTTTGAATTTCGCGATCAGTAATAATCATACGATCCCAATATAAGAGGAACGAATCATTCTCTAATATTGGTTCTGGAATATATTTATAATACGGTTTAAAATTTTGTATTAACTTTAAATTTCGTGCTATCTGTTGGTGTAATATCTTGCAAACTTGGTTATGCCTAAAGAGATAATCGGTAGGTGCCAAAATAGAACATCCAGCAATAATGTGTTCTATAGTTTCGGTTTTTGAAAAACATTTTCTACAACTATCAGAAACATCCAAATTTAATATATGTTTTTTATAATTATTTGTTGCAATAACTCCGTCTTGAATTGCAAATAGAAAACCTTCAGTTTCTGTATGTAAGGAGTCATTCAACCAATTTAGTGACATGACTTTATCTATTTCCTGGACTTTCAATATAGTTGGAAACTTTCCATGTAAAATTTTGTTTTTCCAGTTTTGATCAAAATTTAATTTTGGTTCACAGTCGAAATGTTTGTTTTGAAGATTTAGTCCAGAATAATGTTTATCCAAATCAATAATGTTTTTAATAAGGGGGTATTCTGCAGAATAAAAATAATTTCGTAATAGATTTATTTGAGATTAGCATAGATTAAATATATTCGTTAATCCGCGTCCCCATCTTTTCTTTTAATATATAGTCTTTCCACTGATGATTTTGGGTGTAAATAATTATATTTTGTAAACATTTTTCGAGTTAATCAATCTAAATCATTTAAGTCAGTATCAGACCATTTTAAAATTCCAAATGAATAGGATAAAGTCGGAATTGCCCAAATATTTATAGCAGTAATCATATTTTTAGAATTTAATTTCGTTTTTAATAATCTTTTTAATTTTTCAGTATATTTTATTTAAATTCAATTTTTAGTAATGAGTTGTCCAAAACAAAATTTTGTTTCATTCCCAAGTATTTATAATATAGGTTAGGGGAGTAACTGAGGAATATCATTCACTATTTCAGGATTTGTGATTGGTTTTCCTTTTACTATGTTGATTTTAGCACATTTTTCTAGACCAAAATTCATTGAAATGTCTCTACTAAATTTTTTTACTGTGACTAAAAGATTGTCTAGTTGACTTTCAGACCTAGAGTATAATTTTAAATCATCCATATAATGTAAATGGGTGATAGCTAAATTTTCTTTAGAATTTAAATTAAAACCAGCATAGGAATCGTTTAATATTTTAGAAAGAGGATTTAATGCCAAACAGAACAACAGTGGGCTTAAAGAATCGCCTTGAAAGATTCCACGTTTAATTTCAATTAAATTAAGGAATTGAGAACCATTGATAATAATAATATTCCACATGGACATCATAAAGTCTAAAATGTTAATAAATTTATAATCAATTTTGTATATTCGTAAAATTTCAATTAGCCAATCATGAGGAATCGAATCATATGCTTTCTTATAATCTATATAGCACATATTTAAATTTCTGTTATTAATTTTGTATGTTTGGTAATAATAGTGTCAATTATCAATTGTTCTCGACATCCTTGTGAATTTTGGTGCAACCTTTTGTTCAATATTAATAATTTTGTTTGTTTGGCAGTGATTTTGAATCTTTTCACCTATTATTGATGTAAACAATTTATAAATTGTTGGTAAGCAAGTAATTGGTCGATAATTTTGGGTCTAATGTGTTTCCATCTTTTAAAAGCATGTAAGTTATACCTGTACATAAAAATTTAGGTACAATGGATGGATCATTAAGTGCCTCATTGAACCAATATAATAAAGGAAGATGAATAGAATTAAATCTCTTTAGCCAATAATTATGAACGTTATCTATTCCTGGGGAAGTCCAATTGGCACAAATTCGTAATACGTTAGTGAATTCATTTAAAGAGATTAAATTTTCTTCATTCCATTGGTAATTATCTGCATAATTTTTTAATTTGTTAACCAACATGCATTTTGTTATACGTAGAAGGATTGTTCCATAAAGATTTCCAATACTGAAACATATTTTCGTTGTTTGGATACTGATTACAAGTGTTTGAAGGATTAAGATTGAGACTTCTAAAAATTTGGATGTGTTTTCTGTAAATAATTTATTTTGAGACTGTCTCTTTGTGCAGTTGTCATATCTCTTTAAACGATGAGCAAGTACTCTTAATTTTTGTTTTAGTTGATCTAGACAATCTATCAATTTAGCTTGAAAGTGTGTATCTAAAAGGTTTAATTTAAATTTATGTAAAATTTTCTTTACCTTTGTATATGTCACATTGTTCAAATTTTTGTTTAACATAGTCATTATATATTATTATTTTTTTTTGATTGGGTGCTTCGACAACGAGGTCATTAGCACTCTTAACAAATTATATCCATTTTAGACGTAAATTCTAGGAATAGTTCAAATTTTTGATATAGACCAGTTTCTTTTAGATATCTGATTATGCTATAGAGACTTTGAGTGTCGTTGTTTAAACATTGGCCTATAGTGTCCTTTACTTGATGTTTATTTCTTTCTCTAGTGAACAATCTACATCTCAGCAATATATGAGGTACAGTAAGTAATTCTTTACATTCTGTGCAGAATGGGTTTTCTTCCCTAGCAGCAAATATGATGAGGTCAGGTTCGTGTGCCCAATGCGTAAACGAGATATTACCACTTGTTTTCTTCGTATGAGAGATTCTGAAATCGCCAAGTTTTGGGATCTGTTTTAATTTTGATAAGGCAGAATTTTTTTTGCCCAACCTTCAAAAGCGAATTTTACGATTTTATTTTTATTGACAATTTAATGTCTTCAGCACCGACTTGATAAACATCGATTACCTTACTACATGCAGCCTTACGTGCCGCATCATCAGCAAACTCGTTTCCCAATATTCCACAGTGGGAAGGGCACCATGTAAAACATACCTTTTACCTGTGTTTTTAACCATACATTGCTAGCCAGTATTTTTTAATTATAGGGTTTTTGAAAAGGAATTTTCTAGAGCTCGTATCGAACTTAGGAATCGCTGCATATTAAAAACCTTCTATCTCCACTTAAGTCGCAATAGAACATTGCTTGCAATATTGCATACAATTCAGATGTCAAAACGCTTGAATAGTTAGAGATAGACCAACTGTATGCTTTATTTTTACGTAAATCGCACTTCCAACTCCGGTGTTGCTTTTGGACCCGTCTGTATATATAATGGTAAAACCTTCGTGTTCAGATAACACTTTATCAAAACATTTTTGTTGACGTCTAAACCAGTCTTAGACTCGCGAATACCATATCTACGTGGATGCTCGGTTGACCAATTAACCACGGTGCTACTTCATATACTTCAAAAGGGTACACTTGATATGGATACTGAGTCCAACTTCTACACAGGTTGTAACTTCTGATGCTCGCAGGGAGCATGGCAGAACTATTGTTGCTAAGCTGGTCATGATCATGATTAAGGAAGAAATTGTAGATGGGATGATTTGTCTGACCACTTGTTCTGAGAGCGTAGTTAAGGAGAGTTACATTAAGGATATGTTGGAAAGGAATAGTGTTGGATTCAAAACAAATGTCATCTAATCGCGATGTACGAACGCCCACTACATAATCTTAATCCTGCACAATGGATCTTGTTCAGTTTTTCAATGTGTGACCTTCTGGCGCTAGACAGGACAGCACCACCATATGGTGCTTGGAAAGGATTAAGGCCTGGTATATTCTAAGCAGAACACATTTCTTGGCACCCCAAGATATATGGGCTAGATATCTAAGCGTGTTAATCGCCACTTTTGTTTTTGTGATTAAATGTTCAATGTGATGTTTCCAGTATAGTTTTCTATCAAAGAGAACCCCTAAAAAACGTACGTTATCCTTAATTTCTAGGGTGTAATCCCCAATCCTGAACCTAGGATGATCGTGTTGGGTCCTTAGGCGACAGAAATGGACTACCTGTGATTTTGTTGTAGATAACGTAAGTCCCAGTTTGTTAGCCATTCTCACCAATCCATCAATTTCTACTTGTAGAGGATGTAGTAAATCCTCCGTTATAGGGCCTGATTTATATATGACTAGATCATCAACATAAAGAGTTTTACCAACGTTTTGAGATGAGCACTCTACTAACTTTTCATTACTATTGCGAATAATATCACTGAGTGTAGAACCTTGTGGGATTCCGTTCGCTTGTACTCGTTCCTGAGATAGCAATTGTTTACGCGTACTTGGAATCTTCGATTTGCCAAAAAGTGTGCTACAAACTGTAATAACGGACCTTCGACTGTCATACGTTGGAGTTCTAGTAGAATTTTATATCTGTTAGTCCGGTCAAAAGCCTTCTCAATATCAAAAAATATTGCAAACATATGTTCTCTTGCAGCAAAGCTATTTAGAACGGCCGATTCTAGTTGAACTAAGCAGTCAGTTGTAGATCTATGCTGTCTTGCGCCCATTTGATATTCTGCAAGTAAACCATTTCGTTCTAAGAACCACATCAGCCGTATGTTTACCATTTTTTCAAGTAATTTGCAGAGGCACGACGTAAGGGAAATAGGCCTATAATTGTCCACTAAGTGAGGATCTTTATTCAGTTTTAAACACGGGACAATAATAGATTTTTGCCACATGTCAGGAAATTGACCCTCTTTCCATATTTTATTGAAAATTGCTAAGATATGAAGTTTTCCTTCCTTCGGTAATTGCTTGATAAATTCGTAAAGAATAGAATCAGGTCCAGGAGCAGAGTTTTTAGTTCCTGACAGTACATTTTCAAGTTCTGAAGCTGTGAAAAGGTTATTATAAGGGAGATCTTCCGTTGATTCTTCAACGCTTGAGTAACTTTCGAATTGAGTACCATCATCAGTAACAGAGAAATTGGTTTCAAAGTGGCTTGCAAAACACTCTGCTATATCTTGTGGACTATGTGTAACCTGACCATTAGAAATAATGTTAGTTATTGAGAAAGGCTGCATGGTTGAGTTCATTGCTCGTATTGTGTGCCATATTTCACTATTTAGGGTCTGATTGGATATGCTTGACACATATGTTTGCCAAGACTGTTGTTTTGCCAATTTAATAGTTTTTCTTGCTTTAGCTCTTAGTTTTTTAAATGCGATTGCATTATTTATAGAGGGTTCAAATTTAAATTTACGTAGAGCTTTCTTACGGTCGCGAATAGCACATTTTATGTCCTCGCTCCACCATGGAACGCATTTTCTTTGAGGTTTACCACTTGATCTTGGAATACTTGTTTCGCATGCTTGTAAAATTTTTGATGTAACGTCATCAACTGCGCTGTTGATATCATCTTGAATTGCGTTGAACTGTGGTAAATTTTTACTGAATTTGGTCCAGTTAGCTTTCTTAATTAACCATCTCTTAGGAAATGCAGTGGATAAGCGAGGAGTTAGGAATGTGATTTGAATAGGTGCGTGGTCTGAGAATATTTCATGTTGCAGTACTTTCCAATCAATTTTTGGTGCCAATATAGGAGAACAAAGAGATAAGTCTATTGCCGAGAAATTGTTGCTTCTCGCGTTAAGAAGGTGCCTTCACCAGTGTTTAAAAGGATCAGATTATTTTGTTCTATGATTTCTTCAATTACTCTCCACGATTATCTGAGTGTAACGATCCCACATACGATTATGTTCATTAAAGTCGCCTACTATCACAAATGGGCTGGGTAATTGGTTGACCAGGTCATTGATCTGTTGCTTAGTCGACAATGAATCTGGGAGATATATATTGCAAACTGTAAATTGGAACGGATGATTAACGGTAATAGCAGTTGCTTGTATAGGGGTTGATAGAGCAATTTGGGTGTAATAAATTTCGCTCCTTATAAGAATGGCAGTTCCGCCATAGGCCCGTAATCCTGGATCTAAATCCTTCTATGCGATTTATACCCCTTTAATACAAAGTTTTCATGTGGTTTAAATCTTGTCTCCTGCAAGTAAATACAGAACGGATTCTCTTTACATGTTAATAATTGTAGCTCTGCTAGGTGACTTTTACATCCGTTAATATTTAATTGAAATAGTTTGTCCATAATGGAAATAAATAAATAAATAAGTAAATATACGTACATGTGTAAAGAGACAGTAACAAAATAATTTTTACACGAACAAAGTTTTTAGGTATCTCACGATAAGATAAATATTGACGAAACAAGACAGATATATAATGTAAAACAATAAGATAAAATATCACAGATCAATTATCAGACGTGTTGACGAAACAAGACATATATAAAATAAAAAGATAAGATAAAATATCACAGATCAAGTTAAACGATAAAATAATTATCACAGGTAAATTATCACAAAAATATCACAGGTTTTTAATCATCTTTTAGAATCCTCCAGTCTAGCTGAGGATTCAGCACCTTTATCGTTTCCTACGATAGTATGTTTCTTACGTGGAACACCTTTTGGCCATCCCACCTTTTTCTTTTTCTGCTTCCTAAGGCAGGGGTCAATAAAACTTTCATCTATTTCCCCAACTGAAGTTGGGGATACAGGAGCAGTTCTTTTTCTGCCCTCGGAAAAGCTTTCGGTTTCCATTTCGCTTCCGATATCGGTAGTAGTGCACGATACTTCATTTATGTATTCCTTCAAAGTAGTCTTTAAACTGGTTATTTGAGTTTGAATGGTATTTTGTAATACTGGTAGTATAACCTTAGATAATTCACTAATTATCTCCTTGTCATTGTGTTTAGGTTTAGTAATTTGGGCAAACGAACTAGATGATGTTACAACGGATGTTTGGGCCATAACTTTGGCCTCCATGAAGCTTAGATTATGTGTGACTCTGATTTCTTGAATTTTCTTTTCAGATTTATAAACCGAACATTCCCTAGATCTAGCAGAATGTTTTTCCTTGCAATTTGTACATATGGGTTCCTCTCTACAAGGAGTACCTTCATGACTAGGAGAACCACACTCACACATAGGATTGTTTTTACAATTTGACGAAGTATGGCCGAACTGTTGGCATCTAAAACAACGCATAGGTTCCGGAACGAAAGGGCGAACTTTTAAGCTATACATTGCTGCCTTAATGACTTTTGGCAGTTCATGTTTTTGAAATGTTAATACTAACATTGCGGTATTTACCAGTATTCCGTTCTTCCTACTTTGTAATCGCTTAACTTCCACCACACCTTCTGTAGTTAAACCTTCTTAAATTTCTTTAAGTGATGCGTTTAAAGGATCACGACAGTACACAATTCCTTTTCGACAGTTTAAGAACTTGTGAGGTATAACCTCAACGTCCAATTCACCAATCTTTTCATTTTCATTAATGCTCCTGTTTGATTTTTGGAAATTGTTTCCACTAAAAGTCCTTCTTTAACCTTACTAACTTTTTAGTCTCACCGGCTATACTATAAATACTTCTGCTAATTAGAAATGGGCTGATTCTTTCGAAATTACCTTCAGGCAACAATTTAATAGTCAGGAACCGAGGGTAACTCGTCTCGCTGGCCACGTTAATAGTTTTCCTTAATGCAGGAAAATTGTCTCTGTTTAAAGAGGGAGACAACTCTTGAGAAACAGAATTAGAAATCATAATGTTCCCACGAGGTCAGGAAGAAAAATTGTCGACCACAGCAGAGCTCCTATACCATGGCAAGGCTAAATACTGTGGAGGGGCACCTCTTCCCCACAGGCGTTTCAACGCTAGAGACCAGGCATCTCCTGGCCACGCTCAGGCTTCCCCTCGCGCAATCCCTTCAGCACCTAAAACTGCCAAACGACCTTGGGATTGGGGGAATTTTTATAGAGGTTGCCTTCCTCGTAGCCCGGGCGGTAAAGCCAAGACCACCGGCCGCTAGCTGTACAACGTTCCCTAGCCCCGGATTGCCACACCGTATACGCTTTTGACGGCGCATGTCCTGGGAAGAGTAGGAAGAAAAAGGAAGAGGTCTTCAGCTTTCGCTGGGAGCCTGAAGAAGAACAAGGGTTAGAGCGAGGGTGCTCTGACAGAGAAGAGTTAAATTAAGGAAGCCACTCAAGAGTAGTATAAGAAAAGTGCACTTCCAGCTAGGGGACGCAGGGTTGCCATCCCTGTCCTCGTTAGATACGAGGCCCCACGTGGACTGGTCCGCGACACCGTATTCTCTAGAGCTAACAGTGGTGGATTAACGCCACGAGCTCATATTTCGGTGTTGGCCTTGCATCACTTACGATCATCTTGCAAGGTCATTCCCCTATCCGCCACCTGGGGACGCGCCTAGTAGGTAGTCCAACCCCTAGATATATATTATTATTATTATTATTATTATTTTTTTTATATATAAATTATAGTGCGTCGACTACAGTGGTCATTTGCACTTTTTCCTCAATTAGGTACCAGTGCTTAAAGTTACCTTGATGATAATTACATCTTTGTCTTCACTCTTTATTTGCTTTACATCTTTTTTATTAGGTTTGAATCTTTTAGAAAATTTATCAACCTACTTATGTTGCAGGGTTCATTGTTTAGACATGTTTCTATTGATTTGCTTAACTTGTTCTTCATTCTTAGATCGGCGTATGTATGGCAGTCTGTTAATATGTGAGTAATATTTAACGGTTTTTCGCATTCTGTGCAAATTGGCTTCGGTTCTGCGGAGAGTAAATACTTAAAGGTCATATTTGTATGTCCTATTCTTAATCTAGAAATAGCCACTTGTTGTCTTCGGTTGATTGATCTCGGAGGATCCATTTAGTTCGAACTTTTTGAGAAATGAGAGTTGTTTAGTAGCCAGTTTTGAAAACCTCTTTTCGATGCATTCCTTTAAAAATACTTTTACGTCGTTTGGACGTACTAGCCAGCAATCAATGGAGTTACTTTTTGTAGCTTGACGAGCGGCGGTATATGCTAACTCGTTCCCAACTATTCCGGAGTGTGACGGACACCAAGTAAAACAAACTTTTTGTTAATCATTCTTAGCCATGCAACACTAGCCAAAATTTTCTGTACAAGTGGGTCACGTGAGAAGGGGTCGGAGGCAGCTTGCAACGAACTGACGGAATCAGTGCAGATTATGAATTTAGATTTCTTGGACATATTACAATAGACTAATGCCTGCAAAATAGCATATAGTTCTGCGGTGTACACACTTGCGTAATTTGGCAGCGACCAACTGTGTGTCGTAGCGAGACGAAGATGGCACATCCCACTCCGTTCTTAGTTTTGAGCCGTCTGTATAAATGGCGGTGTAATTGCTATGCTCAGACAAAAGCTTATAGAAATTTGTTTTTAATAACTCAGTACAAGTTTGGCGTTTGTTAATCAGGGACTGATCGGCGTGAATATTAGTAGGGAAATAGACCATGGTGGAATTTCACATACACCAAGCTGGTAAGTTTCGAGTGGAAATTGGATAGGAAAGTTTCTTAGTATTTCGGTAGTTCTATTTCCAACGGGACGCATTATAGTTGGCCTATTTACATACAGTTGCTCGTCTTCCGTATTAAATACCGAAGCAAACATAGGATGAGAAGACTGAGCGTTTACTCTATCGGCGTAGTTGCAAACGACATTGTTTAGTAGATGTTGAATTGGGGTGACGTTACATTCGAAACATATTATTATTATTATTATTATTATTATTATTATTATTATTATTGTTATTATTATCATTATTATTATTATTATTATTATTATTATTATTATTATTATTATTATTATTAAATAATAATCTTCCGATCGGTTTATGCTCGATTAGGTTGAAAAGTTACTATGGCTTCGGTGTTGGATATAGCACGTTGACAGATTTTCTTAAGACGAACTACGCAACGAGTGAACTTGTAGAGGTTATTTCTCGAATCTAAATGTAGCACAACTTCGTAAATCTTTCAGAACATCTGGGAAACCGCTTTCTCAATAGTTCACCCTATTCAAATTATGGAAGACGGAAGCGGTACTAGAAAATGAGTTATCGAATTGCATTAAGCTTTTAAAGGCTTTGATGGCGATTTTCGTGAAAACCTTTAAGCCAATTACCGAATAAACACGTTACGAATTTAGTCTTTCTAATTCTCCTATTTCTGCTGGTACTTTGGCCGGTGGGTAAGGGTGTCGAGTTCTGGGGACTGCTAATTACCGTGAAGGAACGCTCCAAACTGTTCTAAGCGCTGGCAATTTTATTTTCTTTTAAATGATATTGTCCTTCCCTATAATAGTCTGATCAAAATTGTTATTAATTTTGGTGACCTGTGTTTTGTTCAAATAAGTAATCCAACAGTGTTGGACGCGTTCAACTTATACGCATTTTGATTAGTCCAATCTAGAATATTTTGAAGGTCCGCATTTATATTTTATACTGCTGTAACAGTATCATTAGGATTAAAACTTAGAACTGGCTGTCATCGTCATACATATGGCATTTGCAATAACGTAGCTAGGCGCATCGGTTTCTTATAGAATCATATGGTTAAGGCTGCCTTAAGTGAGGCAACCTGTCGTGAGCGGTATCAAAAGTTTAAGAACGGTGAATTTGACATCGAAGGAAACGAACGCCGCAGAAGGCCGAGAGTTTAGGAAGACGCTGAATTGGAAGCATTATTAGACCAAAAGCAAGAACTTGCACTTAGATTAGAGTGACTTAACAAGTTATTTCACCTCACATATGAAATGCTGCGTGCTAGGCGTAAACGAAAGGGGTTTTTGCACTGGTGACGAAAAATGGATCCACTATGATAATCCAAAAAGCAAGAAATCGTGAGGGCCACCTGACCATCCTTCAACATCTACAGTTAAGCCAAATATTCATGGAAAAACTCTTGTGTATTTGGTTGGATCAGATGGTGTCGTGTATTATGAATTAAGCAAACCGAACGATACCATTACTGGGACTGTCTACCGAACACAATTGATGCGATTGAGTCGAGCACTTGGAAAAGTGCGCCGAGTACTACAACAGACACCACAAAATTATACTTGTGCATGGTAATGGTCGTCGACATATTGCGCCGCCGGTCAAAACCTATTTGGAAAGTTCACCCCACCCGTCTTCTAATTACCACTTGTTTAGATCGATAGTGCATAGTCTGTCTGAGCAACATTTACAATCATGAAGATACCAAAGATTGGGTCGATTAGTGGCTAGCGTCAAAGGGTAAATCATTCTTCCGACTCGGTGTCCGTGGGAAGCAATGGTCAATACTTCGAGTAAAACATTTGGTTTCGTTTAATGAGAATGTAAATTAAACTAAACCTACGTACGCTCGTAGGTACTAAATCCTTACACTAAAAATTGGTAATTTACAATTTTAAGAGATTAAATAAGGACAATAAACAAAAATCGTAATGAATTCCGTCTATAAATATGTACAGGTGAACTGTTTACTAGTGCAACCGATTACAGAAATACATGCCACCGTACGACGCTCAGAGTTCATTGTTAAACAATATTTGAAACAGATAAACTGTCAATGTCAAGCTCGCGTTCAAAATAAACAAGATAAATTTAACATTGTAACCTATATTTGATAAATATAATTAATCACAACTTATATAAACAAGTTTGGCAAGCGATTAATCAACACATAGACCTGATATATTTTTGAAATCATGTTTGCAGAAGGTTCTCTAATAGTTTATTTCCTTTATCTAATAACCACATTCACGGCTATACTGAAGAGTATGTACGTGGGTTGCTATTTATGCATTTAATGTTTTATACGAAACACTGTAATTAGTAGAGGATTTTATAAGTTTAATTTGATTACACCTTTTTTACCTATTTTGTCACTTTTTAGAAATGTTACCTATTTTGTTAGGTTAGTACCTAATTTGAACTTTTTCTGAAACAGAATAAAACAAAATATTGATATATCCGGTGCTGGCACGTGAGCCACTTCCGTCAACACTGCGCTATCCGATACTTGACCTGTCGTTATATACTTATATGTGCAGTTTCAGTTCATATAATTAAATTTTAACATTAACAATGCCTAAAACGAATCAAAAGAAGGTGGTCTTGTAACTGAGTGCTTTAAAGGCAAAGAAAAGAGTTTCGCATAGACGGCAATGCATTATTTTGCAGAGTTTATTCTAAAATTATAAGTATAAAAATTAAGTAGGGTTAGGTTTAGATTAAAAATTAGTTTCTTGTGG
The DNA here is from genome assembly GCA_036346205.1 of Vesta saturnalis. Lineage (NCBI taxonomy): Eukaryota > Metazoa > Arthropoda > Insecta > Coleoptera > Lampyridae > Vesta > Vesta saturnalis. The sequence goes on from JARFJB010000180.1 coordinate 219,605, forward strand.
CTTTCAGATTCCTTCTGAACGAAAATCTCACTTAACGCAACATGAGGAAAGCAAGAAACATAAACAACATCGAAATAAATCGGAGAAGCAATCGTAAATTAACGAAAATCCTTCTTTAAATGAAAAACCTCGTTTTACTTGGACACGTGCAACCTCTGTGTTGCGGCAAATATACCGTGATCGAAATTAGATTGCCCACAATTTAAAGACTTTCTGGAAATGTATTGCGGAAAAACTGTTCCAGATAGAACAACATTATCAAAAAACTATATACCAAAATGTTACGATCAGGTAAATTTATCTTCATCGTATCTTTACAAAATTCTAACCTCATTTTTAAGGCAATTGAAAACATACGCAGAGATATAGGAAATTGCGATATTTAGATTTGTGCTGATGAAACCACAGATAGCGTCGGTAGATGTATGCAAATTTAATTGTGGGAAAAGTTTTTGCAGAAGGACCTGGTGTTCCACATTTGCTAGCATGCCCGGTGTTAGATAAAACCAACCATGCCACTGTAGTCCGGTTTATAAATGATTCTCTTTGTTAGTGCTATTTAATCGTAAAATTAATAAACTATGAAAATGTATTTAATATTTTTATAGCTATTTTTGGCCTGAAGTAATTAAATATGATAGAGTCCGACTGTTCTGCTCTGATGCGGCAGCATACATGCTAAATGTTCATCCAGCCTCAAGATTTTTTACCCAAAACTTATTCATTTTACAGGTTTGGCACATGCACTCCATCGTATATGTGAAACTATACGAAATGAATTTGAAGAAGAGAACCAATTAATATTAAATACAAAGAAAATTTTTTAAAAGCCCTACTTAGAGTCCAGGTGTATCGTGAAATGCTACCCAATACCCTGTGCCTCCTGAACCGATTTTAACCAGGTGGGGAACATGGCTAAATACAGGGTTTTTATTGTGAAAATTTTGATGGTATTAAACAGGTTAGTTTTATGTTTTTTGCGTTTTATTTTGTTTAAATTTCTGAAAGCATAAAGCATAACAACATTAGAATCGGTAGGTTTGCCGCTTAACGAATCGATGAAAATATTCAATAATGTTAAATTTCATATACAACTGTGTAAAGGAAGAGTGGACTGCTCTGTTGTTAAAAAAATTAGAAGATGTTATTAAGATATATCCCCAATTATAAGTTTGGTTAAAATTTATTCTGGAGAAGAGGTTCCATTACCGGACGGTCTTGCAGCTAATGATGCAAATGGTTTTCAGTTTATACCAGTTACGTCTTGATGTTGAACGATCTTTTTCCTTATATAAACACGTTTTAACTGACAAGCGTCATAGTTTGAATGCTGACAACATTGAAAACATTTTAGTATATTACAGTAACAATAAAGAATAGGCAACCTTAGCTACCACTTGATCAGAATGATTTTTATGTATAGAATACATTTTTCATGACTATGTAGTGTTTTATTTTGAGTTGCCTATGCAGTTTTTATTTTTTTTGTTGGTGCCTATTAAACTTAACTATTTCTTATGTTTTAGTACCCAAGAATCCCAGCTTTTATAATCAAAATGGTGCGATAATTGAATCTTTGCTTTTAATTATTTAGAATCCTTCATTGTCTTTGAGATTATCGGCAAAGTTATGCTACAAATGTTTATTGCTTTAAAATTATTATTTTCAGAGTTACACTTTTAGTGACACTAGCTTGTTTGTTTGTAGTTTGTAGTGAGTTTCAATTTTTTTATCTACGACCATTACTGTAAGTAACCATTCTTGCACTCAACAGAGACCGTATATGGGTTATTTACCGCACAGTGTGCGTAATGAGAACCAAACGTAAGGGTTGTGTTACCTAACAACCTAGATTTCCGATTGTCATCTCAATCTTGTTAAACAGCACCATGCACAAACGAGCTTATTGATAAAATGAATTGCAACGTTTAACACCTAAATAATTATGAGCTGTATAAAGACAAATAACAAATGTACAGATTAAAATTTCCAATTGTAAGCAAGCAATCAATTACGTTAACTGAGGCTAGGAAATAACAGTCAATCGTTTTGTGTTGAAGAGACTATAGTATCAATATTGCTATGACAATTTTAAGTTGTCAATCGCTTATTACCTACTTTTTATCGTTAGAAAGAAAGTAATTTAACGAAAACTTTATTTTTCTTTACTTACTGTACTAAATTTCAATTAGAAATGTCGAGTGACAGGAGGATAACGAAATTTGCATAAAAGAAATAGCAGAGATCACTACATCTAATTTGTTGCCGGTCAAATCCAACGAAAGGTACGAAACTGTATATCGAAGATTTATGGACTGGAGGATGAACAACAACATTCAGTCCTTTTCGGAAAACATTTTCTTAGCCCATTTCCAAGAACTCCTGCAAACTATGAAACCGAGTTCACTTTAGGCTATATATTCTATGTGTAGAACCGAGAAAATTTGGCCGCCATTTTGTTTTTTGTGACGTTACAGGTCCCGCTCCCTGGGACACCTTGACCTCCATTTTTTGTGACGTAATAGACCCAGCCCCTTTTCAGCCCATTTTTTTATTCGCCCACGTGTGGGCGTATTTTCAACCCCTTGATGAAAATTTCACCCTAATTAGAACCCTTTTGGCAGTTCAGCCCCTGAAAGGTAGGCCCCGCGCGCGCATACAGTGTTCTGATTGGTAGTCCTAAGGGCAGCCCTTTCCTGATTGGTCGTGCTTGCTTGCCCACCCTGCTCTGATTCGAGGACTCAGA
>JARFJB010000181.1:0-132500 GCA_036346205.1 Vesta saturnalis
AGGACTTTACCATGCATCCATACTTTCTAGTAAATTAGCTGTATCCAAAAATCCAAAAATGTTGCAGTCTTCCCTTTTGCAGTATTGCCTTTTGCAGTCTTGCCTTTTGTAGTATTGCCTTTTGCAGTCTTGCCTTTTGCAGTATTGCCCTTTGCAGTCTTGCCTTTTTGTTTTTTTTTGTAGACGTCCCTGTTTGTGTTTTTGTCCTTTTTCGTGACGACGATGGTTTCGAAATATCTGGTTCGGTATCTTCTTGTTCATCTTCTGATGCATGGTTAGATGGAAAATATTCTTCGTCGGTGTCATCATCGTCACTGTCAGGAATTATATCAGGTTTGCTTATTGGTCTACTAGATGGTAAACATTCCTCTTCCGAATCTGAATTACCAAGTAAATCAATCATCATCACTAATTGAACCATCGCCTGGAATCTCATTAGTGTCGATGTCCCATAAAAGGTCTTAGAGTTCATTTCTGCAATAAATGAATACGTACTTTACATTAAAGTCAAAGTGCATAGGCAGCCAAATATGGCCGGTATAAAAAAGTATATTTATTCTCCACAATGCATAAGTAGCCATATATGGCAGGGCATCAAATATCCTTTTTGTAAGTAAACGAAAGTAAACAATTTGAAAATAGCACTTGCAATGCAAAGAACACATGCCACTAGTACTAAAAAAAAATTAAAATATGAATTACCTCTAGTAACAGGATGTTTCCAGAAACAATTGCACTAAATTTCTAACTGCTTTGTACACACGCACGTTGCACTAATAAATGAATTGGAGATATAACATACACTGTTGCCAAATTTAAAAAATATTTCTGGTATGTTGAAAAGCAGAACATGACACACCTGATGTTCCCTATTCATCTACATTAATTTCAGACACACATAAAAAATGTTTTGTTTACTAACCCATATATGGATTTCTATGTGATAGAGGATTAAGAGATCAAGGAAAACGGTTTGCACTTTCCTATCTTTGTTTTTCATAAGCTATCGATTGACAAATACAGTAGGATGGAGCTCCTCCCCACTTTTAAAACATAAACATTAGCCTGCAATTAATATAGTTTGAGAAACGTATAAAGCCAACTATAGAATTAAATTTCAGTAAAGAATAACTAGGTCATTAGAAATTAAATATTGTTAAACTGTCTTAAAGGTGACAAATCAGAACACCCTCTAAACGGTCAAAGGCTAACAATGAAAAATGTCAGTCAAAAAAACACATTTAACAAAATTTAATCAAGTGTAAAGTTGTGAAAAACTTCAATTTGAAAGTGATAGAAGCATTCACAAATATAAACATGACATCGATTAAAATAATCCAGTTAAATCTGTAATAAAAAAATGATTGTAACGTTGTACAATTTTAAATAATAAAAAGTAATCCAAAAGTAATGAAATAATAATTTCCAAAGATACATAACTTACACCATTTATAATTGTGCCTTTGGCCCAGTCGGTGATTCATAGGGAGGGTTCATATAAAATGATTTGCTTAATTACCACTTACCATTAATAATAAAGAATGTAAAAAAATGAAGTTATCTCGGGCGCCAAATTGTCTTTTTTTAAATTATAGGGACAATTAAACCGACTTTACAAAAATGTAAAAAATAACAATATACAGACTATGTTTATTGAGTTAAAAGTAATGATGAAATAATGAAGGTCTTAAAATTATGCTTAAGGTACTAAATAAATCACTAAATAAATACCTTAGAAATTTTGTACACAAACTTTTCTTTTTGACAACCACTGGTATCTAAATATGATTACGGAGATGAAGCCATTCTTACGTCATCATGGAGCAATCTTGACATAATGTTATCAGCCGCACCCCAAATTGAATTTATCTTTATAAAATCCGTACAAATTTCTTCTTAAAAATTGCAATTATAAAACGAAAAATTGTACGCAGACATAAAATCAACTGCGTACTTAAAATTCAATTACGTTGTGAATTGAATTAATGATAAACGTACAATTAAAGTAAAAATTGGTAAAAAAACATCAAGAAAACGTAAGGAAAACCAAAGAAAAACGCCTAAAAAGAACAAAATGCTATAAATTTTAAGTAAATGTATTAAAAATATCTCTTACCACCAAATTGATGGCTTTTTTCACATAAATTTAAATAAGATCAAAAAGAAGCAACTTCATGCTTCGACATTAAACAGGAAGTGAAAATGGAGGATTTTGAAGTCGATGATGAGGTCATGTGTACAAGATATCAGCAGATTAACTTAACGCAGACGCATTGCTTAAAGAATTAAGTTACGATGCATTGCGCAACTCAATGACTAGAAAACAGTTTATGGGAATATACCTTAAAGAAATATATATAAAGAATTAATATATGAAGATATGCAAATTAAGTTGCCTACCTCATACCAATATTTCAATAATTAAAATTTTCTTGTATTTAGAACTAAATGAAGGAAAGATCTTAAATTGAGGTATATTTTATACAACACGACAAAGAGTTGTTACAAATGTAAATGAAAATGAAAAGAAAATGTACGAAGAAATACGGAAAATGTGGTGATGTTGGTCAGGAAAGACCCCTCGCAACAATATAAAAGCTACCGACGCGCTACCACCCTCACACGCCACTAGTCGAGATAAAGGACCCGAACCTTAAACTTTAATTTCAAATCATATTTATCAATCAAATATAAAGCAGGCTTACCTAAAATAGTTACGGTAGCTCCACTATCTAATAAAGCAACAAAATTTTCATTAAAAATCTTTACATTAATAAAAGGTCCAATATCATTATTCTTTTCAACAAATTTGGAACAAATGTTAGGAGTCCCATAAAATTCCTTAATTGTAGTCAACCAATCCTTGAAAACATGTTTGTCAGCCTCTGAAAAATCAAAAGGAATGTGTCGACTAACAGAACACTTCCCAATTACAAGTTTTTTGAAAATTTACACTTCGGACAATTAGAAAAGGTAACATCGGAATAACCACATTTAAAGCAAGAGATTTTATTATCAGCCGTATCACAGGTGTGATAGGTATGACCCAACTGTTTACATTTAAACAGGTTGTTGAAGACTTAGCTGTATTAATTTTGGAAATATTAAAGGTTGAATTTCAATTTTTTGGTTTAGTACCAGTAGAAAAATTAACTTTAGGTTTAACATTTTGTCTGAATGTAGAAGAAGAAGGTTTGTATTCAGATTGTTTCTCTGAATCTGAACAAATATTAAATTTAAATTTGGAATTCTGTGCTTTTACTTGCTGTAATTTTTTACATAACTCGACTAAATGAAAAATATCATTAACATTAACTAAAGCTAACTGAGTAGCAAACGAAGGTTGTAAATTTCTCATAATAATCTTTAATTGTTCACCTTCAGTAGGAGGAACACCTAATTGTGAAAATAAATTAACCATTTCAGAAATAAAAAGGGTTGGAATTTCATCAAAAGCTTGTTTTCTATTCTTAATTTCATTCAATAAAACTTTATCATGTCCTTCGGGTAAAAAGTCACTCTTTAATTTAGAAATTAATTGATCCCATGTTTGAACAAAAGGTTTGACTGCTCTATACCAAATTAATCCTTTCCCTGCAAATAAATCAACACCAGATAAAAACATCTCCGTCTTAGAAATATTTCGTGCAACCATTAACTCTTCGCATCTCTGAATAAATGTAAAAACTTCCTTCTCACTACCATTAAATTTTAAATTTAACTTATAAACAGGAACAGAACTTTTAGAAATTTGTAAAGTTTGCATTAATTTGGAAAAATCTTCAGCCGGAATATTAACTAAAGTATTAACATTGTCGTTAGGTAACATTGAAATATCAGAAGTGTCTAATTATGGTAAATCATTATTCAATTCAAAGTTTTAATAAATAGATTCAATAAATTCTAAAGAATCGTTACATAAAGTTAATAACTGATCATATAAATATAAAAATTCATCATCAAAAGTGATATAGTTTAATCGTTTCAAGATGTGCAATAAACGAGTGTGAAGTCTAAGGTACTCTACTTTTGAAGGCTTATGTTTAAACAAATTAATCAACGATTGAATGTTGTGAAGCTTCTCTTGTAATAAATTCAGTTCTAAGGCTTGGCTAATTTCGACTCTCTTGTACGGATCAAATAATTTTGGATTTATCCTTTCTAAATTTAGTTTACGTCTAAGTAATTTGCGTTTCTCCTCTACGGTTAACTTTTTCGCATACTTAACATTAACATTTCTAAAACTTAACTCTACAGACAACTCATCACTACTAAGAACATCCACTAAATAATCTAAATTTGACATGGTACAAATAAGGTATAAACAATGAAATATCACTAATCGTAAACACTATAAAAATATTCAAATATAAAATAATAAATGGTTACAATACCTTTAAATGGTGAACACTAACAATCGTAACTGAAATACACAAAAGTGAAAATAATCATAAATGGTAATAAAAGCAAATCATGTCCCTGCTCGGGCGCCAGTGTAATGAAAAAATGATTGTAACGTTGTACAATTTTAAATAATAAAAAGTAATCCAAAAGTAATGAAATAATAATTTCCAAAGGTACATACCTTACACCATTTATAATTGTGCCTTTGGCCCAGTCGGTGATTCATAGGGAGGGTTAATAAAATGATTTGCTTGATTACCACTTACCATTAATAATAAATAATGTAAAAAAATGAAGTTATCTCGGGCGCCAAATTGTCTTTTTTTAAATTATCGGGACAATTAAACCGACTTTACAAAATGCTATAAATTTTAAGTAAATGCATTAAAAATATCTCTTACCACCAAATTGATGGCGTTTTTCACATAAATTTAAATAAGATCAAAAAGAAGCAACTTCATGCTTCGACATTAAACAGGAAGTGAAAATGGAGGATTTCGAAGTCGATGATGAGGTCATGTGTACAAGATATCAGCAGATTAACTTAACGCAGACGCATTGCTTAAAGAATTAAGTCACGATGCATTGCGCAACTCAATGACTAGAAAACAGTTTATGGGAATATACCTTAAAGAAATATATATAAAGAATTAATATATGAAGATATGCAAATTAAGTTGCCTACCTCATACCAATATTTCAATAATTAAAATTTTCTTGTATTTAGAACTAAATGAAGGAAAGATCTTAAATTGAGGTATATTTTATACAACACGAAAAAGAGTTGTTACAAATCTAACAAAGAAATAGCTTAGTCAATAATGCAAGTGTTTATTAACAATGAAAAGCATAATGCATAACGTTTTTTGTAATTTTTAATTTTAATTGTAATTTCAACTACTTATGTTAAATTACAGTTCTGTGGTAATTTAACATATAATTGGTAAAGCATTTGCTTCACGATCTAGGAAAAACACACAAAAACCTAGACATACCAAAAGTCAAAATAAAAATCAAAATCAAGATGTACATTATGCCTTTTTTTAATTATAAAATGCCAAAACTTATTTAAACGGAGATTTTCTTCTTGTCTATTAAAATTATTAGGGTGTTTATATATTTCAATAACTTCACGTTGTAAACGAACATAATAATGAGTTTATCTCGACAGTATTTCCATATTGTCAAATTGAATGTCATGATTTAGACTATTTAAGGCATGGTCAGCCACCGCAGACTTCTTTGGTTGCCAGATCTCATATGTTCTTTAAGTCTTATATCAAAGCTACGTTTTGTGGTTCCAATGTATACTTTTCCACATGAACAAGATAACTTATACACTCCGGAAGATGACAATGGGTTTGAAACGTCTTTAGGTGATCTTAAATGTTCTTTAATTTTTCTTGTAGGTTTAAAAATAGTATTAATGCCATATTTAATTAGGATTTTTTCAATTCTACCTGTAACATTACCTATAAAAGGAAGAAAAGCAGTACCAACATTAAGACCTGGTTTTCCTTTAAGGTTACGTTTAGAAGGTGTAACAACATTATTAATATCTTTAGTGAATATTCATTATCTTATAAGGATTTTGTTAAATATTTAAATTCGCGTTTCAAAAATTCAGGGTCACAAATTCGTTTTGCTCGATCATCTAAAGATTTAATTACACCAATTTTTTGACATGGATGGTGGTTGAATAATTTATGAAGGTATCTATCAGTGTGGGTGGGCTTTCTGTTATCCCTTACAGGATAGTGAATTATTATTTTTAGATATTAATATGTCAAGAAATGGTAAACTTCCATTAGTTTCTTTTCCATGGTAAACTGAATGCTGGGATGTATACCATTTATAAAAACCAAAAACTCAGTGCCTCTTCTCCAAGTCTCCAAATAACAAATGTGTCATCTACATATCTATACCAAACTGAAGGTTTTTTAGATGTACTTTGTAACGCTAATGTTTCAAATTTTGTCATGTAAAAATTAGCTATAACAGGACTAAGGGGACTACCCATTGCTACACCATCAATCTGTTAATAAAATTTACTATTCCATTGAAAATAAGTTGTAGTAAGACAGTGCTGAAAAAGAATGGTTATATCCTTTGGAGGAGGATGATCAATGCATTCAATAGTTTCTTTTAGAGGTACCATTATATCACCCTCTTCAATCTTGAAACTATGCATTTTTTCAACAAAGTCGACAGAATTTTTAATGTAATGGGGGTGTTTTACCTATATGAGGTTGTAATAAAATTGTAAGATGTCTTGCAAGATTATATGTTGGAGAACCAATTGCACTAACAATAGGCCTTAAAGGAATATTAGATTTATGAATTTTTGGTAAACCATATAGTTTTGGTGAAATAGTTTCAGAATTAGCTAGTTTCTTTTTTATTTCTTCAGGAATAGATGATAACTTAACAATTATTAATTTAATTAGTTTTTAAAAGAATCTTTTTTGTTGGATCTTTTGGTATCTCTGGTTTTAACAATTGTTCTATTTTAATGTTATAATCGTTCAGATTTAATATAACAATTGCATTACCTTTATCTGATTTTAATATTATTATATTTTCATTACGTTTAAGATCAAGCACGTCGTTGACGAAAGGATAATTTGCTCTTTGGAGGTTTTGTTTTACGTAATATGTTAGGACTATGTTAGAAATTTAGTCGAGTGGCGAGTAATTTAGTAACTAAATATCTTCAAACTCACCAAAAAGCGTTCGTATTTACCATCGTGTATAGTTAGTACAGTACATTAATAAGTAGTGTATTGCATGATGAACAAACAACGCAATAAAGCAAATAAGCTGAGAAAGCTTATTGTGAAAGCTATTTTACAAGAAGTGGAGCAAGAAATTAGTGTGGAAAAAGAAAAAAAAACTATGGACACGAGAATGGATTAAGAGAAAGGAAGACTAGGAGCTACTAATTCCCTTTTTAAGGAAATAGCATTAGAAGATCCCAAAAAATACTTCGGGACATGAGAATGACTGCGAATTGTTTTAATTTTTTGTTAATGAAAATGCAGATACAAATTCAACGCAAGGATACCCATTTAAGAAGTGCAATTCCAGCGAAAACAAAGTTACAGGCAGTTCTTTACCTTCTTGCTACTGAATGTAGTTTAAGGACACTTACACATATATTTCGACTTGGAAAATCAACTATTACCGAATTCATAGTAGAAGTTTGTGAAATTATCTATGAATCATTAAAACAAGTTATCAAGGTAAGATATAAATAATTATAAATATTTATAATTTCAAAATAATTTTTATTAGTAAAAATACATGTAGGTTTAATCATCAACATTAGCATTATTCATAGCTGCAAAGATTATGCCACTAGTATTTGTAGCGTTTGTTGCGTTCCGGTATTAAACACATATGATGGTGATCTCGAAGATGACCCGATATCCTTATCATGTTCATGTATTGGTGTAAATTGATTTTGTTGTAAGAATTGCTGTCCAAAATAATTATTATCATTATATGTTGAAGTATTACTTAACGAGCCTTGAGAATCATATACTGAAAATGGTGTACATGCTCTGGTAAACCTGTCTGGTACAGATAATAATGGTGTAAGTGTCCCGGTAGATCTAACTGGTTGAGATGTCTTTTGAAGGTGATCTCGCCGAACTCTATTCATGTAACGTTGATTATATTCTTGTGTCTCTAGTGGCAATAGTAACGGCAAAGACTTAAGTTGAAGACCGACGTGTTTACCGATGATTTCAAACTCATTCTCTTCTGATGTAGAGTTAACAGTTTCAGATATCACTTTTAATCGAGTAACCATATTAGAAAGGTGAGAAAGCTTTCTCCTTTTTACTGAAGGTGTAGATGTAGGTTCTCGAAAAGTATTCGTTGCATTGTCGTTTTTCTGAGCATGTGTATTAGGTTGTGAATGACCTGGGTGAGCGCCATCGCCAGGCTAAAAATAAATAAAATATTGTTAGATATTACTTAAAGTGTAAATAATTTCTTTTTTCAGGTTCCAACCAATACAGATTAGAAACTAATTGAGATTGTTTTCGAAAGGAATGGAATTTTCCTGGATGTTGTGGTGCAGTCGACGGCAAACATGTCATTATTATACTTCAATTACAAAGAGTCAAACAGCATTGGATTAATGGCAGATGTAGATCATAAATATTGCTTCACTTATATATGGGATGGTCTCTGATGGAGGTGTATTTCGTAATTGTAGTTTGTATCAAGAATTAGAGAGCGGTATATTACCCGAAGGTCATATCCTAGTTGGGGACAATGTATTTCCCTTGACAGAATATCTATTAAAACCATTCCCTAGAAATCACTTAACTGTAAAACAAAAAATTTCTAATTACCGTTTGTCGAGGGCTAGGAGAATTGTCGAAAACGCTTTCGGTATATTAGCTGCCAGATTCAGAGTGTTTGAGAAACAGACGCCATACAGTCCTGAGAAAGTAGTTAGCATCGTAAAGGCTTGTTGTGCTTTACGTAATTGACTTACACAAACACAGTTGCAAAACAAGAAGTAAACAGAGAAAATTTTGATGCAGGAGTTTTTATCCCTGGTAATTAGAGACAGGAGTCAAAACCTCAAGGATTAGGACCACTACCGACCGTTTAAGCAACCGTTCAACTCGACGGTGTACAGATCTTCGAGAAAGATATGCAAATTACTTTGTGGGAGACTGACCGGTCCCTTGGCAGACAAGAATGATACATTAAACATTGACTAATTGTTATATAAAAAGTATATTTTTAAAAATCAGTAGTGGGTATTTTTTTCTGGTTATTACGAAAGCGCACAGGGGCCAGCGAGTTTTTATTTAAACGGACTACAGTCAGATACGAACTGACTATAGTCACTTTGTAATTGACTATAGTCAGATATGAACTGACTATAGTCACTTTGTAACTGACTATAGTCACTTTGAAAGCAGCGTTGCCACGTTGTCATAGTTATTAAATATATTATTTTTATCTGTGGCGGTCAATTAAAACGGGCATCAATAATTATTGTTCAGATAAACCAACTAGCGAAAGTAAAAATATTCAAATTTTACATAGATAGTCAGCTACAAACAGTTTCCGAGATATGGCCGGTGGCCACCCTTACTGAAATACCCTGTATAAAGCTGAGTGGTTCAGCAAAAAAAAAACTGGCAACGTTGCAACTACTACATTTAACCGTTCCGGTTCTTCTCGGAAACCCTCTTGTATATGAACATGATTAAAAAGGTACTTACCAAATTGCTTTCACTCTCGGTTAATATTGAATTAATATTTTGTAAGGATTCATCCAACAAACTAAACCATTTTACCGATAGAACGTAAACCGTGTGGGTCCCAGCACTGGAACTTTTGGACTCCTTAATTTTTTTAGCTCCTGCGGGCAGGTGGGTCTAAAATAGGAAAAATGAAAAGAAAACAATATAGGAAAAAAATGCAATGTCTCACATCCCTCTCTCTTTGTCTATAATTACCACTTGATATTTGCAATGTAAAAAATAAATTCAAAAATGAATAATTAGGTTAAATTTGGCAACACCGCTAAAAAGTAGGTATACTCAAGAACTGTAAACCATACCTACTAACCTAACATTTTAAAAAATTACAGTATCCTAAAAATAAGGAAGACGGAACTTGTACGTGGGAAGAACACCCTTGTATTATGTCCTGTTCGTCTACTTTTACCATGCGTCATACGACGACCACCAAAAACGGTCACAAAATCATAAAAAACAGGTAGGCATATTGTCATTGATGACGCATAAGTAAAGTAAGGCCAAAGAACATAATAATTGTTATAATATAACTACACATTTATTAGATAATGGATAAAAAAGTGAAAATACTAACCTGATATTTTTGATTTTCAATTTAATTTCTTTCTCCAAATCCAGGTATGTTCATCGCATTTTCTAAATCAACATAAGCAGATTGATTGATTGGTTTATTTTTATAAAGCGAGGACTTAAACGTTCTATAGGCATGTTCTAAATATTTTGTAACAAATTTTACTGTTGTATCTTCGCCCCAACGAAAAGATATTTTTGTGACAAGTGTAACTAATAAACGCAACTAAAAAAACAGGTTCGCACTTGTTTAGTGGATAAATAACGATGCAGTAAAGCGTGGTGGGGGCGTTACTCGACCGAAAAATATAGAATAAAATGGGTCGACTCGACTAAATCACTTACTAAACTACTCGACTAAAATGTTGTTGTTCAGACACGTTTAGTTACCAAATTACTAGCCACTCGACTAAATTACTAGCATAGTCCGAACCAGCCTTAAGTCTAACTTCATTAGCGGCATAAAAAGGTAATGATTTAATGAAGTTTTTGTGCGATCGTTCATTTTTGTCAACTTACTGTCACTGTTTTGACAACAGTAGGTGGCATTTTCTGTTTAATGAGTCTAACTGAACGGTAAGTAATTTGCTTACCGTTCAGCGAACAGTAAGTGAAATTCATAGTTTACTGAAACACCTGCCAGAGTTTTGGGTATAGTATTATTTATTAATATTAAAATTAAATGTACAATTGTTACAATTGGAAATGGTAATACCGCCCGTTTCATGAAGATTTGTATTCACAGAATGTATTGCTTGTTGAGACGTAGAAGTCACTGGTTCTAACACTTCATCATCATGCAGAATTTTGTCGCCTTGATTAGCAGAATTTCTGACACAATTATGTTACAACTGTCACATTAACATTCAGGTTACTAAGGAAACAATACATACGCTTGTGGCTCGGCTTATGGCCATCTTTTAAGCAATTTTGAGATAAAATAAAATGTGTTTTGCCTACATTTTGCCATCAAGTGTACTGTTGATCGCACAAAAAATAGCATAAGCATTTCGAACAGTAAGGAGTTTACCGATCTCCTCCAATATTGGCGACTGAGCGAAGCGAAGTCGCCAAACATTATCGTCGATCGGTAAACTGTCCTTACTGTTCTTAATAGTTAATATACTATTTCGATATTGGAAATTATATCTTCAATAGGCATTATTCTTGTTGTTATAGCAAAATTTCCTCCTTTAGAAAGCCCTTCAATAGCATAACCTGAAACAACATTATACGAAAGGTTTATAACTGTTTTTTTATAATCAATATTATTTTATTGTTTTTATAACTTATTAAATTTTTCTTTTTTACGTTCACATGAGATGTCAAAATTTATTTCCATAGATTTAAACGTTATAGAATCAATTTTATCCCAATCTTCCCTATTCAATACAGATGAAATTTATAAATGTAAATATAAAAGATTTCTATCGGTTTTATCCAATAACTTCCTAGTAACATGTATTTGATACGCAGAAGAACATTTTCAGTTCTTCTATAAATATTATTAGCTTGTTTGTTATTAAAATTTCTTTTAATATAGAGAAACTTTGGATAATTTTTTTTAATAGATAATATTACTACTGACGAAGATAACTCTAAGTGTTATTGAAACGTACAGATTGTATAATTTACCATACACCATTAAAAAACCCTAAAAAGATAAGTATTTTATCGACAATAATAGAATTATGAATATTTGAAATTAAGATGCCAAAAGGACCGGAAAGTTCAGTTGTGATAGCATGAACATATGTGTTGAATAATATAAGAGTAGACATCAAATTGATTGCACACAAACCATGGATTAAAATATATTGACGTTCCGGAGATTTCCCGAAAAACCGAAATTTTACAAAATCGTTTTTATTTTTTATATGCTCTATTTTAAGAGATATCAAAAATAAAACAGCACTTTACCATTGCCACTTTTTATGCTTTATAATATGATGCATCAATATTTTAAATACGACGTTTCGTTACTAAGATATTATCAACTGTTATTTCTTATATGGTCCAAAAAAATTACACCCTGTATATGATAACTTTCTTAATAACAACGAGCTTTTCTCCTGAAAAATTTTGCGGTTAAAATTAAATTTACAACGTTGTAGAAACAAAAACAATAATCTATACCAGAATGACGCTTAAAAAAGGAGACGGTAAACAACGGAACATAGGAAGACATAGGATGTGTCGATGCGCTATCTATCGAGTATCTATTTTAGATAAGAAAAACCAAACTACTGTAACCTAACATAATTACATACGATAAACAAAATTACTGTTACCTAACGTAACTAGATCAGATAAACAAAACCACTATAATCTAACAAAAGTGGGTTAAATAAACAAAACTACAGTATTTCTGTATTATAAGTGTTTTTAAAATCTAACAACAGGAGGTTAGATAAACAAAACTACAGTGACCTAAAAAAAAATGCAGGGCCGGGATTCGAACCCGCACCAACGGCGTGGAAGACGACTCCTACCACTGCATCACCAGCGCTCCGGCAGACATTGAAAGTGATATTTACACCATTTATAAAAATTCCTATTTATGTAGATAACGCATGCGCAATTTGTCCAAAGCTACTCTAACCTAACATAATTAGATTAGATAAGCAAAACTACTGTAACCTAACATAAATAGATTAGATAAACAAAACTACAATAACCTAACAAAAGTAGATTAGATAAACAAAACTACTGCAACCTAAGAGAAAAAAAAGTGCAAGAGCCGGGAATCGAACCCGCACCAACAGCGTGGAAGAGCTTAAGAATTTTCAATCATATTTATTTAATTTTTACATTTATTTAAAATTCTGGGTCCGTTATTTCCTTCTACGCAAAATTTCCTTCATATAAAAAAAATCATCGAAATCCATCAACCGGTTGTCTCGCAATCTACGTGATTTAAATGACCCGGTTATTTTAATATATAATATTACAATTATGTATGTAAAATTATAGGGATAAAGAATACTCACAATTATATTACAAATCACATATTAAAAGGAAAAAACCTAAAAGAATAAAAATTTGCAAAAGGGGTACTTACCCCCCCCCCCCCCCCCCAATTTTACCCCTTTTCCCATACCTCACTGATCCCAAAAACAATCAGCCGATTTGGGTAGTAGACATCTATATGTGTACAAAATTTCAACTTTGGCTTAGATATGTTGATGACATTTTTGCTATCTGGCCGTTTGGAGAAGAACAATTCATGGTGTTCCTAAACCATTTAAACAATCAATATCCGAACATTAAATTTACAATAGAAAAAGTAAAAGATGGTTGTCTTCCATTCCTTATGTTCTAATTGAAAGAAAACCAAATGGAATCCTAACGCATTCCGTATATCGTAAGCCAACTCGTACAGATCATTATATTAATGCTTCATCACACCATCATCCAGCACAAATGTTTAGTACGATAAAAACTTTGTACAACCGTGCCACAGAGATTTGTCATCCAGGTAAACTATAACCTTGCAAACAGAACAAATAAAATTGCCAAAATACAATGAAAGCATAATATAAAAGTAGCTTACAGAAGCAGTATTCAGATTCGAAATCTTCTGAATGCTTGTAAAGACCAAATACCAATACATACATGTGCTGTTTACGTAGTACTATTCTCTTGTAGCAAAGTCTACATTGGAGAAAATTGAAGAAACGTTAATATCAGGTTAACAGAAAACAAAAGACACGTTTACTTCATCCTACTAAATCAGCAATCGCCGAACATGCCTTAAACACGCTACACAATATAAAATGTAAAGACACAAGAATTCTGGCTAATGATAGGAATTGGTATAGAAGGAAGATTCAAGAAGGTGCGAATTGTGTTTGAGAGAAAATAGAAATCAGTTTAAGTAATTTATGTAGAGTATATTCAAAGTATATTTTTCTATTCCATTTTGGCGTTTTGTTATTGTGATTGTTGTTTATTTATTTTACTTGCTTCAATTTGCTGTTATTCTCATTTATGCGAACAAAATAGTCCTTATAAAAGGACGCCCAATATTGACCTAATCCAAAACTTCAAATATTTTTAAACTATGTTTGTGTTACTTTATTTGATATAATTAAAAACAATTTGAAAAAAAAAAGTATGGGATGAATCTTTATTTATACCCAAGTCCACCTGTAATTTTCAAACTTTGCGTTACTGTAAGGATTTGCAGTCTCTTGTACCTTCTTTAACATGTTCTTACGTCGTATTTTTACAAGTAATAAATACTAAAAAGACCACCCTTTGTAATTTAGTCTTGACAAAGTGACATTTAAATTTGTGGTTTTTAAATTTCCCGGTTTTTATAATTTTTTCGGTGTAAAACTGGACGCAGCTTACATTGGCCAAAATTTAGTGGGAGGAGCTTAACTATTTCTGTTGAGTAAACGGAGTTTAGATGTCTATAGTCCTGCCAAGAAAACAAATTCCCTGAAGGTGGCGTTTTGATGTCGTCCTTGTCTGAACGGTACATTCGGGTTAAAAAGTATCAAGGCGGTAAATGTAAATGTGACGTGCTGGTGATATTTGCATTAACCAGGATTTAATTGACTATGTCCGTTAATTTTCTCACATTTTTACATGAAATACAGAACCCAAGTCTCCTCAAAAAATAACTTTTCTTAAGATCACGCTTAGATTGAAATAATTGTACCGTGAATTTAAGAAAAATTACTTTGGGGCTTCTTGTATTATATATAGTTCAAAATATTAAATAATTCGAACAGTAAGGTCAGTTGAATACTCAGTATTCGAATTACTATTAACGGAAATAATTATAAACCACTTAGCTCATTTAATTTTATGAAAAATATTGATAAATTTACAAATAAACATCGAAATTAAATTGTTTAAAAGTTATTAATTAGAGATACAAAGCTAACAATAATTAAAAACAGGCAAATAACTATAAAACTGCTTAGCTCATAATTAATTTTATGAAAAACGTACAGAGATTTACAGATAAACATCGAAATTAAGTTATTTAAAGCAGTTATTAATAAAATGTACTTAGAAATAGTATGCAAACATAACAAAAATTAATAACCGGCAAATAATTAGCAAACCGTTTAGCTCATAATTCAAAACATTCAAGATAATTTACAAATAAACATCGAAACTAAGTTATTTAAAAGTTATTAATAAATTATACTTTTATGAAAGCTAACAAAAATTAATAACAGGCAAGTTCATAATTAATTTTATGAAAAGGATTCATCATCACTACTTGTTTCCTCGTCATTGGTTTACGTTGAAAGACAAACTTTCCACTGCTTCATCCAGCAATGCATCACGTTCCCACATCTCTTGTGCTACATTGTCAACGAGAGCACAATTCTTTTGCCAGTCTGATACGCTGATATCGGCAAAAGCGTTTCGAACTAAATTTTCAATTTCACTACCACGTTGACCAACATTGTTCATCGCAAACTTGTGTTTTGCTAAACTCCAAATTAATTCTATCGGATTAAGCTCACAATGGTACGGTGGCAAGCGAAGTACAGTGTGCCCGTGCTGCTTTAATAACTCAGCAACATAGAAAGTTTTGTTGTAATTAAATTTCTTCACTAATTCTATCAATTCTGCTTTTCGAATTTCGCATGTTGTGGAAACCCCATTATTTTCCAGCCACTCACGAATAGTTGCCTTCCGGGCAGATTGCATTGGTGGTTTATTTATTTGAACGCTGTGGTAAGCAGCGTTGTCCATGACGACATTACCATTCGGTGGTAGATTTGGAAATAGTTGTTTTTGTAACCAAGTCATGAAGTTCGTATGGTTCTTGTCGTGATGGTAGTCTGCTAACTTGCCATTTGACTTAAAGATCAACAATCCATTATTTACAAATTCATACGACCGACAGCATGAACTATAATGTGCCTTTGACCTGCTCGATTAGTTTGATAAACTCCTGCTTCTTCTTCTGATTGGCAGCATTTGCTGACTCCATAGGATGGATGAACGAAAGTTTCATCTAAATAAGTAACTGGTTTCTTGTTATCCCCTAAATAATTATTCCTCCGTAATTTCCGCAGGTAACGCGATCGCCATGCAACAATATCATTTCTTTCCATTAAGAATTTTGTCTTATTATGACATTTCTTAAATTTAAAGCCGATCTGATGGAGATAGTTGCGAAGCGTTTCGCGACCAACTATAACAGTTAAAAAAATTGTTAAAACATGGTTTTTCTTTAAAATATAAAATCATTGATTAATTTTTACTGCGAGAGTTTAAAGTAATTGCTTAAAGGCAGAGTCAAAAAGAGCGCTATGTTTGCTATATTGACTAAAAATTTATCACAACTGTTGTGTTATGACCTTTAATAATGAACAATAGTTAGTCTAAAATTGACTGCACTCAATAGAACATATTCTTTAAATTTTTATTTATTTTTTCTTAATTGTTGTGTCAAATGTTGAAATTCGTCTACAAATTTTTGCATAATATGGCTATCGGTGTGGCCACATGGTGTAGCACAGACAGTGACCATAACATAAGCAGCGAATGTAGGGTACATAGCTAGCGCGCGGTTTGGCCGAGCCTAAAACTGAGGGGCCACTGAGAGTAAAGCGAAGGGAAGTTAAGCGAAACTAATTTGAGATAAACTAAACTAAGTGAAATATAGCTACCCCGGGAATTAAACGCGAGATGTGCAGTTGATTTGTAAAACTACAAGAAAGAGCGAACATAAATATTGTTTTTAAGCTTCGCTAGGTTAATATTGCCTCGCTTAAGCAGCTCTTACATTTATGAGCACTCGGATTTACTAGGATCCGAACTCCTTCTCTCGAGAATTCAGTTTCTGTCATATTTAAATATAAAAAACACATACTCGAATACGAGTAGGTACTCGGAAATGTAAATGACGCTTTAGCGTTATTTGCCGTGATCGCATAAGTTTATAATAAATCTAATTTTTACAAAACTTAGCACCCAGTGGCTGGCCCCTCACTTTTAATCTTCAATTATAATTTAATTTTCTCCGCTTTGATTAATTTGAACATTAAAATAAGTTATTTTATCTAAAACATACTAGAGTAGCCAATTTTCTCTTCCATCTTATTGACCAAAATGATTAACGTGGGAACTTTGTTATCGACGGTGCAGGTTTCATGTGCTTTTCTCTTCAATGTTCCCAAGTCGCAATCATCTAACACGATTTTTTTAGAACGGCCAGTTGGGCAATTAAAAAAATTACCTGATTTTTTTTATAAAAGTAGCCGATTTCCCTCTTGCCAGCTGCTAATTCCGTTGCCTTTTTCAAAGGAAATGACCACACACCTGCGGCTTTCTGCCTATCAAAGAACTCGATAACGTTTTTAATAATATTTCTGGCCTCGGAATGAACCGATTTTCTCGAAATCGTAGCGACCTGTTTAGTAGGATATTGACAATGACAATTTTGTACATGATTGTACCGGGTAGCCAACCAAGAACGGCCGTCGGCCATATCTCAGGAATTGATTATAGCACAGGTTCGGGAAACACATTTTTATAACGAAAGTGGCATCGAGAAACGCCTGGAAATTATTTTCAGAATTGTAGGTCCACCGCTAGAGGGCGTATTTGACAGTTAAAATTTTAAAAAGCAAAATTTTTCAAAATTTATATTTTTTATTTGACAACCCCAAAAAAGGGGTGGAGGAGAGTAACCTTGTTACGAAAAAACGCCTTTAATTCAGGTTCTGCTTGACCGATTTTAATAAACTTGATGTTGTTTGAAAGAGATTTCGTTAAACAATAGAACATTTGTAAATTTGAAGCAATCTGATTAATAACATAAATGCTAGAGGGCGCTGTTTAATTTTTTTTTAATATTGTGTTTTCTCTTTACAATTTTAAATAGAAGCATAAAAATTTAAGTAGGTGTTTAAAAAGTAGACTGAATTAGTAATAAAACAGTGAAAACTACAAGTCGATATCTTTTTCCTATCCTGAGATATCGTAAGAAAAAGGTAAATGGCGGGAATTGTTCTTCCAACGTCTAGTAGGCTAGTTCGCGTTAACGGAAATTATTAAATTTAGCCTGGATGAAAAGATCTTACATTGGTCTGCAGTAATTTAAACTGTTATCATACTAATGTTATGGTTGCCGCTAGATTACCTAAATGTAATGCTGTCACTACTAACAATGAGAACAAATTATAAAATAATAATGTGATAAATCTAACAATTAAAACCTTTAAATAAATAACTACGTAATTAGTGTAGCCCTAGATGTTCGAAATGTCGTGCATCATTTTCAATGCATGAAATCAATCGCTGACGGGTGGAGAGAACAACAGTTTCAATTTCTGCCCTTGAAATATTTCGTATTGTCTGTCGTATTCTTTCAATCACTTCAGCTCTTGTTGTGGGTCTATTGGCATAAACGAGATCTTTTATTCGCCCCCACAAATAAAAATTTCATTAAATAATTTGGTGTTTTTATTGAAACTGGACATAAAATGGCGGCAAATACATCAGTCATGTTGTCACAACTTAACTTTGATGTAATGACATTTTCGGTATGATAAAAATGAGAAACATATAACGACAAACGAAAAAAATTAAAACATTTTTATCATTATAACACCGAATAAAACATGCATTAACAAATAAGTAGTCACCTGTGTTCTCTTAAAATATTTTGGAGTCTCTAGCTATAGCTCTGGTGCTTGAACGAGGGTTAACATTTACATAAGCTAAAACATCAATAACATTTTCCTCTGTTCTACCTCTGCGTTGTCTTCGGTACACAGGAAGATTCACATTTCCAGTAGTACGCACACAGTGTGCGAGTCGGAGAAAAACTCTTCTGCTATGATGCCGTCTGTTTGGGTACTGCAGTGCATGCACTCTAGCAGCAACGGTTGCATTTCTCATAAATTCAAAATAAACTGCCAACATATCAAATGCTTCTTCGTTTGTAAGAATCATTTTGGTACGAAAAGATAAAGAAAGTCTATTAAATGCAACACGATGAATACTTTTTGACATATGCGTGAAAATCATAGCTTGCTTGTTTTCAACAGGGAATTTATTTTATATCTTACATGGCCCTCTTTACTAATTTTGTTGTCATCAGTAAATCGTAATTCATATTTTAAACCGTATTTGTTGTTGCTGGGAAAATATCGGTTTTTATTGATATTTTATGCTTTTGATTTACTAACACATCGCTTGAAAACAAATATAACATTCTTATATAATTAAAAAAATGTTAGATTTATCACATTATTATTTTATAATTTGTTCTCATTGGTAGTAGCGGCAGCATTACATTTAGGTAATCTAGCGGCAACCATAGCATTAGTATGATAACAGTTTAAATTACTGCAGACCAATGTAAGATCTTTTCATCCAGGCTAAATTTAATAATTTCCGTTAACGCGAACTAGCCTACTAGACGTTGGAAGAACAATTCCCGCCATTTACCTGTTTCTTACGATATCTCCGGATAGGAAAAAGATATCGACTTGCAGTTTTCACTGTTTTATTACTAATTTAGTCTACTTTTTAAAGACCTACTTAAATTTTTATGCTTCCATTTAAAATTGTAAACAGAAAACACAATATTAAAGAAATATTAAACAGCGCCCTCTAGCATTTATGTTATTAATCAGATTACTTCAAATTTACAAATTTTCTATTGTTTAACAAAAGCTCTTTCAAACAACATCAAGTTTATTAAAATCGGTCAAGCAGAACCTGAATTAAAGGCGTTTTTTGTAACAAGGTTCCCACTCTCCCCACCCCTTATTTGAAGAGATAGACTAAAACTTGTCAAATAAAAAATATGCAGAATTTGTCGAGGAATCTGATTATAATATTTAATATGCCCCTTAATTGAGTAAATTTTGAAAAATTTTGCTTTTTAATATTTTAACTGTCAAATACGCCCTCTAGCGGTAGACCTACAATTCTGAAAATAATTTCCAGGCGTTTCTCGAGGGCACTTTTGTTATACAATTTTTTTTCCCGAACCTGTGCTATAATCCATTCTGGCCGTTCTTAGTTGGCCACCCGGTACATCTAAGAATTCTGTGTGATTGGGTAAATTGAATTCGCCCCACTTTGGTGACATTTAGTTCGCATATTTTCTGGGGGCTTTGTTTTTCTCGCAGAGCTTTATTAAAACTGTTGTGACATGAAGTTTTAAACGTCCATCTAACAAAGATTATTGTTTTCGTTAGGAACAATCTTGAGGCCGTCAAAGACATTTTTCCTCCGTGACGTACATAAAATTTTGTGTGCAACCGTTAAATAAATATGAATGTACAATTAAATTCAAGTTATTTATGTTCACAATCAGTACTAAAACCCTCAGTATGTTACAATGTCGGAAAGAACACGCCGATACGTCAAATAACAAACAACATTAATTGTCAAATTACATGTGCAATTAAGTATAATTCGTTGAATTCGGTACAAAATGGAATGTACCAACATTTATCGAGCAACTGCTGTAAAATTGCATATTGTCGACGGTTGCATACAAAAATTATTATTAAAATAATTTCATTTCTTTTAATTTCCACTTTGTAGGTTGGAAGGTAGTTTGTTGTTCCACAGCAGATATTTTTCCTAGCATACACTTTAACAATGTACTAAAACACTGCGTAAAAAAAAAAATAACAACAAAATTTGAGGCCGTTAGGTGAGTGCGCTTTTGTTCACAGTTGGGTGAAAAAGAAAATTTCTAAAGAGAAAAATTCGCTTTACTTGACTTTGGTCTTTCTTTTACTTGTTTTTAATGCTGTTTAAGCTTAAATTGTTTTATTTAAAAAAAAATTAGCTGAAACCTTTTGAGTTGCATTTTATCAAACAGTTATTGTTACTTTCGCAACGAAAATAACATTGATCTATTGCGCGACGTTGTCATATTGATTGAAATAAAATTATTTGTATTTTTGTTTATTTATTATTTTTCACGTATGTGTGATATATTACTGAAAATCTAGAAAATTAAATATGGCGCCCATAAGAAACACTGAACTTAAAAACGGTTACAGAAATCCGAAGCGTTGTATTTAAAATCCGAATAAACAGCTGTATTCTGTATGAGAAGTTGCTTTGAAAATGTTCAATATACCCATAAATAAAGGAAATAAAACTCTTCATTTTCGGCACTACCAAGGAAATCGCCGAAAAAAATCGTGATATGGTAAGGAGTTAAGGACAGATGGACGTGTGACAGTGCGCGAAGTAGTAGATGTATAGGTATCTAAGTCGAACGCTTTAACGAAATTTTACATAAACATTTACATATGAAAAAGCTATCACCAGGAGGGATGCTACGCTTGCTAACAATGGACCAAATGAGAGTTCGTGTTAAATCAATGCTGTGCATTGCAGTTGGCGACACCTGAATCCACCTCTATACCCCTGAAGCAAAGGAACAGTGGATTTTACCAGGCGAAAGTGCTCTAAAGGAGGCACATAAGAAAGTGATCTTTTATCACAACAACGCCCCATCTCATTCGCCTGCGGTTTCCATTGCTAAATTGTTAAAATCACTCTATGAACTGCTTCCCCATCCACCAAAATTCACAATAAATAAAGAGGTGCGTGCGTGTGTGTATGTGTATGTGTATGTGCGTGCGTGACTGCGAGTACTCAAGCGCGGGCGGGTGGTGTGCGTGTGTGCGTGCGCGCGCGGTGTGTGTGTGGGTGTGTCTGTGTGTAAAATAATTAACTTTTAGCCAAGAAAAGGCCCATGCCGTGAAGTTTTCATTTATTATTTAAGATTGATGCAACGGTATGTTGTTTCACTTACTTTTTTATATGTTTATATTTTTATTAGCACTCCCCTAATGATTTTGATTTAGACATTTTGTTATAATAAAGGCTATTAAATAAAATCCAATCACTGAAAGCAATTTTGAAAGTATGTATATATGAAAATGTATCAAAGAATATCGAACCGGCATCGCATAGGTATATGTGTACTAAAGACAGTTAGATTGGACAAATCAGTCGTTATTCCTGTACAATAGTATAACCATTACGTAACTGTATGCATTATTGAAAGTAACTTATTGTGGATGACGATACAAGTGTGCTGTCACGGATTTTTTCAGAGACGAGACCGACTTTGAATCTCGTGACGTCAGTCATTAAGGATGTGGTAGACTGCCTAAACTAATAAAGGAGTAATATCTTCTAAAAACTTTGTTTATTATATGCAAGTAAGTGTATATTTATTTACGAAAGGGCGTGTAAACATTGTTTAAAGCAGTATAGCACGAATATTTAGTACTATTTGCTAAGGTTCCAAGGTTAATAATTATATTACATTATTCTTCATTGAGATACAGTGAATAATTTTATGTCAGGAAGTCGTGAACTTCAGGAAGGTATAAGATGCATCTTAAGGTTAATGTTCGGTAAGATGTAAAATAAGTGAGCCTGAGGATCAACGGAGCCATAATAATAAAACTTGAAGACTTTAGATTGTAGAAACTTTAAATGTGATCCGACATATGCCTCTAAAATTAATTGTAAGTTCTCTGCGGAAGAAACTATAATTCATTTGCAGATTAACCATAAAATTTAAATTTATACAGAAGGAGCTTATTTTAATAGATGCGTAAATTTTTTACAGTAAACTGTAAGTTTTGCTGTTTTAAATTGCGAAGGTTAAGGTTGGTTATATTCAAGTTTTTACAACGTTTAAGAGAACGCATTTAATGAATATTCACGTTGAGTGTGCGAAGTTTAGTGTCCTAAGGATTTTCTTGAAGAAGATAAATGGTTTAAATAGAAAGGGAAAATACTTTTACTTGCCTCATTTCTGCGTATAGCATTACTCACGTTCACGCCTTACAACTTTGTTACATTAGCGTTAGCATTGAACTTCAAACTCAAAGATTACCAAACTGCTAAAGATAACTAAAACTACATTAATTAGTAAATAAGTTTAAAGTACAATTCTTTAATACTAAACATTTTAAAAACTCAACAATTATACTTGGTACCAAAGGTGTTGCCAGGTGTCATTAATAAATATTATAAGGTTTTGTTCAGAAAAATATCGAATCATATTTTAAGAAATTTCTTTGGTTTTTTTAAGTTTGTCTGCATTTCTAGTGTACCAAAACACAATAATTTTTACTCTGAACTCTTAGTATATATCTAATTTTTATTTAATTTAATTATGGCATTATTTTGTTACTGCAAATGTCTAAGTGATAACAAAACAAACCAACAATGCATCACGCAGTGTAGATATAGTCATATCTACTGTGAATAATTAAGCTATGGAAATATTCCTGCACACTCTTATATTATGGTATATGTCGTAAGTAAATTTAAGGAGTATTACAACCGCTTGTTTTAATCATTATAATTCGTGTATTTAAACTAATAATCATAAAAATTATCTAAATGTAGCTTAGTATTCACAAATTTATTCAAAACAGCTTTTGCTGCAATTTAGTTACTATATTATCTTCACTTAATTTAACGAAAATATGAGGGAGAAAGTTTTGAAAGGGCAGTGCGTGTTAGAGATAAGGGGGTTGGAATATGACAAAAGCTTTAGAATTCAAACTATGAGGTAAAATTGCGTGTTGAGGGTTCCTTAAGGAATCCTTTCTAATGTATATTGTGTGGTTGAGAATCATAAACATGGATTGAATTCATTGAAAGGAATCCTATCTATATTAAACACAACAATTTCAGTAGTAAATACCACCCTCCCTCTGAAGAATCTCAAAGATTTTCAAATATTATTTTTTACTGAGGTAAAGAATGTTAGTAACTTTCTGCATACTAAATTTGCCAAATATTTCATATCATGCAGGGTTACTATACATATTAATTTCCTAACGATTTATGGGATTTACAATATTAAACTGCGGATTTCATTCCTTTAACTTCTATTACAAGGATAAAGTATTCACAATACAATTAATAAATATTTAAGATAGTCAATCAAAATCAAACGATTCATCACAGTATCATTACAAAGAACTACCAAATTATCAGGTGATGATGATTTTTACGACACAAACCCTTATCCTAACCCTATCTTAAACTTAAATGTACATGGTAAAGTTCGGCCAACATTTTATTTTATCAACACTTTTCAGTATTTTATTACTGTTAATATTAAGATGCAAACTATAGCCTTATTCCTTACTAAAAACATAATTAATTTAAAAAGATCTGATGTGGTGTTATCAATCATCATTGAGTATGTAGGTAAAAAGGAAATAAACTTAAATTACAATGCGGAACGTATTCATAATAAGATGGCGATGATCAGTTGAGGAATGGTTCTATTGAATTTATTCGTATTCTCGATTATGCGAAATGTACAAGCTACAGACTTACCTCCTAATTATATACAAGTTTAATTGTTCGAAAAACCACGCACGCCCACATGGACACGCAAAAGCATACGTATACGCTCACGTACACGCGCACGCACACGTACACGCACACGCATACGCACACGCACATGCACGCTCACATTGTTAAGGGTTGAAATTCTTTATCTAGGTAACACAAATTTATTATTTATTTATTAACTATTTCTACTTAATTATTGGATGGTATTAAAATAAATATAAAAATCGTTAAAAGGTTTTGTACGTCAGAGTTTCCGCTATGATCATTGCTCTCCTTGTCATAATAGTATGCGAATCCGCTTCGCTAAATTTGAATAAAACTCCGATGCATGCTAACTGCAGCGGAGTTAAGACCTACAGTTTGAGACCTTTTATATACGGGGACACGCAACGCACACGTAATTTTCAGAAATTACCACACACAGAGAGAAGGGGCTTTAAAAGTAGGCCAGAGAGAGAGAGATGAAGGGAGAGACGTAATTCTTAAAAATCTAAAATCAGAAAATGTTCCTGGAGAAGAGTACAAAGTCTACTGACCTTTTCTTAGCCTAAGGTTATAGACCTATCAATCCGTAGAAATCTAAAAATAGAACGAATTCCTAGACACCTCAAAATAAACGGAGGATGAGTCACGTAGTGATCCTTAAAAATGTAAAAATAGAATCAGTTTCCTGGAAGAGGGAGTCCTCACTGCAGTGATCTCTAGGGGGTCAACAATCAAAATGGGTGGAGGATACACGTATGCATGTATAGACGTATACACGTACACACATATACACGTATACACGTATACACGTATGCACGTATACACGTATACACGTATACACGTATACACGTATACACGTATACACGTATACACGTATACACGTACACACGTACACACGTACACACGTACACACGTACACACGTATACACGTATACACGTATACACGTATACACGTATACACGTATACACGTATACACGTATACACGTATACACGTATACACGTATACGTATACACGTATACACGTATACACGTATACGACGTATACACGTATACACGTATACACGTATACGTATACACGTATACACGTATACACGTATACACGTATACACGTATACACGTATACACGTATCGACACGTATACACGTAACACGTATCACACGTAACACGTATACACGTAACACGTCATACCACGTATACACGTACACGTCACACGTACTACACGTACACACGTAACACGTACACACGTACACGTACACACGTACACACGTACACACGTACACACGTACACACGTACACACGTACACGTAACACGTACACACGTACACGTACACACGTACACACGTACACACGTACACACGCAGTACACACGTACAAACGTACACACGTAACACGTACACACGTACACGACACGTACACGTACACACGTACACGTACACACGTACACGTACACACGTACACACGTACACACGTACCACGTACACACGTACACACGTACACACGTACACACGTACACGTACACGTACACGTACACACGTACACACGTACACACGTAACACGTACACGTACACACGTACACACGTACACACGTAACACGTATACACGTATACACGTATACACGTAACACGTACACACGTATACACGTACACGTACACGTAACACGTACACGTAACGACATACACGTACACGTAACACGTATCGACACGTATACACGTATACACGTATACACGTATACACGACTATACACGTACACCGTATACACGTATACACGTATACACGTATCACGATACACGTATACACGTATACACGTATACACGTATACGATACACGTATACACGTACACGTATCACGTATACACGTATACCGTATACACGTACTACACGTATACACGCTACGTATACACGTATACGTATCACGTATACACGTATACACGTATACACGTATACACGTATACACGTACACACGTATACACGTATACACGTATACACGATCGTATCACGTATCAGTATCACGTCATACACGTATCACGTACGATACACGTACACGAACGTACACGTATACACGTACACGTACACACGTACGTCACACGTACACGTACGTACACACGTACACACGTACAGTACACACGTCACACGTACACGTACACACGTACACACTACACGTACACACGTACACACGTACACAGTACACACGTACACACGTACACACGTACAACACGAACACTACACACAGTACACACGTACACGTACAACGTCACGACACGTACACACGTACACGAACGTACACACGTACACACGTACACACGTACACACGTACACACGTACACGTACACGTACACACGTACACACGTACACACGAACACACGGTCTCACGTACACACGTACACACGTACACAGTACACTTACACACGTACACACGTACACACGTAGACACGCATACACGTATACACGTATACACGTATACACGTATACACGCATACACACATACACGCATACACGCATACTCGCATACACGCATACACGCATACACGCATACACGCATACACGCATACACGCATACACGCATACACGCATACACGCATACACGCATACACGCATACACGCATACACGCATACACGAATACACGCATACACGCATACACGCATACACGCATACACGCATACACGCATACACGCATACACGCATACACGCATACACGCATACACGTATACACGTATACACGTATACACGTATACACGTATACACGTATACACGTATACACGTATACACGTATACACGTATACACGTATACACGTGTACACGTATACACGTATACACGTATACACGTATACACGTATACACGTATACACGTATACACGTATACACGCATACACGTATACACGTATACACCTATACACGTATACATGTATACACGTACACACGTATACACGTATATAAAAATGGAAACAGTTTCTGAAGGATGGGGCTCTAAGTGCAGTGACTTCTAGGTTGTAAACTATCCTTTTGTAGGAAAAGTATGTGTAAACCTATACCTGTCTGTTATTATTGATTACTTCCCATATTAACGGGACATATAAGAAGATTCTGGCCTACTTCGACCTAGATATTTTTCAGCGTCACTGAATTTCAAGGTCATGTGCGGGGTTCCGGTTCACTTTGACCTTGAACATGTTCAAGGTCATTACATTTGAAGGTAATGTGTATGTTGGCGGGAAATTTAATTTTTCAAGGCCACGCCTCATTGTTCGAGCAATTCAAAGAATCAAAGTTCATTGACCTTATAGTTCTTGGCTGAATTGAGACAAGGTTATGTGTTAATTCTTAGAATCAAAGTTATTACAATTCGTAAAAATCAATTTTCAAGTTCATGTGCTAGTTCTTAGAATCAAAGTTATTAAAATTAGTTGAAATTAATTTTATTGACATGCAGGGGTATTACAATTTTTAAAAATAGAATTTTCAAGGTCAAAGTTTATTCACCTGCAGGAGTATCATACTACAATTCTTAGGTGTCTAAGCAGTTCGTGGAAACATGAACAGGTCTATGCTAAAGTTAGTCAAGGTTAAACGGTTCTTGTATTGGCTAAATTGAGTCAAGCTCTTCAAGGTCAAATTTTATTGCTATCGTACCACAATTCATAGAAATCTAAAAAGCTTGTGGCAACACAGGTTGTTATGCTAAAAAGTAGGTCAAAGTTAAATAATTCTTGTATTGACTCTATGTATCTGTGTATTTCTGTATCTGTGTGTATCTGTGCATTTGTGTATCTGCTCTGTTTTTGATCTGTTTTGAGTGGTTTTTATGTATATGTGTATCAGGTCAGAGTGCCCATTGCAAACCCTTTAAAAATGCGTGTTACGTCGAGATACCTAAAAAGTAAAAAGTGATAGTTGTAGAGGTGTCATATTACAATTCTTAGAAACCAGTTTTCAAGGTCAAGGTTAATTGACCTGCAGGAGTATCATATTACAATTCTTAGAAATTAATTTTCAATGTCGAAGTTTATTGATCTCCAGAGGTATTACAATTCTTAGAAATCGATGTTAAAGACCAAAGTTGATTGATCTGCAGGTATCATATAACAGCTCTCAAAAATCAATTTTCAAGGTTAAAGTTAATGGACTTGCAGGGGTATCATATTACAATTCATAGAATTCTAAACATTGAGTCAGTTCGTGGAAACATGAGAAATGACAGGTTGTTCTTAGAAATCTAAACATATAATCAGTTCATGGAAACATGAAGAATAACAGGTTGTTGTCTATGCTAAATAGTAACTTAAGGTTAAATGGTTTTTGTATTGGTTAAATTCAGTCAAGTTCTTCAAAGTCAAATTTTATTGGTATCATATTACAATTTAGATTAAAATTTCTTTAATCTTACAATCTCCGTGTTTCTATGAAAAATTCATGCAGCAAGTTGTTGACAACCCTTGTTTTCGTGCCAAAGAATTCCATTGTAGTGATGATGACGTTTATAAAGACTTTGAAGGGGTCATAAATGTTGATTATAATATTAATTCACATAACACTACGTTTAATGCAAATATTGTACTATAGTCCTGCTTATCTAATGTATAGCATTTATTAAATAAGAAAATATTAATAACTATGATTTGTTTTTGTGATCTCGATCTAAGGGTAAATACTCTGCTTTGTCCATCTTCGTAAACAATGTTACGTAAAAAGCGAAAGAGTGCATGTGGTTTAGTGAATACTCTAATCAATAAACTTCTTCTTCTTGAATTGCATTTACCAGTAGACACAATAAAGTCGGTGCTTCAAGGGAAAAACGCGTGGTGAAGATTTTAGGAGGAAAGAAAAACATTACAGTTCCCTTAACTAAACAAGGAGGGTTTCTACCATTTCGTATACCATTATTCGCAGGATTATCGGCAATCCGTGCTTTAGGTGGTGGTGCATCGGGAATTGCTAAAGCAGTCAATAAAGCTAAAAATGCCAAAATTGCAAAAAGAAACATCACGCCATAAACGCATGATGGAATTGATCGCTATAGGTTCTGTGAATAATAAAGGTGTAGCCCTTTATCTAAAACCATACAAATCTGTCGTGCGTTATACTAGAAACCGTTTCCAAAAAAACTGAATAGATTACACGAAAGACCGTTAACAGATATTGATTTAAAGAAATACACCGAAAATGTACCCTACTTTAGAGATGTTTTTGTGAGAGATAGCATGCATAAATTACCATGGAAAAATGAATTAGGAATTATTAGCTTAGATAGCCAAAGCGGAGCCGGTACGCATTGGGTTTGCTACAGAAAGCGAGGTAAAAATATATTGTATTACGATCGTTTCGGGAATTTTAAACCACCAATCGAAATGATTAACTACTTTTGAGGATGAAAAATATATTATAATTACAACCAAGTTCAAGAATTTAATACAATTATTTGCGGACCTCAAATTTTCTCAGTTGTGTCAATAAAATTTAGTTTAGAAGGTGTTGGTAACACAGCTAGCTAAGACTTCTATCCACCGATAGCTAAAGCTCTCGGGATTTAATCAGATTATTAATGCCAAAATTATGACTCATCAAATTGATACGAAAATATTCTCGAAATTTAGATACAACAAAAATAGCCGACTATTTATCAAGGTCTTGAATATACTGCACATTGTTATTGTGTGTGTAAAACTGCTTACGTGTTTATTATTGGAATACTGTGTAAACCTAATTGGATAATAATGAAAGGTAAAATACAAGATTTTAATGAGAAACATTTCATTTTTGTATAAAGTATACTAATTTCACAAATGGTTACCAAAGTTATGGAGTTGTTGAGGAAAGCAACAAAGCTAATGAGAAGTAAAGATGAAGTAGTCCGACACACTTGTATCTTAAGGAAAAATATTAGGTTAGTTTAGCAACATATTAGTAGTATGTTCGATGATAAGAATGAAAATACGTTAGTAGTACACGGGCACCATCCCCACCCCTCCTTTTTGACGTCACAAGCCCCGCCCCTTTCACTTTTTTATATGCCCACGTGGGCGGCCGGTTTTTCCACCCTTATTTTTACCCGCTTACGTGTAGGACGTGTTTTTCCACCCCTATTTTTGCACATCCACGTGTGAGACCACATTTTCCACCCTTATTTTTATATATCCACGTGTGAGACCATATTTTCCACCCTTATTTTTTACACATCCACGTGTGAGACAGGATTTTCATCCCTAATTATTTTTACACATCCACGTGTGAGACCGGATTTTCCACCCTTATTTTCGCACATCCACGTGTGAGTCCGGATTTTCCACCCTTAATTTTTACACATCCACGTGTGAGACCGGATTTTCCACCCTTATTTTCGCACATCCACGTGTGAGACCGGATTTTCCACCCTTATTTTTATATACCGTGTGAGACCATATTGTCATCCCTAATTATTTTTACATCCACGTGTGAGACCATTTTCACCCTATTTTTACACATCCACGCGTGACACCGTGTTTTCAACCCTAATTATTTTTACTCGCTTACGTATAGGACATGTATTACCCTAATTTTATTATTTCTTTTGGGGTTAAACCTTATGGCTGTATTAAGGACCTTTTGACGGATAGGACTTTTGTTAACGTGAGGAACTGGTCCTGGTCTTGGTGCTGGAGCTAGGGATAAGTCTTAGAGTTTGGCCTTGGTGGTGGAGCTAGGGTTGGAGTCAGGTCTTGGTGGTGGAGCTAGGGTTTAGAACTGTATTTAGGGTTGGACCTGGGCAGGACTTGGACTTGGTCTTAGAGTTATTTCTAGTAATTATCTTCAACCTTAATTAAGGTCCTTTTGGTTGTAACCCCTGGAGGCTGCACACGCATACAATAATTGCATAATTAATAAGATATTATTATCGCTCCTATTATTTTAAAAAATGGTCATATGTTATTGGATGACCTATACGAGAAACGTTTCTAATAAGGAGGTGAGATAAGCAGATAGGATTAACCATACGTGGGGAAATTTGAATGACAGTAAAATTTAATTATAGAACACTTATTTTTATTATCGTAATTAAAAAATCCTCAGTGAACTATAAAAAATTACTGCCATTCCTAATGAAACAAAAAAAACATTTTTATTAAGTTAATTACATAACAGTTTGTCTTTTCTTAAACGATTATTAAAAAACATAGTTTACCTGCATTGAAAATAATATCCATACGTCCGTTAAAAAATGTTGTACGCCTTAATATTTTTTAAAGAAACTTAATGCTTGTGTTTTATAACTGTAATTAAAAATCTGTAAATAAATAAAAGGATTAACACAACACATACCAGATCTGTAACGTTTTAAGGCACTGAGTGATGGTCACTGCTTTGTGTTATTTGTCAACTAAACTTTCTAGTTGTGTAAAAACTAGCTATTGATTTTCCATCATTAGAATGTAAAATATACAATCTCATTGTCTTTATTGCACTTGCAGCAACATACATTTACCTTTCTCTTAAAATAAAACTGTTTTTGAAAATATTCGTATACGGACACACAAATTGTTTTTATAAAAACCATATTAAGAATTTGGAATGTTTAAAATATGTAGTAAGAAATCACTGTTCACATTTACTTTTAACTAATTACCGTGTAATTATATAACTTTTGTTTAATTTAATAGTCTAAAAACCAATATAAAATGGTTAATATATTTTATAAAAAATATTATCAGAGTTGATACGCCGTTTTATTTCAAGTAATTGTTTTCAATATATATAAAATGTGTAAGTGGACCTGTATTATTTGTTGTAACCTTCTACTTACATAAAATCAACTTATACACGAATTAATAACGACCTCCACTAGTTTATAACACAATCGCTATGTAGCGTATTTTTTTATTTACACTCGTACTTCTATAAACTATTAACGCTCCATTTTAATAGGGTGATCAACTATCTGAAAAAGGTTTACTGTTAAAGTATACGATGAAGATCGTTTAAAGCAAACCTTGTATTATTCTTATATACGAATGACATTTCAAAAAATACTAGTATAATTAACATGAAGGTTTATAAATCTACATCCAGACAAGGAAACAGTTTTAAACACAAAGAATTTATCTGTAAGGGGCAGACAATGCTATTACATAAGACGTTTTACAAAAACGTGGTTATTCCACACTGAGTGGCGTGGTAGAGTGACGTAATCTATTTTATTTTGAAATTTCATAGAGAGCATCACCATCATCGAAAATTTGAGATACTACCATCTCATCGTCTTCACCTTGAACGATTATATTGTAACCTATAAAGCAAGCTAATAACCCTAATAGTTTATCAGACATTATTACATGGACACGAGGTTAGCTCTAAATTAAATGGTTTCAACGCTGCTCTGGGAATGCTGTCACACTTAAAACCTTTAAGTCTGCTCGCCGAAGTTGTACCGTATTCACTTTCTTCAATTTTATCTGCACTCTGTTTCGAAGCTGTAATACGTTTTCTAATACATAAACAGAAT
Source organism: Vesta saturnalis (assembly GCA_036346205.1). NCBI lineage: Eukaryota > Metazoa > Arthropoda > Insecta > Coleoptera > Lampyridae > Vesta > Vesta saturnalis. Next base: position 33,077 of record JARFJB010000181.1, read on the forward strand.
CTTCAATACTGTGATACGTGTAGCAGCAAAACACATTAGCTAGTTAGTTTCACCTCTATATTACTTTACATGCAAGCCTGATCTTATCATAAATAAATACATCTGTCAAAAAAAGCTGATTAAACATAACTCCACGGCCAGGTATAGCAAGCAACGCTTCCAATTATAGCTCTTAGTCAACACAATAGGGTCTACAACTACATACAATCGACTAGCACTGCTTTAGCACAAGGATCAAACGAAAAAAAACACGCATGCACGCACGCACACAAGCTCGCACGTACGCACGCACATGCGAACGCTCGTACGTACGCCCGCACGTACGCACGAACGTACGCACGCTCGCACGTACGCAAGCTCTCACGTACGCACGCACGTGCGAACGCTCGTACGTACGCCCGCACGCTCGCACGTACGCACGAACGTACGCACGCTCGCACGTACGCAAGCTCACACGTACGAGCGTTCGCACGCCCGTACGTACGCTCGCACGCACGCACGTATGCGCACACACACACACACACACACACACACACGCACACACACACACACACACGAGGTGTGCGCGCGCGCGCGTCTTAGGAGAAAATACCTCGACCATAAAAGAGGCGTTTAGATTTATAAAACATATCCTAGGGGCTATGGTAGAGTGTGGTTAGGTCAATACTTCAGACATCCCCGAAGATGTCCGATTCTACCCGAACATTGACGAGCACGCTTGCGCACAAGACCAAAGTCTAGCTGCGTTCTGGCGTCTAAGGAGAAAATACCTCGACCATAAAAGAGGCCTTTAGATTTATAAACATGCCCCCAGGGGCTATATTAGAGTGTGGTTAGGTCAATACTTCAGACATCCCCGAAGATGTCCGATTCTACCCGAACGTTGACGAGCACACTTGCGCACAAGACCAAAGGCTAGCTGCGTTCTGGCTTCTTAGGAGAAAATACCTCGACCATAAAAGAGGCATTTAGATTTATAAAACATGCCCCCAGGGGCTATGTTAGAGTGTGGTTAGGTCAATACTTCAGACATCCCCGAAGATGTCCGATTCTACCCTAACATTGACGAGTACGCTTGAGCACAAGACCCAAAGCTAGCTGAGTTCTCGTTTCTCGTGTGTTTCGCTCTTTAAAGTGTAACTGTCATCGAGTGAGCATTACTATAATGTATTCTCCTGTTTATGAGCCAACATCAGAGGACATTAGAGATTTTACTGACTTGTTAATAAACTATTACAACATAACCGTTCAAGATAATGATGAAAACGATGACGTGGTTGAGCTGGATGTATCTCACATCCAAGATGATGATTCACAGAAGAGAAAGAAGAGCGATGAGGTAGGGGGGAAGGGCAAATCTCAAAATCATGATGATGGTGATGAGGACGACTCACGGTTCAAGAACAAGAAGAAAACCGATAAAGCATGTTATTAAATAATAATGATGTATTGTTGTTTATAATAATAATAATAATATATTTTCAAAACGTTAAGCTTTCCTTCGGTTTTTGTTAATAAACCTGTTTTTTTTCCTAGCGGTGCTCCACCGTCTTGATTCATGTTTGCAAGTTTACAAGTTTTTTCGCTTTAGCGTGTTTTCGCTCTCTCGTGTGTGTGCGTGTGTGTGTGTGTGTGTGTGTGTGTGTGTGTGTGCGCATACGTGCGTGCGTGACGTACGTACGGGCGTGCGAACGCTCGTACGTGAGCTTGCGTACGTGCGAGCGTGCGTACGTTCGTGCGTACGTGCGAGCGTGCGGGCGTACGTACGAGCGTTCGCGTGCGTGCGTACGTAGACTTGCGTACGTGCGAGCGTGCGTACGTTCGTGCGTACGTGCGAGCGTGCGGGCGTACGTACGAGCGTTCGATGGTGCGTACGTGAGAGCGTACGTGCGAGCTTGTGTGCGTGCGTGCATGCGTGTTTTTCGTTTGATCCTCGTGCTAAAGCAGTGCTAGTCGATTGTATGTAGTTGTAGGCCCTATTGTGTTGACTAAGAGCTATAATTGGAAGCGTTGCTTGCTATACCTGGCCGTGGAGTTATGTTTAATCAGCTTTTTTGACAGATGTATTTATTTATGATAAGATCAGGCTTGCATGTAAAGTAATATAGAGGTGAAACTAACTAGCTAATGTGTTTGCTGCTACACGTATCACAGTATTGAAGATTCTGTTTATGTATTAGAAAAACGTATTACAGCTTCGAAACAGAGTGCAGATAAAATTGAAGAAAGTGAATACGGTACAACTTCGGCGAGCAGACTTAAAGGTTTTAAGTGTACAGCATTCCCAGAGCAGCGTTAAAACCATTTAATTTAGAGCTAACCTCGTGTCCATGTAATAATGTCTGATAAACTATTAGGTTATTAACTTGCTTTATAGGTTACAATATAATCGTTCAAGGTGAAGACGATGAGATGGTAGTATCTCAAATTTTCGATGATGGTGATGCTCTATGAAATTTCAAAATAAAATAGATTACGTCACTCTACCACGCCACTCATGTGGAATAACCACGTTTTTGTAAAACGTCTTATGTAATAGCATTGTCTGCCCCTTACAGATAAATTCTTTGTGTTTAAAACTGTTTCTGTCTGGATGTAGATTTATAAACCTTCATGTTAATTATACTAGTATTCTTTTGAAATGTCATTCGTATATAAGAATAATACAAGGTTTGCTTTAAACGATCTTCATCGTATACTTTAACAGTAAACCTTTTCAGATAGTTGATCACCCTATTAAAATGGAGCGTTAATAGTTTATAGAAGTACGAGTGTAAATAAAAATACGCTACATAGCGATTGTGTTATAAACTAGTGGAGGTCGTTATTAATTCGTGTATAAGTTGATTTTATGTAAGTAGAAGGTTACAACAAATAATACAGGTCCACTTACACATTTTATATATATTGAAAACAATTACTTGAAATAAAACGGCGTATCAACTCTAATAATATTTTTATAAAATATATTAACCATTTTATATTGGTTTTAGACTATTAAATTAAACAAAGTTATATAATTACACGGTAATTAGTTAAAAGTAAATGTGAACAGTGATTTCTTACTACATATTTTAAACATTCCAAATTCTTAATATGGTTTTTATAAAAACAATTTGTGTGTCCGTATACGAATATTTTCAAAACAGTTTTATTTTAAGAGAAAGGTAAATGTATGTGCAGTGCAATAAAGACAATGAGATTGTATATTTTACATTCTAATGATGGAAAATCAATAGCTGTTTTACACAACTAGAAAGTTTAGTTGACAAATAACACAAAAGCAGTGACCATCACTCAGTGCCTTAAAACGTTACAGATCTGGTATGTGTTGTGTTAACCTTTTATTTATTTACAGATTTTAATTACAGTTATAAAACACAAGCATTAAGTTTCTTTAAAATATTAAGGCGTACAACATTTTTTAACGGACGTATGGATATTATTTCAATGCAGGTAAACTATGTTTTTAATAATCGTTTAGAAAAGACAAACTGTTATGTAATTAACTTAATAAAATGTTTTTTTTTGTTTCATTAGGAATGGCAGTAATTTTTATAGTTCACTGAGGATTTTTAATTACGATGATAAAAATAAGTGTTCTATAATTAAATTTTACTGTCATTCAAATTTCCCACGTATGGTTAATCCTATCTGCTATCTCACTCCTTATTAGAAACGTTTTCGTATAGGTCATCCAATAACATATGACCATTTTAAAATAATAGACGATAATAATATCTTATTAATTATGCAATTATTGTATGCGTGTGCAGCCTCCAGGGTTACAACCAAAAGGACCTTAATTAAGGTTGAAGATAATTACTAGAAATAACTCTAAGACCAAGTCCAAGTCCTGCCCCAGGTCCAACCCTAAATACAGTTCTAAACCCTAGCTCCACCACCAAGACCTGACTCCAACCCTAGCTCCACCACCAAGGCCAAACTCTAAGACTTATCCTAGCTCCAGCACCAAGACCAGGACCAGTTCCTCACGTTAACAAAAGTCCTATCCGTCAAAAGGTCCTTAATACAGCCATAAGGTTTAACCCCAAAAGAAATAATAAAAATTAGGGCAATACATGTCCTATACGTAAGCGAGTAAAATAATTAGGGTTGAAAACACGGTGTCACGCGTGGATGTGAAAAATAGGGGTGAAAATCCGGTCTCACGTGGATGTGTAAAAAAATTAGGGTGAAAATATGGTCTCACACGGGGTATATAAAAATAAGGGTGAAAATCCGGTCTCACACGTGGATGAAAATAGGGTTAAAATCCGGTCTCACACGTGGATGTTAAAAATAAGGGTGGAAAATCCGGTCTCACACGTGGATGTAAATAAGGGTGGAAAATCCGGTCTCACACGTGGATGTAAAAATAAGGGATGAAAATCCTGTCTCACACGTGGATGTAAAAAATAAGGGTGAAACATGGTCTCACACGTGGATATATAAAATAAGGGTGGAAAATGTGGTCTCACACGTGGATGTGCAAAAATAGGGGTGGAAAACACGTCCTACACGTAAGCGGGTAAAAATAAGGGTGGAAAACCGGCCCACGTGGGCATATAAAAGTGAAAGGGCGGGGCTTGTGACGTCAAAAAAGGATGGGATGGTGCCCGTATACTACTTACGTTTAAGATAGAGTAATTTAACTCTTATAAAATACTATATGAAAATGTAAACTTTTACCGTTGTCACACCTAATAAAATACTTTTTGGGTTTTTTAATGGTGTATTTTAAATTATACAATCTAAACGTTTCGATAACACTACAGTTATCTTCGTCAGTAGTAATATCTGTTAAAATTGTTAAAGATGTTGTAAACAATTTTAACAGATATTACTACTGATGCAGATAACTATAAGTGCTATCGAAACGTTTAAATGGTATAATTTAAAATACACCATTAAAAAACTTATAAAATACTATTTTCTGAAAGAAAAGAACGCTTTTAAAAGAGGTGGGGGCAATCTGCAAAATTTAACGTGGAAACGTATTGATTCTTGTTTTAATGGTAGGATACTTACCGGCATTACTGTTGAACGTAAATGTCAAAGATCCATTAACATTTTTAAATCATGCTTATAACACTTTGCTGATAAAATTAATTTAATGTTAAAGAATCCATATTGAAAGTTGCCTTTAAACAAGTAGAAGTATATATCCTTTACCAACCCAGTACATCATAACAGCGTAAAATTTAGATTTTCAGATTCCTTTAGGTTTATGATTAGTATTGATACGCTAGCCTCTTACTTAGATAAGGACAAAGGACTAATTACGAGATCTGGAAATGTAAACTCTTTATACGGTGGTTTTTATAGTTACTTTGTAACAAACCTCGAACGTGCTAAACCGAAAATTTCGAATTCAACCCTTAAAAATTCAAAAAGCAATACGGCTAAACCAACGACAACTTGTTTTAAATGTAAACAATTAGGACATACCTATCACACCTGTGACAATAATGATAATATTACCTTTTGTTACAAACGTGGTCATTCCGACGTGACTTTTACTAATTGTCCAAAGTGCAATTTTTCTAAAAACTTTTAATTGGGAAGTGTTCTGTTAGTCGACACGTTCCTAACAATTTTACAGGGACTGACAAACATGTTTGGAAAGAATGGTTGATTACAGTAAATAAACCTTATGGAACTCCAAAAATTTGTTCAAAATTTGTTGAAAAAAGAAATGATAGTAGACCTATAATTAATGTAAAAATTTTTAACGAAGATTTTGTCGCTTTATTATACAGTGGAGCTACTGTTACAATCCTAGGTAAACCCACAATGTATTTAATTGACAAATATGATTTGAAATTAAATAAGAATTCACCTTTTTCAGCATTAATTATTGCCGATGGTTCTTTACAATCCATTTTGGGAAGTATTGACTTCTCTTTGACTATTAATAATATTAAAAAAACAATTTCAGTTATTGTTTCTGAAACTATTACCACTGCCCTTACTTTGGGAATGGACTTTTGTCAATTATTTGAAATTAAAACTGATTTTGGTGGAAATTCTTTTGTTGCAAATTCTGTAGAAACAAATTTTTCAATGATTAAAAGTATCGACGATCTTAATACCGATCAAATTACTGAATTGAACCAAAATTAGGTAAAACCAATAAAATTTTTCATACTATTAATACTGGTGATCCCATACCAATTAAACAAAGGTATTATCCTTTATCTCCCGCTGTGTTGTAACATGTACATAAAGAAATTGACGAAATGCTAGATCAAGGAATTATTAAACTCAGTTCTTCCCCTTGGAATTCTCCAATGGTTTTAGTTCGAAAGAAATCAGGCGAGTTTAGAGTCTGCTTTGACGCAAAAAAATTAAATTCAGTTACTAAGAAAGATGCTTACCAATTACCATTTTTAAAGGACATTTTGGATAAATCAAGAGATGCTAGGTATTTAACTTCAATAGATTTAAAGAAAGTTTTTTTGGCACATTCCTTTAGACCCCGAAAGTTGTGAAAAAAACTGCTTTTACTGTTTCACGTAGAGATTTATTTGAATATACCGTTATGCCAATGGGACTTACCAATGCACCCAGTACATTACAAAGATTTATGGACTCAATTTTGGGTCATGATTTATCTCAATCCGTTTTTGTCTATTTAGATGACATTATTATACTTCAAGTAAATTTAAAGAACATATTTCTATTTTGAGAGGTTTTTAAAAGGCCTGATGATGCTAAATTAAATATTAATTTAAATAAATGTTAATTTTGAGAACCACAATTTTCATATTTGGGGTTTGTTATTAATAAAAATGGTCTTCATACCGATCCATCAAAAGTGGATGCGATTTCAATATTTCCTCAACCAAAAACTTTCACAAATGTTAAATGATTTATCGGAATGTGCTCATGGTACAGGCGATTTATTAACGAGTTTTTCACAGATTTAGCTCCGATTAACAATTTACTTAAAGGAATAAAGAAATTTCAAAAAGTCTCATGGAACAATAAAGCTAATGGTTCATTTTTAAAAATCAAATCTTTATTAGTAGAGGGGGATCTTAGCGAGTTCGTATTTTTCAAAAACATTTTATTTACAATGCGATGCCTCCAATTGTGGTATTGGCTGTGTTATAATATAGTGTGAAAATAGTAATCGTATAAAATTTAATAATAAATAAATGTAATAAGTGTTCTCCAAAACACAAATCGTTAAACTAACTGGAGATACTAACCATTCACCACAAATAATGCCTTTGTCCCAGTCGGTAGTTTAAAGTGGGGAGCTTTTGATTTGTTTAATTACCTTAATTTCTGCTTGATTACACCCACTGAACATCAATATAAAAAAAATTGCAACGTAACACTAATAAAATGATCTCGGACGCCAAGTTATTTTTTTAATAATGCTCGGAATAACTAAACCGAGGTTTACAATAAAATTTTTATCAAAAAGTAAAAAATAAAAAAATATACAGACTATGTTTATTAACAGTTAAAATGATAGGATTAAATAAAATATATCTTAAAAATACCTTAAATTACTAAAAAATCATTAAAGATTAAATACCTGTTACAAAATATAATACATCTTCTTGAGAACCCTTGGTATTATAAAAAATAATGCAGAAATGCAAACCAAGACGACGTAATCCTTGTGTCAATGTTGCGCAATATATTGCAATAACAATGCTTTTATGTTGTCAACCACACCCAAACTGGAATTTTATTTCTTATAAATTTGTCTTCTTGAAATTGAATAATCCATTTAACGCATTTTCTTGAAATTTTCAAATAAAAATTGCAATCATAAAATGAAAGCGTACGCAACAGTAAAATTAAATGCGTACTTAAAATGTAATTAAAGTGTAAATCAAAGTAAAAATAAAAGAAAGGAGAGTGAAAGTGCCTGAAAAGAGCAAATGTTTTAATTTTTAGTATAATGCGTTAAAATATCTTACCATCAAATCAATGGCACTTTTACAAAATTTAGGTGGAAACCCCAAAAATATGGCTTCCTACTCAACATAAGGTTCATTCAGTACTAAAATGGACACCTAGAATATCAGACGATGTAGTCGTCCACGAAAAGATTTGCGCAAAGAATTAAGTCAACGATGAAGCATTGCGCATATTGAGCACAAAAATAATTTAAAGTGGTGGAAGTATAGACGCAAATTAAGTTGCCTACCACATATTATAAATCATTAATAATTAAAATTTTTCTTATGTTTACAACTAAACGAACGAAGAACCTATATTACGATATATTTTAATATAACTCAAAATGGGTTGTTACCGTGTTTTAATCCAAGGTGAGGGAGACGATGAAAATGTTATTGCTTACGGTTCTGGTACTTTAAATAAAGCCGAGCAAAACTTTAGACCTTATGTTGAAAGCACACGTTTTAATGTAATTACTGATCATCATTCACTGATTTGGCTAAATAGTTTAAAAGATCCTTCAAGTCGATTAGCCCGATGGAGTGTTAAAACTTCAACAATTTGATTTTGAGGTCATTCATAGGAAAGTTAAATTAAATGTTGTTCCTGCTGCACTTCCAAGAGCGCCATTAGAAGTTAACTCTTTAGAATTTTCAGCTGTAGATTTAGACGATTGGTATAAGACAATGTTAATTAACGTTTCAAAAAATTCTGAATGATTTCCCGATTGGAGAATTGAAAACGATAAACTTTACAAATTTATTTCAAATGAGTTAAATGTTGAATCCAATTTAGTGGAATGGAAATTAGTTGTTCCTAAATATCTAAGGAAAAATATTTTGCAAAAATTTCACGATGATCAGCACGTTTCCAAAATTAAAGAATTTTATTATTGGCCAAAATTGAAATCAGGCGTAAATCTTCACAATTTAATCATTATGGTTTTATGGGTAAATAGAAGAATGTTTCTTTTCCTTTTCAATGCATTTCACTCGATTTCGTAGGTCCTTTTCCAGGATCGAAAAATGGTAATACTGTTTTACTAGTTGTTTGCGATTGGTTTACCAAATTTACTCTGATTCGCCCAATGCGCAGTGCCACTGCTAAAGGCATTTGCCAATATATTGAAAATTATGTGTTTCTAGTTTGCGATGTACCACAAATTTGTATGGTTGACAACGACCCTCAATTTAAGAGTGCATTGTTTAAAACCCTATTAGATTCTTACAAGGTACAATCTGTTTGGTTTAATGCGAGTTACCATCCCCAAGTAAATCTTGTTGAAAGAGTTAATAAAGTAGTAGGTAGTGCAATAAGATCTTACATTAAAGATAAAGATCAAGAATGGGATGCTGAAATTAACAAAATTGCTCATGCTATTCGATTACTGGAGATTTTTATGGTCGATTAAAAGATTTTAAAGAGGATGATTTATCAACTAACAACCGTGGACAGTTGGTTCAAGATTTAAATGAACTTTCACCGTTTTTTAAGAATGCCAAATAAAATTTACATGCCGCTTACGAACGAAATTCGAAATCTTACAATTTGCAACGTCGCGTCGTCAATTAAAATTAAACGTCGGTGATCTAGTTTCGAAAAAGAATTTTATCTTATCTGATGCGACAAAAAGTTAGCTTCAAAATTTACTGAAGCAAAAGTTACTGAAGTGTCCAACCACGTACCGATTGACCACTCTTAACGATAAACCTTTAGGTATTTGTCATGTTAAAGATTTAAAACCACATTAAATCAAAATTATTTTTATTCAATGTATTTTTGAGACTATTACATTCTAGTTTCTTACTTCCATTTTAATCACCTTGATTGTTTTTCAAAAGTAATTTAATTTTGTTTAGTGCTTATTTCGCACACCATTTATTTTGATTTTGCTACAAATGTTTCGCACGGTTGTTGATATTTAGATCACATTGTGCAAATCATTTGCTGATTTTTTGGGACCTTAGTTCTCAGGTAAATTATCTTCGTTTATTGGATTTACCATTGCTATTGTTACAATAGTAAAAATTGAAATAACCATTTTGAGTTTACCTCTGTACGTTAATTGACGTGAAATTTTCAAACTCTAAATCGTTGGTAAGAATACTAGAAGTGCTTTATATACGTATCTGTCTTTGATTCGATTTAATTTACGTTGCTTACTCAAAAACTAACTTCAAAGTTCTAGCTTTTGATGGTTCATGATTTGTCCAGTGTTCTAGACTTGACGGTGCTTTGTGTGCTTCAGTTCACATCGTGTCATCCTCGTCAATAGTTCACATCCTCACCATGACTTCCTGATTATGATACCGGAGTACTTTTGGGTGGGGTTATGAATGTGTTCACAATCCAATCCATTTATACACCGTGACCTGGTAAAGACTTTGATATACCGATTTTAACTTATTTAACGGGATGTGACTGTGGGTGTCTTGTGTTGACGTACCCAGGGGGCTGTAGTTGAGATCACCGGGGAAAGGTATTGGAACCACTCTCTTTCGCCCTCAATTCTCGCGATTTTTATGGTTTGTGTTTGAGGAAGTTTGACTCTTACGTGGAGTGGCATTCTGCCGTGATTTTTATCGTAGCACAGGAAAACTATTCCCGGGTTCCCCGCCCTCTGATCCTTCAGGTCATGGTTGGTTTCTGTTTTCTCTTTACGTTAGCTTCAATTGTTGTTACTGGTTTTTCATTTTGCTCCTCTGGTGGAGGTTTGCTTCACAAACTCCACCAGTTTAAAGTTTGCACAACTTTATGTAAGGTTTTTAGCTTTTGATGATGTTGCGAGGGGTCTTTCCTGACCAACATCACCGCATTTTTCCGTACTTCTTCGTACATTTAGGGTAAGATTTTATTCTAGTTGGCCATTTATTTAGAATTTAGGTATTACCATTTACATTTTTGCTTGAATTTTAATTAGCTTAAAATTTTTTATGTATTTCATCAGATTTTGATAAAATACCTTTATTAACTTTTAAGGGGGGGGAGGGTGCAACAAACTTCGAACGTGTTGTTAACAATTCACCTTGCCTGTAATGTGCATTTCGTGCCATGTGTGCTGCATATCATAGCTGCATAATACATAATTTACTTTTTTGAAGCCTTCCACGCATATCGTTTGCACATTCAGTTTCAGACATGTACATGCGCAAAGACCTTTTGGGAGCATCTATTTTTGCTCTGTTTTTTATTAAAAGTGTTGTAAATTTTACGGTGAGTTATTTAAAGTTATTTTACAATGTTTGAGACGTTTGCATTTCAGGTACTTTTACTTTTACCCTTTACTTTTTTATTTTTACTTTAATTTCACCTTTATTGTTACTTTTTACACGTGTATACACATCTACGCAATTAATTATTTTACCGTTAATCCAATTTACGGTATTAATACGATTAATCAAGAGTGTGGTAATCACCTGTGTTAGTAGGAAGTGGAGTTCTAAAACCTCTTAATCCTGCAAATTTATTCATTTGGGTATTATAAAGCATACAAATCCAGATTTATTTTAACCCTGAAGTAATATTACGCAACAATTTCCAAAACGCTGACCCAGCATCCAGTCACTTCGTTATCTACAGTGTGACCAAGAATAAGGTATTCTGATTCCATTAATTACTCATAATGTTAATTATTCATTAGGTAACGTTACTAACATTAGCATTAAGTTATTTCCGTTTATAGTTAAATATAGGTTGTGTAATAACATTTGTTGTTGTAGACATTTCTTTTAACTTTATTATATAATGGTTATTCCATATTTAAAAACAAGTTGGCGTCCGAGTATTTAACAATTAGTTGCAAGAAAAACAACCAAGATTTTAAAGCGAACATATCTAGGTACATATAAATATTTATTGGTTAATAAGGCAAATCGATAATTTTATGAACCTGGCTCACTTTAATCTACGAGTGAGCATAAGGCACAAAATCTTCTAGATATTACCCAAACTGTTAAGTAGCTAAAATTTGTAGCCATGGGTGTAGAAGTATAATTTAGTGTCTAAGAGTATATGTTGGAAGGAAACTCCTCTATTGACTCGACAGAACGGCCACCTTAATCCTCTGGTTTATCTAAGATTAATGTGGCTCATTTAACAGTTATTTACGTTCCAGTTCTCTAAATGTATTAGTGTTAAGCGTGATTTAAAGGTTAACCTTCTATTTCTATTACAAAAAGAAAACACAATAGGCCAAAAAGTGATTGATGTCATAAAGATGCAAAAAGTGGATGGTTTATATAAAAGATACAATATTCCAGTTGGTATACCCTACAACAAAGACTTTTCAAATGTAAGTTTAATGGCGGAATTGCCGGATTAGTTGATAAGGTTAGAAATGGATAACTTTTATCCGTACAAAACGGATACTATGGTGTTTTGGGAACATTCTCATAAACCAAGCAATCTGTATCGGTATACATGATCTGGGCTTATTTTCAAATTGTCGTGGCACATAGTTGTACTGGAATTCGTACAGCAAAATTTTAGAAATGTCTAGAACAATCAATCCTCGATACATGGGTTTATTTACAAAAAGTTCCAACTTGCTCATTCCTATAATTACCGTATGCTTGTCGAATATGGTACAGCTAGGGAAATTTGGTTTTGAAATATATGAATCAGCACCATATCGATCCTCCCACTTGGTCACCGAACAGATGTATTTACATTTACGCACATTTTCCATTAGTTTACTGAAATCGTTATTAATTTATAGAAATGTCTATCAAATTAACTTTTGGCTTGCTTGCGTAATATATTGATTTCCTATTTTCGTAACCAAGGACCTTATTTAAAACCCAAGACTCTATTTAATTTGTCAATTTTGAACCAAGCTCCAAATACATCTTTAGGTTCCTATAGTGAATAATGTAATTACGTTTAGGATACAACTTGTGTAATATTTTTAAAAATTGGAACCAGTTGGAATCATATGTCCTGGCGCTAGGGTAAGTCGCTATGCAACTCATGCAATTCCAGTGGATAGTCCAAATCACAGTCTAACCGCTGCCTCAATTATCTGGAGTATTTAGTATGGATTCAAGATTGGGGTTATCTACAAAGCAACCTTGTCATATGGTAAAATTGTTGCATTGATTTTACGTAAGGTTATTAATATCAAAGTAAATTAAATAGGACGTCAGGCTGGTGGGATAATAGTTACTACCATATACTTGCTACTAGCCTATGCATAACAGTTAAAGCATTGTGCTATTCCGCCCCTGATGCCGCTCTAAAAAAACATGACTACATCTATATTAGTCAGCACTTCCAATTTAATTTGAATTATTGGTAGCATGGTGTCAAATGCTAGGCCGGGGGCTGTATAATAGTGCAGGGTCCAACTGACACATACCTAAGAAAATTATGCGGAAATTTTCAAATATATCAGCTAACACTGATATGTTGATATGTTTTTAGATATAAATATGAATATTGTTCTAATGATTATACCTCAAAGATGTTCCAGACCTGAATAGCGTGTAAATACAGTATTCGCCAAAATAAACTGTACCGAACACAAATTTATTAATTTTTTTCATTCTTGCAATTTACACGTTCAAAATGAGCACCATTACGGCGTAAACAAGCTTATAGCGATTTTGCAGATCATTGAACATATTCATAAATCGTGGTTGATGCAGTTGTTGGAAATAAGTTATTATTGTTTGCCGTAGTTCTGCAATATCCATCAAATCGGAATCCTGACTCTTCCATCATACCCCAAATGTAGGCATCAGGTGGTGTTAGGTCAGGTGAATGTGAAAAGTAATCGAAGTCCGTTCTACGAGAAATTCTTCTGCTTCCAAATACTCGCGGAGAAGTTCTAACGAGCATCTGGCTGTATGGCTTTTGGCACTATCATGTTGATACCATTACCTGTTCAACTGTAACTTTAGTGCGCGGCACAAATTTTTTAAATCTCTCACAAAATGTATGATGATGTACTGTCTGTAACGCTCTTGATCAACAGTAACTGTGTGTTGATTCCCGTCCTCACAAAATAAGGACCTATTATACCGTGCTCCGATACAGCACACCAAATCGTAACTCGAGCGCTTTAAAGTGGTTTTTCTACAATGAAGTCAGGGCGATCAAACCCAAGAAATCTAGTTGTTTGTCCATTGATATACACATGTAGGTGAACATGTCTTTTGTCTGAAAACCATATATTTTTCAAGAAATCGGTATCTTCGTGTACTAGACACGTCTACAATAAACTTTTCTTGAACGTTTGTCCACAAAGTATAGTCGTTGTACAGTTTGAATACGACATGGATAACCACCAATGCCTTTGAACATTCTACGTGGATGTTTCACTGATGTTTCACTGATGTTTAATTTACACGCAGTTTGTTAAATATTTTTTTTGTGGAGACTACAAAATCTGGTTAAGAAACCGTTCTTCATTACCGTTGGTACAAACTGTTCTTCGACGACCTGAAGAACTCATGCGCCGACACAACACACTACCAATGAGACGAAATTTCTCAACAATTGCTAACATTACGCTTTTACTGGGTGCAGATTTATTAAATTATTCCCGATATTTTTCAAAAACTTGCTTCAAATTTGGTTGCCGTCCACTGGTATGAACGGAAAACATGTCCTACTGTAAATACCTTTTCCTTAGTTGTCAGAACCATTTCCAGAACGATTTTAACACAAGCGTAATATTATTGTGACAGTTAATTTTCACATTTTGTGAAAATTTAACGTACGTTAGATAAGTTTTTCTTTTTTCTTTCCAGTTATCGAATTTTGAGGTGTTAAGAACGTTACAGATTTAAAAATTAAATTGATATTGTACCTTTTGTCGTGGCTTTTATAAGGAAATTCTTGGTAAAGGTTGTCTTGCAAAATATATTTATTTGTTTATTTGTGTTTGGAAGATTTAAAATGTTTTGCTTCCAAGAGTTAATTTATTTAGAATAGAAATTGTTGTGAAAGTTTCCATCGGTTAACATATTTATAGAGGGGTACTTAAAATTAAAAACGTAATTTCATGTTGATTAAATGAAAATGTAGATGTGGATTGAAAGTTGATTTTCGCATCCCGGGGCGTTTTGATAGCATAAATTACGTCTTGGAAAATTATATTTAGTATTAAAATTGTTACTTTGTATTGAACATAGTTTGCAAATTTAAGCCATTGGCGACAGATTGTCGTTATTCAGGTTGATAAAATTTATTTTGAAAGACAAATAGGTTGATCGTTATATACGTTGACTTAGGGTCGATTATCCAAAGTTTTAGGTGACGAAAAATATCAGGTTACATTGATAAGACGCTCGAAGCTATGACGTAATATTCTCGCTTTCGGCTTCCGAAAATTTATATCGTTTTTAGCGCGCTTAAAATTTTGAAGTAATGAGTTTGTATGACTGGTGAATTGCGTATCATTGCCGGGGATATTGAAGTTTCTTTTGGAAAGGTTTCCTATTAACCCTTAGGGGGATATTTGAGGAATATTCAACTACCGCGGTAACATAATAATGTGGAGTATCGTCTATCTCTAGTGACATCGTTTACAAATTCTTAGGAAAGGGATTAATGCCAGAAAAAAAGCACCCTTGTCTTTGGTAAAATTGCAGTTTTGCAGAGATAATGATCTCAAATTCATCAAATTTAGTACCACCATGTTGACGGCTAGCTCAATAAACAAAAATCGCTGTAGATAGACCGCTAATTAAGTTTTGTGTAAATATAACGATTGAAAAGCAGTCGACTTTGGGTTACGAATTTGGGGAGCTTCTTCTGGAGGGTTATCCACCGGAAAGCTACCTATACCGCAGCAAAAGGACGGAGAGAACCAGGTGTCAATTGAGGTTGTGCGGAGTAAGTAAATTTACATAGATACATAGTTTTGTCGACAAATTTTAATAAAGTGTTTTCCTTTTCGTTATTTGAATGTATTCAAGCGAATTGTAAGAACATCCCTAGTTTCTATATGTAAGAGAAAGGGGGATCTTACCTAATATATACACAATTCAATAATACGAACTATAATCTCATACCTTTTATTATCACTCACCAAACACAATCCGGTTTGATAGGGCCCCTAACAGTATTGTGGTATTACTGCCTTCGGCTTAGCTATCGCAGTTATTAAGAAAACACAATGAGCATCTATGACTATGCCATCTCAACTCATACTTTTACAGTTATTGTACCGTTCTAAAGCCAATCAGCTCTTGTACGCAATAGCAGAGTTTTTCCTGCCGGGAGAACATTGTTTATAAATCTAAGGGTCTCCTCACGCCCCAATTAAGTATCCCCCAATGAATAAACCACCATCATAGAAATAGGGTATGCAGGACGTCACACCGAGGTAACAAGCTTTAAATCCTAATGTAACTCCAAAGAAGTAATGGATGACTTCTAAGGTTGGAGAATGGCCCAGATAACGTAATACTCGTGAAAACATGATGGGTGACCAAGGCTCTCCTACAAAGACCGACCACGTATCCTCCTGTGCATAAACCACCCTCCTCAAAGATAAGGGTCTGCAAGAGTCTTCCAACGACAAACGAAGGTCACATGCTACATGATAAGGATACTGCCCTTGTGCGAACGTAACCCCAATGAGATGAAGGAGGCCTTCTAGCGTCGGTCGAGACGCCCAGCAAGCATCTAACAAGATTAGGCATCCAGACCAAATACCTACCCCCCATGCAACATAGAGGCCTTCCAACAACAAACCAAGGCCATATGCTACATGGCATGACCCCTTGCCTGAACGTAATTCCCACAAGATGCAAGTGGCCTCTAACGTCCGCTCTCTATTAGGTCATAGACTGCATTTTTCCCCTGTTTGTTATGCGACGTACTTATGCGGTTCTTATTTTAATTACTATACAACGAACTCGACAACAAAAAAGAAACACATGGGTGTTGAAGAATCTATAACTTTTATTAACTTTTCAATTACATAATGGAGAATAATTTTTGTATAATACTATTTACATTTACTATTTTCCTCTCAAAATTGTCTATTTTACAAATGTTTGATTAATTTTGACCTAAAATTATGTAATCTATATTACTAAAACTATTTCCAGGTAAAACAAGATTTTATGATGTTTCTTAATAAAAGCAGAGGGGAATAAATGGTATTTTTTTTCTGATTTGGTCGAAAATTGGTATATGGGGTCTTTGTTGCATTCTAAATACATCTTCTCAATACAATTTTTGGATATCTTGTCAATTTGACCCATTTTTCGGTATCAAAGTTAACATTTTTCAAAATTCCCGCAAAATCTATAGCCACGTGAGAAATGTCACAATGGATTTTTTGGTTGTCAGACATGCCGAAGCGAACCGCCAATAGAGCTTTTCAGAAACTTCAATAATACAAATTTTTCCCATGTGTCCAACTGTATGGCGGTTTCTGTATATATATATATATATATATATATATATATATATATATATATATATATATATATAGGGTGTCCAGTTTAAGATGAAATGCATGGGGATATTGGAAACCGTTAGAGATACGAAGATGGTTAAATGGAGAAAAAGTTGCGTCATTATATGCCAAGAAGTAACCATGGTTACATGTCAAAAATCCTTCCATTTACTAGACACAGGGTGATAACTGAAAATATGCGTTTTCTAAAATCGCTATATCTTGTTTCTTGCAAGAGATACATCCACGATTTTGCAGGATGGGGTAACAGGTAGCGAGGATTTCAAAATGATTTTGAAAAAATCTAGGCCTACTAGATTTTGAGATAATCACGCAACTTTCGATTTTCTTATGGACGCCATATTGGATTTTTGCATTTTGAATTCTTCATAAAAATGCTTTTCAACCATATATCATATGTTTATAATCTGCCAATGAGAAAGTGTCAAATTAGACAATTGAATTTATATCAAAGCAACCTTGACATATGTATTTTAATTAAATGAAAATTAATCTACAAATTAAACTAGTCTATTGAGAACAATATTATTGATTATTAACATAAATCATAATAATAAAAGTGACAAAAAACAACAAAAAATAAAATTTAATATTATACTGAATTTTACTATTAATTAATCAAATGCTCGAATAAACCTTCATTCTCCTGCAAACACCATCTGCATCGAGCTAGCACTGCATCACAAGAGTTCCTCATCATCTCGCATTTTTGAATTCTTCACAAAAAATGCTTTTCAACCATATATCAGATGTTTATAATCTGCCAATGAGAAAGTGTCAAATTACACAATTAAATTTATATCAAACTAGGCCTTTGCCAATCAACCATCTATTCAATTATTGCAAGAGAATGGAGGTTTATTCGAGCATTTGATTAATTAATAGTAAAATTCAGTATAATATTAAATTTTATTTTTGTTGTTTTTGTCACTTTTATTATTATGATTTATGTTAATAATCAATAACATTGTTCTCAATAGTTAGTTTAATTTGTAGATTAATTTTCATTTAATTAAAATACATAATATGTCAAGGTTGCTTTGATATAAATTTAATTGTGTAATTTGACACTTTCTCATTGGCATAAACATATGATATATGGTTGAAAAGCATTTTTATGAAGAATTCAAAATGCAAAAATCCAATATGGCGTCCATAAGAAAATCGAAAGTTGCGTGCATTATCTCAAAATCTAGTAGGCCTAGATTTTTTCAAAATCATTTTGAAATCCTCGCTACCTGTTACCCCATCCTCAAAAATCGTGGATGTATCTCTTGCAAGAAACAAGATAATGCGATTTTAGAAAACGCAATTTTCAGTTATCACCCTGTGTCTAGTAAATGGAAGGATTTTTGACATGTAACCATGGTTACTTCTTGGGCATATAATGACGCAACTTTTTCTCCATTTAACCATCTTCGTATCTCTAACGGTTTCCAATATCCCCATGCATTTCATCTTAAACTGGACACCCTGTATATACATACCAAATTACGTGTGACAAAATTTTAAATGTTCCACGTCAGTATTACTGACGTCGAACATTTAAGCAGCAGTTACGGAAAAACATTCAATTTCAAATACATAAACAATGAACGGGTTCGTCGCTTGGAAGTTCAGATTTACAAAATAATCTATGGGATCTTAATTGTAACCATTACCAAAACAACTCTTTTCCAAATATTTTTGTTGTGTCTGTGCGTCTGTGAGTCTGTGTGTCTGTGTGTCTGTGTGTCTGTGTGTCTGTGTGTCTGTGTGTCTGTGTGTCTGTGTGTCTGTGTGTCTGTGTGTCTGTGTGTCTGTGTCTGTGTGTCTGTGTGTCTGTGTGTCTGTGTGTCTGTGTGTCTGTGTGTCTGTCTGTCTGTGTGTCTGTGTTCTGTGTGTCGTGGTCTGTGTGTCTGTGTGTCTGTGTGTCTGTGTGTCTGTGTGTCTGTGTGTCTTGTGTCTGTGTGTCTGTGTGTCTGTGTGTCTGTGTGTCTGGTGTCTGTGTGTCTGTGTGTCTGTGTGTCTGTGTGTGTGTGTGTGTGTGTCGTGTGTGTGTGTCGTGTGTCGTGTTGTGTGTGTGTGTCTGTGTGTCTGTGTGTCTGTGTGTCTGTGTGTCTGTGTGTCTGTGTGTCTGTGTGTCTGTGTGTCTGTGTGTCGTGTGTCTGTGTGTTTGTAGTCTGTGTGTCTGTGTGTCTGTGTGTGCTGTGTGTCTGTGTTCTGTGTGTCTGTGTGTGTCTGTGTTCTGAGTTCTGTGTGTGTCGTGTGTCGTGTTCTGTGTGTCTGTGTGTCTGTTCGCCTGTGTGTCTGTGTGTCGTGTGTGTCTGTGTGCCTGTGTGTCGTGTTCTGTGTGTCTGTGTGCTGTGTTCTGTGTTTGTGTTTTTGTGTTTGTGTTCGTGTGTTTGTGTTTGTGTTGTGTTTGTGTTGTGTTTGTGTTTGTGTTTGTGTTTGTGTTTGTGTTTGTGTTTGTGTTTGTGTTTCGTGTTGTGTTTGTGTTTGTGTTTGTGTTTGTGTTTGTGTTTGTTTGTGTTGTGTTGTGTTGTGTTGTGCTTGTGTTGTGTGTTTGTGTTTGTGTTTGTGTTTTGTGTTTGTGTTTGTGTTTGTGTTTGTGTTTGTGTTTGTGTTGTTGTGTTTGTGTTTGTGTTTGTGTTTGTGTTTGTGTTTGTGTTTGTGTTTGTGTTTGTGTTTGTGTTTGTGTTTGTGTTTTGTGTTTGTGTTTGTGTTTGTGTTTGTGTTGTGTGTGTTGTGTTTGTGTTTGTGTTTGTGTTTGTTGTTTGTGTTGTGTGTTGTGTGTTGTGTGTGTGTTGTGTTGTGTGTGTGTGTGTGTGTGTGTGTGCTGTGTGTGTGTGTGTGTGTGTCTGTGTGTCTGTGTGTCTGTGTGTTTGTGTCTGTGTGTCTGTGTGTCTGTGTGACTGTGTGCCTGTGTGTCTGTGTGTCTGTGTGTCTGTGTGTCTTGTGTATTTACATAAAATTATATAAAATTGTACTAACAGACTTCCACACCGATTTAATCCTGTTGCCAATAACCCAGAAACACAATGCACATGATTAATGTTGCAATTAATCCGTATAATTTCAGTTCTAAACAGAGAAGGCGTATCCAGCGGAGTGTAAGCTGGACATTCCCGTCCGATCGGGAAGGGTATCCAGAATCATATTTTGTTTGCTCTTATTATTTACTAGAGTCTGTTTATTTGTTATTCATAATTAGTATTAATTTTATTTTATATCATTATTGTTTTATAAAACTAGTTTAACCTGAATGTGTTCTAAAAAATCATTTATACACAAAATAGTGAAACGATTTGAACCACGGTCTTGAAGGTCTCAAGACTCTAAAGGAGCTACCAGAAATTTGTTTTGTCGACGAACGTCACAAAGTCAGATCAAGAATCCTCGCGCACAATTCACCGCTCAAACTCCCTCTCCATAATATTGCACCATCTTTTTCAACCAAACCTTATTATGAAAAAAACTGCTGACTCTGTGGCGTGCACGATTTAAGTGCAAATTGTCGTCCACAAATTTATTCCCTTAACGATAACGATAAATACGTAACACGAATGGATTGAGATACTACACTCCGGCCAATTACTAAAACGCAATGAGTAAAATAACATCAACAGACCCTGCTTACACAAGCAAACCAAGGAATGATCTCGTCCTACATTTTAAACACGGACTTTTCTTATCTACGACTACATCTTATTTTAACGAAACCTTTTATAAAAATTCACAGGAAAACTAATTTAGATTCAACTTTAAAATTTCCTATTTCCAACTAATTAATCCACAAATATATAATTGCCAATTCCAGAAATTAAATCCAGATGACAATGCGAAAAGTTTAACTCGAAAACCCGTACAACTTAGGGAAATCAAACAATCTATTGTTACGTTCACTTGTACCTTGATGAACACAAAAAAAAACAAGTTTCGTTAGCGTAAATTGAGTCATTAGCAAAAAAAGAATACAAAGAAAACAAAACACGGACATACAGGGCGTTCAAACACACACGACAAATGTTATAAAAATCACTAAAACCTTGTTATAACAAAACATAGCATCAGAATGATTGATATATTACAATTTTGGGCAAATTTGGTGCTACTCTGTTACCCTGAATTAAAATGAGTATTTTTCATAAAATTTTTAATAACAATTTTGAAATAAAACGTTATGGAAATCACGAATATAGTCCTGTCAAGAAAACAAAGGCCCTGAAGGTGGCGCTTTGATGTCGCCCTTGTCTGAAAGGTACATTCGGGTATTAAGGCGGTAAATTTAAATGTGACGTGCTGGTGATATTTGCATTAACTAGGATTTAATTGAAAATATATTCGTTAATTTTCTCACATTTGGAGTAATTACATGAAATACAAAACTCAAGTCTCCTCAAAAAAACAATTATTCTTAAGGACACGCTTAGATTGAAATAATTGTAGCATGAATTTAAGAAAAATTACTTTTTGGGGAGACCTTTGAGTTTCTTGTATTTCATGAACTAGGATTTTATTAAGTTCAAAATATTAAATAATTCGAACAGTAAGCTTAGTTGAATACTCAGTATTCGAATTATATAACGGAAATAATTATAAACCACTTAACCCATTCAATTTTATAAAAAAGATTGATAGATTTACAAATAAACATCGAAATTAAATTGTTTAAAAGTTATTAATTAGAGATAGAAAGCTAACAATAATTAAAAACGAGCAAATAACTATAAAACTGCTTAGCTCATAATTAATTTTATGAAAAACGTACAGAGATTTACAAATAAACATCGAAATTAAGTTATTTAAAAAAGTTATTAATAAAATATACCTAGAAATTTTATGAAAGCAAACAAAAATTAATAACAAGCAAGTTCATAATTAATTTTATGAAAAGGATTAAACTGAACCTCCTTCCTCTTCATCTTCGTCATCACTACTTCTTCATCATCGGAAGAACCTGTGTTTACGTTGAAAGACAAACTTTCCACTGCTCCGTCCAGCAATGCATCAGGTTCCCACATTTCTTGTGCTACATTGTCAAAGTGAGCACAATTCTTTTGCCAGTTCGATACGCTGATACCGGCAAAAGCGTTTCGAACTAAATTTTCAATTTCACTACCACGTTGACCAACATTGTTCAACGCAACCCTGTGTTTTGCTAAACTCCAAATTAATTCTAAAGTACAGTGTGGCCGTGCTGCTTTAATAACTCGTGAATATAGAAAGTTTTGTTGTATTCTACCAATTCTGCTTTTCGTATTTCGTATGTTGTGGAAACCCCATTATTTTCCAGCCACTCACGAATAGTTGCCTTCCGGGCAGATTGCGTTGGTGGTTTATTAATTTGAACGCCGTGGTAAGCATCGTTGTCCATGACAATACCATTCGGTGGAAGAGTTGGAACCAGTTGTTTTTGTAACCAAGTCATGAAGTTCGTATGGTTCATGTCGAGATGGTAGTCTGCTGACTTGCTATTTGACTTAAAGATCAACAATTCATTATTTACAAATCCATACGATCCACCAGCATGAACTATAATGTGCCTGTGATCTGCTCGATTAGTTTGATGAACTCCTGCTTCTTCTTCTGATTGCCAGCATTTGTTGACTTGTAGCACAGATAGTGAGCATAACATAAGCAGCGAACGTAGCGTACATAGCTAGCGCTCGGTTCGGCCGAGCCTCAAACTGAGGGCCACTGAGAGTGAAGCGAAGGGAAGTTAAGCGAAACTAACTTGAGATAAACTAAACTAAGTGAAGTTAAGCTACCCCGGCAATTAAACGCGAGATGTGTAGTTAATTTGTAAAAGTACAAGAAAGACGTAGGTTAATATTCTTCTCGTTTGTTCACATTCATTTTAGTTCGTCAAACTATGACATACGACTGAACTTACTCCAGCAAAAAATTCGCTAGAATCAAAACAGAACTAAACCGAGTGAAGATAATATTGTTTTTAAGCTTCGCTAGGTTAATGTTGCCTCGATTAAGCGGCTTTTACATTTACGAGTACTCGGATTTACTAGGATCCGAAGTCCTTCTCTCGAGAATTCAGTTTCTGTCATATTTGAATATAAAAAACACATACCGGAATAAGAGTAGGTACTCGGAAATGTAAATGACGCTTTAGCGTTATTTGCCGTGGTCGCATAATTTTATAATAAATCTAATTTTTACAAAACTTAGCACCCATTGGCTGGCCCCTCACTTTTAATCTTCAATTATAATTTAATTTTATCCGCTTTGATTAATTTGAACATCAAAATAAGTTATTTTGTGTAAAACATACCAGAATAGCCAACCTTCTCTTCCATCTTATTGACCAAAATGTTTAACGTGGGAACTTTGTTATCGATGGTGCAGATTTCAGTTCTGTTCTCTTCAATATTCCCAAGTAGCAATTATCTAAGACAATTTTTTTAGAACGGCCACTTCTTTTTTTCGATGGAGAATTCAGAATACCCTCGTCGCTTCACTTAACCTCATTTTTAATAATAATTATCGTTATTTACAGATTTAGTTGGGCAATTAAAAAAATTACCTGATTTTTTTAATAAAAATAGCCGATTTCCTGTTGCGGGAGCTGCTAATTCCGTTGCCTTTTTCAAAGGAAATGACCACACACCTGCAGCTTTCTGCCTATCGAAGAACTCGATAACGTTTTTAATAATATTTCTAGCCTCGGAATGAACCGATTTTCTCGAAATCCTAGCCATGCGTTTAGTAGGATATTGACAATGACATTTTAGTGATTTTGTACACGACTGTACATCTAAGAATTCTAACCTGTGATTGGGCAAATTGAATTCGCGCCACTTTGGTGATATTTAGTTCGCA
Organism: Vesta saturnalis; assembly: GCA_036346205.1. Classification (NCBI taxonomy): domain Eukaryota; kingdom Metazoa; phylum Arthropoda; class Insecta; order Coleoptera; family Lampyridae; genus Vesta; species Vesta saturnalis. Next base: position 57,255 of record JARFJB010000181.1, read on the forward strand.
TATTCCGGGTACTTTGTTTTTCTGGCAGAGCTATACCTTATAACAAAGCATGGTACCAGGATAAATAATATATTATAATTTAGGCTTACGATAAGTTTAAAATGACGTTATACAACAATCTGATTCACTGTTGCATGTATAATATTTTTTATTAGTTTACAAATGAATCAGTTTTTTTCGTTTCCTGAAAATTACGAATTTTGGACTTTCATCGTTCTTTCACGCACCGATTTATATACAGTGTGTCCGAGATTCAGCATGCATGTATTGCAATATTCGTTAATATTGAAGATAGAATGTCGGTTAAATGGGGAAAGTTTTAGAGAATTTTATGGGTATCATCATGGCAAAGTCAGATTTGAAGTAACTTTTTTGTTTTGAAATAATTGAAGAAAACAAAATTGTGCATTTTCTTATTATTTGACAAATTTTGATTTGTACATTATTTGACAGTTTTAAGATTTCAATTTAATAATTAGTAAATTTATCTATCATATTTTGTATTGAATACAATTTGTTCATTGATACATCTGATAAGTTCGATAAATACTTAGATTACATGATAACATCCATTGGTCCATTTATGAAACAATAGTTAAGTATATGTATTTAAAACAATACTGTAGATAAATGGTACTTTTAAAAATGCTTATTAAAAGTGTCATAATAATGTACAAATCAAAATGTTGTCAGACTTCAAATAAAAGAGCCACAGTTAAAGATGTAGTAAACAATTTTTAACAAACATTATTACTGACGAAGATAACTGTAAGTGTTATCGAAACGTTTAGATAGATTGTATAATTTAAAGTACACCATTAAAAAATCCCAAAAAAGATAAGTATTTTATAATGAGTGTTAATGGTGAAAGTTTACATTTTCACACTATAGAAAGCAATATATTTATAATTTTGTAAAAGGATAATCCAAAGACAAAATTATTCCTCATAAGTATTGTATTTCCAGAATATACGTACCTTGCGGATTGAGTTTACCAATATAAATATAAAAACGTTTATTAACAAGAAATAAGAATAAATTGATAAATATAACATATATTGACATTTAATTTAAAGAGAATTCATCACTTAAGTACTCATCATCTGTATTATCGTCGACTTCCAGATTTGTAATCTGGAGGAACATCCTCCGATCAAATACAACTTCTCTATCCCACTAGCGTTGTATTTGTTCCTCGGCATGTCGAACTGTCTTAGCCCATACTTCGGGTGTTATTTTTCCTAGTGCCTCTTTCCATAAAGCTAATTTCAGCAGAACTACCATCAGAACCAACATGGTCTCTGTAGTAATTTTTAGTTATACGCTAGATTTGTTCGATAGGGTTAAAAATGCAATGGTAAGGGGAAGACAAGGTACACGATGCTCATATTGTTCAGCTAACCTATTAGCTACATATACTGGTTGAGGTTTATGTCTAAAACGAGAGAATTAAGAATACAAAATATGAATTCCATTTAAAAAGATTTACATCTGTACTAAACCTAACAACTGAGTTTTTAAAAAGCTTCATCATATTGTATATTATTTTTACTTAACCATTGCTGTCAGCCTTCTTAGATGCTGATGTAGGTACTGTGTTCATCAGAGTGCTGTGATAACTAGAATTATCCATAGTAATTCTGGAAGGTTGTTCTAAATTTACTAACAACTGATATTCAAACCAATGCAAAAAGTTGTCTTGATTCATTTCTCCATGATAATCAGTATTCACTCTCTTAGAATAAAATACTAATTCTGTACCATGAATAAAGCCTTTAGCGCAACCAGCGTGAAGTATAATATATAACGCAACGTGATAATTATTATCATAGACCTTATGAAACTAAAATTTACCTTGCCCCACCAACTTTTGTCTTCTTTACAATGTTAACATTAGAATCTTGCTAATAACGACCAGCAGTACCATCCTTACAGATCCATGTCTCAAGAAGAATGAACTGACGGAAACCTTCATTGTTAAGTCGGACATATCCATGTAAAAAATTGACACGCTTTATAGCGATATTCGGTTTATTAATATGCGTCGTGGATTATCCTTGTTATGCTTGAAATCAATTTTTTTTAAACCTTCCACAGAGATGTTATACAGCCATTAAAAATGTCATGTTCGCGTAGTTTTCCTTGTAAAGTTTTTAAGGTTACATATTCCTCTGCAAATAATAACACTACATAATGCAAAATATCTGTATGGAGTTAATACTGTACTAACTATTTTTGTGCATCTTGTAAATACATTTCAAATTTCAGTTTGGTTAAAATTATCCACATCTACGATTGGTCTGATCCGATGTCGCTTTTTTGGTGGGCTTCTAAGTACTTCAACTTTGTTGTATTTAGCTGCGATGTTATTGACTGTTGAAAGACTCACAAGTAAGGCAGCTGCAACCCTCTGTAAACATAAAACAATTTTACGGATTTTTAAAGTGCGTGACATAACCTAAAACATCATCAACAAGCCGCTCATATTTCATATTTAAGATAACTAAAAAGAGGAGTATTTTAATCATTGTTACTTACGTCTCTAATGGTAGCAACTGCCAAAAGGGGACGTCCATTTAAACGTTGTTGTTCAAAGTAATGGATCAGAAAGCTTACCACTTCTTGACAACGGCTAGACAAAGGCTTGGGCATCTTTAAATGTTAATTGATTACAGTATGTGTTATTGTTATTAAGTTAGTTCTGACAAGAATTTGTTGAATTTGATATGATATACAAAATTAAATGTTATTTAAATACAAATGACACAAATCAATCGTTCGTAAATCGCTGAACCTTGCAAACTGTTGCCAACACTTAAATTTTCTTGGTTCCACTGGGCTCTATATATAGACATGTTTAGAGAATTAGAACCGTTATATTGGTTGCACTTTTTCACCAAGTATGACGAGATTTTAGAACTTACCATTTCGCATTTCGTTTAAGCGTTTGTCACAATGATGTTAATGTTAATGTTAGTGTTAAGATTGTAAGGACCCTTTTCTGGATGAGAGCAGGTTCTCTTTTAAGGATAGCTTACTAATTATTTTGTGTTTACCTCGGCTAGATCAGGAAGGTAGGGGTGGATTTTTCTTTTATACTCCTATAACTATTAAACAATGCCGTACCCAGGTTTAATACATATATTTAAACAAACTCTTAAATTGTTAATAATACAGGAAAATAATAAAAATAAAAAGTATTCTGGTAAAATAAAATTAAAGTCCTTAAAGTAAATAATAGTGAAAAAATAATGTAACTTAAAAATTCGGTTTTTTAATTGCGCCTGGTCTGTGGCAGCCCACTGTACACCACCGTGATCCTGGTTTCCTTGATGCTGTAGGTGGTAATTCTGGGTTGTGTACTTTCGGCCCAGAGGTCGCCTGTGTGTCGATGGTCGGTTTTGAAAAGTTCTGTAAATCAACCGCGATTATCATCCAGTATTTAAAACAACTAAATTAATGGTGGATTTTGTTTATTTCTAAACAAATGATACGGTGTTCGGGTGAAAATAATACAAAGGTGTGTGTACAATTTCAAGGAGGATTACTGTGGTTTTTTGCCAGGTAAGATTATTCTGATTTATTATCTTTTGCCTTAACGACAATGTTTTTGAAGTGAGGTTAAAGCGTAATTCAAATTTCTATCAGGGACTGGCTCTTTATTACTTATACTTCTTAAGTAACGTTTTGCAATACGGAACAGGTTAAAGAAAAGCAGGACCTCCACGGGGTTTTGGTATTTCCACGATTTGTGTTAATACAAATTCGTGTTAGGCGCGGTTGTGTGTGAGGTATTTAATTTTTGGGGTTTGTACACAATGTCTAAGGGAAATTCTAATTAACTATAAATACTATATACAATCAAAATATCTACAAGGGTTTATTCAACGTTTGGAAGTCGTAATTTACGATTTGTAATGTTTAGGTGATGCATGAATATTTTCAAACAGGTGTGGTTGAAAATATTGATAAGAGTTCATTCACTACTTTACAAGGTAACGCGACCTTCGTTTTATTGGTATAAAGAGGATGATTCTTTACACTAATCAAATGTGAATACGTATTTGCGAAATTGGGTTTTCCCTTTTTATTTTCTTTAAGTATATTTATCTTAAAGTTTTTAATTGTTAAAGCAGAATAAATTGCTTTATTCTAATTAATGTAATGGATTTCTTATTGTGAAATAGAAATTCTTTTACTTTTGAAGTAAAACGTAAAATTTACTTTTAGTTGTATAAATGTAATATTTTATACAATTCAGGTTAGTTTTTCGGTAACAATTTGAATTTAATATTCAGGTGTATTTTTGTGATATACAGGGGGAGTAAATTATAAGTGTTGATAGCCAAGCAGGGAGCTCGAGCTAAATCAACAAATTCTAGTGATTCTATTTATTCAAAGTTGTAACGGACGCTTTGAATATATAGAATTATATACAGGAGGTTCAGGATATATTGGTTGTTTATTTATAATTGCGTTAATAGCCAAGCCAATGGGCTCAATAGTCTAAATTAACGAATCTTAGAGATCCTATTTATTCAAAGTTATAACGGACACTGTGAATATATAGAACTATTATACAGGGTGGTTCAGGATGGAATTGTTTAGGACTCGTTAATAGCCAAGCCAGCGGGCTCAATAGTCTAAATTAACGAATCTTAGAGATCCTATTTATTCAAAGTTATAACGGACACTGTGAATATATAGAACTTTATACAGGGGGTTCAGGATGGAATTGGTAATTGGTCGTTTCTGAGGTTACAGCGCGTGTTGTGGGAAACCAGACGTTGCTTAAAAGCCTCATTTACTAGAAGAAACCCTGTAATAATCCGGGTGATCGCCGGTGCTAAACCAGTCAATCTACCTGGGATCAGTACAATACGCAAAACCTCTTTGACGTCAATTACTTTCTTAAGGATGGTTGGTTAATAGGAATTTCTAGGTATTACAACTATTTTCATAAAAATCGGTTATACTTCGGAGTATTTGAATTCTATTTAAAATTTAATTGAAATTGCTTTAAGAGCTGTTCAGGCGGTTATGTTCTCGAATAGAGAATTTCAGGTGTAATAAATAAATTATTACAAACAGGCAGGCAGGAGAGTATATTTGCAGAGAAGCGTTCTACAAATAGAAGTCTATGTGTAATAAATTATTACAAAACAGGCAGGCAGGAGAGTATATTTGCAGAGAAGCGTTCTACAAATAGAAGTCTATGTGTAATAAATTATTACAAAACAGGCAGGCAGGAGAGTATATTTGCAGAGAAGCGTTCTACAAATAGAAGTTCAGGTGTAATAATAAACTATTACAAACAGGCATGCAGGAGAGTATCTGTAGAGAAGCGTTCTACAGACACAATTTTCAGGTGTAATAATAAATTATTACAAACAGGCAGGCAGGAGAGAGAGTGTTGTAGAGAAGCGTTCTACAACACAATCCAAAGGAAATGTTAAAGTTTTCGCTTATAAACCTTGCGAATGAGTGGGGTTTTTGGTAGGAAATGTCGCAACGTTTCTGCACATCGTGAAAGTGGGGTACCGGTGCGCACGCAAAAGTGCTGATTATTTACATTTATTTAAAACTGGAATAAAATGAATTATTATTAAAACATTATCTTAATAATTTTTATACAAATAATAATTAATTTATCTTACCCACATTCTGGCTCGTTACAAGATGTTAATGGTAATGATAGTGTTAATAGTGGTCACAATCATATTAACCAAATTCTTAACTGTCTTGCAAATTTAAAATTCGCGGTGTAATATGTTAGGAGCTACATTTAATCAGTTTCACCAACTTTAACCTACAATCGCCTACAATTTTTGTTGAAGTGTAGAAGAATTTACATTAATAATATTATAATAATGGAATCGGTTTATCTGAAAAAGTTGAAAATTCTGCTCCTAATAAAAAAAATCAAATTAGGAAAAATAGACGGAATCGACATTGGGGCGTAAGACCTGTCTTGAGAGATAGGAAAACACTGGGGGAATATGTAACAAGTTTTTTAAAGTACAACGTAAGTTAAACCCCTAATTTTGTACTCGGCCTATAATACCTACTTAATATTTTTTAGATGATGGATCACGAATGGTTCTTTCTCTATACACGTATGACTCCTGCACAGTTCGATGAGCTGTTAGAAATGGTAGTTCTTACATTACAAAAATACAGCAATCGTGAACCACTGAGTCCATCTCAACGATTGGCTTTAACATTAAGGTTTGTAAAGGTAGTACAATGCATACAAATAAAATATAACATAAAACATTTCAGATATCTGTCACAAGGGGATTCAATCTTTAGCATAGCATCAGGCTATAAAATTGGACGATCTACTGCTTCAACAGTCATTAGAGAAGTTACTGAGGCAATTTGGAATGTGCTGAATGAAGTAGTTTTAAAGCCATTCAAACATGATGATTTTAAAAAGATTGAACGCCAGTTTAGTGAACAATGGGGTCTACCGCACACGCTAGGAGCTATTGATGGCAAACACGTAGCTATTCAGTGTCCACAAAACTCTGGCAGCTTATTTTTTAATTATAAGAAGCATTTTAGTATTGTTTTTCTTGCTGTGTGTGATGCACACTACAATTTTATGTATGTGGATACAGGCGCATTTGGTGCACAAAGTGATGGGGGGTACTAGCAAATTCTGCTTTTGGAAAAGCATTAGCTAACTTTGAATTAGAATTGCCGAAGGAGCAAGCTCTACCAAGAAGCAATATTAAGATGCCATATTTTTTTGTTGGAGACGATGCCTTTCCACTTGGTACCCACTTAATGAAGCCATATAAAGGGGCAAATCTGCCCTTAGGAAAAGAAATTTTTAATTACCGACTCAGTCGTGCCAGAAGGGTAATCGAAAATGCTTTTGGGATTCTTGTTTCAAGATGGCGGATTTTTTCAAGAACGATCCCTTCAAGTGCTACAACTGTCGATAGCAACTGTGTGTCTTCACAATTTTATAAAACAAAAAGAAAATAATTTGCCAGATAATAAAAAGAAGTATTGCCCACAATCGTTATGTGATAAGGAAACTGACGATGGCATTGTAGAAGGAGAATGGAGAAGAGAAGTAGGCACTTCTAATATTGTTTTGAAAGATATTACAAAAATGGGCCGAGGAGGAAATAACCCTGGGAAAGCAGCACTAGAATTAAGGGAAAAATTGACACAGTATGTGATAAGTCCTGCAGGTGCTTTACCTGGTCAAATTAGTTGTGTAAATAGAGGTAGAACAAAAAAATTTTAAAACATTTATTATTTAAATAAAAAAACTTATTGTACTAATATATATCGCACTCCTTAAAACTCTATTCCAGTAGCTACCATATATATTCTGGCTTTTCGTATTTGTTTGACTCGAGGGTCTTCAATTTTACGCAGTTCAGCTGCCACCACCTTTCCAAAATGATCATCTTCGTCTCTTGTCGATGTGACTCCATTTCTTTTAATGTTTTCAGCACCTCGTGGTAAATATCCTCTTCACATCGTTTATTTTTTCGTGGCGTAATTCCTCCTGAACCACTTTCTCGCCTACGTTTTCTATTATTGGTTGGTGTTGGCACTTCACCATCTTCATCAAGTCTTGACGAAGCAATTGATGTTGAAGGTGCCGTTGTTGCTAGTCACTTCAGAACTTTCCTTTCTTGTTGACTAGACTCCGTTTTCCTTGGTATCACATAAGAGGAAACCCATTGCCTCGAATCCCATTGTAGATCCTCGTATCATTCTTGGCCATTGTCCACTTTGGGTTTGGAAATCATGTAATCGCATTCTTTTGTGTAACGTTCGCAAAGTTCGCCATCTGTTGTAACTTCAAACTGAAATAATCAATGTTAACCCATCTCTAAATTAATGTGTTGGCTATTACAATAAAACCTTCAAAGTATCGTCTTCGTAGATTTAGCTAGAAGCTTCGATAGGTTGATGTTTAACAAGACACATCAATTAATTTACTTTTGCTTACTTACTGTAATCGACAACGAAATTATAGTTTATGATTTAAATATTTTTAGAATTACATACCTTCACAACCCAAAGTATCAGAAATGTCCTTCCACGCATTGCTCTTCTTTGTCGTATCTTTAAAATCGCGTTTCGATTTATCATAGATAAATGAATATTGTTGTATCAGTTCCAATAACAATGCCACATCTATCGTCATTTTACGATAATTAAAGAAATTAACAACAACAAATAGAATAACAAAAGAGTAAGCACTAAACAAAACACTAAAACAGGAAATGAACTTGACAGCTAAGCAGGTCGAATGACGAATATTGGCGAATTTCCGTTATTTCAAATTTGAAGTATATGATTTGTCAAAAATTTAAGTCACACAAATCGCATGCGTAAGAGATCACATTTCTATTGGTAGATGTTAGTCGTGATGTTAGGTAATCCAAAAATATTCTGTACTGTTAACATGTCCACCTAACATAACCATTACCATTAACATCATTGTGAACAGTTGCTAACAGACAGCATTTTCTGTACTTTAACATTTTAACTAACATTACACTACCGACTACCGTTAACATTAACATCATTGTGACAGGCCAGTTAGGCTTTATTAATAACATTTCTAAATTAGAAATTTAGGGATAACAAAACAACAATTATTCGTTCATTATAAATTACTATATGTAAATAAAAAACCTTAATTGCAATGAAGGTAACACAAAAACAGTATTTCATTATCCACATTAAAGGTTTTCTGCCCAATAAAAATAACTGTATGTATTAATAAAAAATCCTTCTTTAGAAAAAGTTATTAATTAATGAATTCGTATTTATTAATTAAACTTAAATTAATAAACGGTTAACGGAAAAGCAAACTTAATGTAGAATGAAAAGCATTACATTTTCCAGACCTATAATTTTTGCCAACATAGATATGTCGGGATTATTTAGACAGTAACATTGTATACATCCATTATTGTAGCTCAATGGCAGATATTTAGCTATATGAAGTGCATGTATTGAAAGTATTAAGAGTTTATTAATCATTATTTACAACCTTTTGCCTTTTTAATTTAAACAGGTCTTTTAGCATTGCAAGACCAAACAAAATTGCAATGCAAATACAAACTAATACTTTTAAACTTTAAGTTATACTCGTATATCATATCTACATTAATAATTTTTATATTTTGACCCCTGCTTTGACCATCTTTCCGATGAGATACAAAGTTTGTACAAATTGTGACCCCCATTATCTTTTTATCCCCTTTCAGAATTTCAGTCAGATTTTCAATATTCCGTAACATAAAGTAGCTTCACACAAAAAATAGGTTTGCATTTGTGGAATCGTAACGAATTTAATTAAAATCGGGACCACCATAAACATGTATGTATGAATCACCACTGGACAAACAGGGATCTCAATGTTCACAGACAACATTTACTAAAGGAATTGCGCAACACAAATATGAGTATTTAAAAGGTGTTTCTTAAATGCAACTAAATTCTTCGATAATAGCGATAATAGACACGTAGAAGTCCATACGATTTATACAAATACTATTTTGCGTTTACGTTTGTAAATCCTAAGCGGTACCTTTATGACAAATTTAAAAACGTACAATAAACCTGTATTACGGAAATTTTCACCATTTAAATGTACGTGTACCATTTATAATGCGGTCGTCATTTTAGTATATGATCTTATGTCAAGCCAAATTCACAGTTCTTGAAAACATTTTCATTTATGAAAAATGTACAAATTAAATAAACAAAATAATGTGAATGGAAACGAAATTGCCTTTTTTCTGATTAAACCGCTTAATTACCTGTATTTGTCATAAGTGAAAACATGAAATCAATTTCAAGAGTCCTATGCACATCCAGAAGAGAAAGGACATTGCCGTTATGATCATCAAATTTAATTTGTTAAGTAGGGATAACCTTAGGAATAGTTGCTTTGAAATAAATAAATAATATTATAGCGACTAAAAGTTGTTAGTTTCTTAAACACCATAAACTAAAAAAAAATAATATTTCTACAAATATAAACATATGTTGATACTCTGTACATTTTTGCCTGTTTCTTTTATGTACTTACGCTAACAATAATGTTCGAATGATTTACTGGACAATTTTATTAACAGTACTAATGAAGGTGCAGATTAACATCAAATTCTTATGTCATCATCGACATGGCTCAAACGTTTTTGTACAATAATACCGTTTAAATCAGAAAGTGCGAAAAATGTGAGCAACCATTTTGGAGTAACAGACTAATCCAAGCATCACCATCACCGATATACTGTGTATGCGTGATTACTGTGATATCCGTATCATTTAAGCCCAAAATTATTCGTAAAGTGTAAGCAAAAGATTTTATTTGGGTTAGCATTAGCACCAAATTTTCTTATATCAATTCTCTTGAAACCGTGCTCGTTATAAGGTTTTCGTGATTTCATGCTTTAGCCCAAACATTTTAGGAAAATACTAGCATGTAAAGAGCCAGCGTCCTTTACTAAAAATTTTTCGAATTAATTATTTACTAACTATCCCGCGTTAACTTAATTTCGCAGAAATCAACAAATAATTAATTGTATAATCCCCTTCGACGTAGATTTCAAAAAAACATCGCATGTTTTTATGTCAAAGATCACGTGAGTATATCAACCAATCACCGCATTAGCATCCCTGCACAGAAGCCGTCCCCGCTGATCCTCGATAAAACCGCGAGACGCGCTACCGTAAAAAAAGATGCTTGTGCGTCGGGTCTTCGCCGAGACACCTTGCTACTCGTGCGCGATCCGGTCCATAGTCTATCTCCTGCTTGAGCGTTGGGCTGTGGCACGGCCCGCTTGCTTGTAGATCCACTTTGCCGTCGCTACCTGCGCGACGATCCATTCCGCCGACACTACCGAATAAAGAATATCCACACCGCGCGCCTGCTGCTCTTAATCGCGTTATTTAAGAGAATCCTCAATTTGACCAGAAACCTGATCGCTTACTGCGATAAATCCTGAAAAGTCTGACCAAAATCCTGATCGCTTATTGCGATAACCTAGACTTGAAGGAGATACTCAGACCGCGCGCCACCCGCTCTTAAACGCATTACCTAGTCCCGCCGATCTGTCGGCCGCCGCGTTGGTTGACCTCTGACGTCGTGCATCATTTATCGAGATACTTCGCCGCCATTCCCTGAGAATTTTCTTCATATAACCGAGCTGCTGGTTGATATACTCTAAGGTTAACAGCACGTAAGTTTTATTGCACCACATTACATAATACAAAAACCTGCCGATGTTACGACGGGTTAGATCCCGAAGTCATCATAAACAAACATTACATAATACACAAACCGGACGGTGTAACTACGGGATTTGACGCCCAGTAGTCGTCTCTCGTTTACTCCGGTGGGAAGAAAGGTCCTCGCCGTACTTCTACCACCTTCCGGGGGACCCCTTTATACAGCACTAGACGGGTTAGTCCCAGATTCTTATAATGGGTCCTTCACCAAACATATATTACACTACAAGCACCAATATGCCTTACACCAGGCAAAATTAGCAAAACAAGTAACACACGCAACCTGAAGATAATGTCAATACCAGACGCCGCATTTTTAGAGATTATCCGAGTGATCCTCCAGCTGTATAAATACTTAACCGCTGTGTGTTGATGTAATTAATTGCAACAAACGTGATCAAACGTCTCGCGAACCGATTACAATTCATTAGATGACCGCGTAACGTGAGTCCTAATAATATTCTTAATAAAGAAATCCGGTAAGATAATCGTACCAGTATAGCGAATAAGTTCACACGCACCTGAAATAATAATATTAGTTATTAATTTTATTAAATAATAACATATTCGTTCATAACAAAAACTTATAATAATAATATTAGTTACTTTTCTTTTAATCAATTAGCATAAATCTCGTGAAAATAGTCAAGTTTACGTATTAAACGCGAAAACGAATTAATTCAGAAACCTTTTCCTGTCGTACTTTAGTTAACATCCAATATTAAAAGTTCTTCCTGATAATTAGATTAAATATTTCCGTATCTAATCAACCAGCATCCGGTACGCTTGTAGTTTGTTCATTTAAATATCAAAAACTGTAGTAAGTTGCATTTTACATTACAAATATAACAACGCATGTAAAGGAATACATCTATTCTGAAAGCAAAACCATATATACGAATAGTCATACGCACCAAGGTTACTTTCAATTATTGATTATTTTGTAACTGACCTTCCCACAAACGCAAGCGCGATCGTTGCCCTGTCGTCGACTTATGTAATACCGAGAAGATTACACCAGGGCACCCGATAGCAGTTACGGCTCCCGTTTACAGGGCATACCTAAGAGTTCGTAATAAATTATAAAGTCATCATTGTTGGGATTTTTTGTTATATCGCGAGTCTCCAATAGACATAAGTGTAATATTAATTCCAAATTTCCACAGAAACGTCTCAGGATTCAGTGAGCCGTCCACTTGCCGTCCATGGGTGTCCATCCAAAGCGGCGTCCCAGGGAAAGTTATTCATATTATATTAGTGTACCTGTTTTAGTTTCTTTTTCACTTTATCGTAGTCTTAAGTCATATATTTAGCATTGTAAGAAATAGGCAATATACGTTTAAATCATTATATTAGAACCATTTAGTGTGAACAGCGTTAAGCCTAAATACCCCGTATTTACAAATCACCCCCGTCTTGTTAAAACAGAGACGATTGCGCTAGTTGGAGGATAACTAAAACAAATCAATTTAATTATCGTAAGTCAAGTGGCTTACAAGCAACTAATTTTATTTTAAGGAAACAAAGTAGTACCAACTTAGAACCAAATTATGGTATATCAGTCATCCTGACAGCATGCTTTGTTATTAGGTTTTCATGAGTTCCATGACGTTTCAGCCCAAAAATGTTATGATAAATACGAGAAAAAAAATTCGTTTCAGAGTAACAATGTGGCACCAAATTATGGTATATCAATTATGCTGATACCATGCTTTGTTATAGGGTAGCAAAGTATTACCAAATTAGCACCAACTTATGGCACATAAATGATTTCAATAGAATTGTTAGCTAAGTATTTATACGTTGGCTGTGCTAACTTTATGTTAAGTAGACACAGCCCTTAATTTTCTGTTAACGTTAGGCGCACCAATTTTTTTTGTGGTAACAAATTTGCACCACATTATGGCATAGGTTTCAGACGCTGCAAACTTTGGGTCATTATACCAGGTATCACCTTAAATAGGAATACATTAGATTGTATACGTCTTCAGATCTCTAAGCTGATAAACCAATATTGAATTAGTAAGCACTCCTGAGGAAAGCCTTGAACTGGGCAGTGATTGTTTGTTAAAAAAAAAAGATATTTCGTGTATTGAGTAAAATTGACACCACCCTATTGATCCATATGATTCGATTATGGATGTACTCATTATCAGCGAACTATTACAATAAGGACAACTAAAATTAATATTATAAAATTTATAACTTTGATAAATAATGAATGTATAAGGTTACTATTCTAAATTTTCCAAATTTATCATAACTGATAGGTAAGTTTTCTAAGCTTTTTTTACTGCTAGAAGAATTTTTGTTGTTAATTTTTATATGCAACATCTCTAAAACTAAACTTTTTATAAACTTGATTCTATACCTAAATTTGTTGTTACTTCATTCGAATTTAATTGAGCCAACACTATACGCTTTACATCTACTGATACAGAGTCATCAAATAAAGCCATTGGAGGTATTCCTGAATTCAGATTAGCAAATTTATGTAAAGCTATCTGCTGCTTGTGAATCAATTTGTTTGTAATCGTAAAGCTTCTTGACAAACTTCGGCGCTTGCTTTGCCTTTGGAGCAGTAAACAACGCTTGTATATAAATCTTCACAACAAAAACACGCGAGCATTCAACTTAAATTGTTGTCGAAAATTTTTAAACAATATATTGGCTTTGGTGTGTCAGCTCCAGGATATCGAAATTTCACACAATCTGGTATAACTGCTCCAAGCAAACTCTTAGTAAGCTCTATGAGCTTTTTACAATCATCACGAGGTTGTTTGGTTTTAAGGGTTTCGTTTACAAATTTGATAACGTCCTCCGTATCTTTCGTCAGCATATTCTTCACTTTCTCATTTTTTATTCCTGTAAGATATTTTGTTTTATCAATAGAATCCCAAGTATCTTTGAATCTTTTTAATAGCGGAACATCAGGGCCACTGGAACCTGACATTTTTGATTCAAAGATTGCTTTGATCACTATCCCAAAGATGTGGTGCTTGCAAGGAAAATACACTACATCGCTTCCCAAAATTATTTCCAATTGAACTGGAGCTCCATTCACAATTCCCATATTTGAAACAGTAGTGTAGCAACAAAGCGCTACTCCTGTTCCTGTCGCGAATGCTGGTATTCACAGAAGCTGTTCAATATTTCGATTTGTGATAACAACTGGAAATCTATCATGGATTTTGCGAGCGAGTAGATTTTCGAGGATTTTTCCATCCCAGTGTAAAACTATGGCATTCAATTCACTATTTTTCAAAAGTTCCATAATATTTTTAGCTTTTATCTCACGTAATTGTTCTCTGAGACGCAGTACTGAAGATGACTTATGTATTAAGATTGTGACCTAAAGCATAAGCAATAGCTGACTATTACGACCTTTTGATTCACAACTTGTACTGTTCCTCAATATTTCTTGGGTTAAGGTGACCCACCTTCGTCTTGTTGAAAAGTGTCTGTAGAGCACTCTCAGTCTTCCGTCGAAAAGTTGGAGTACGCGCCGACACTTTGTTGACTGCACACCTGACTACAACTTTCTCCACTTAAACCCAACTCTATAGATTGATATGAAACAAATAAGATTTAAACATGGTGTTTAACAGTAAATATCAAATTTCCAAACCAAACAAATCTAACAGTCAATAAGCGAGATAAATATAGAAATTCTATTTGGATTATTTTACAAACATTTAAGAATATATTAAATTTTGGAAAACTTATTCGCAGAAAAAGATTCTCAACTGCAAAAATCTTGTTTTTGACAAAAACCTTTAAATCCTCCTATTTTCTGATTATTTATTAAATAACAAAAACACTATTTTTAGAGTTATCCTTTTTTACTGTTCGAGTATAAAAATTGTTTAATTTGTTTAATTCAATATTTCGAAAGAAAATATCTTTCTCTTTTTGTTGGTTAGGTGGTTTTCCCGCACTTTTTTGCAATATTCGCCATTCTGTATTCTCATCTTATGACCCACAGGATATTTGAAATGTAACAAGAAGGGATGAAATGCCAAATTACGATAGTTCACAGCTCACTCAAAATACCCAAATAACTTGTTTACCCATACGTAATCTCCACAGGCGGCCCTAGGACCAGCAGATCTTTCGCAAACCTGAAAGCCTTCAAAACAAATATTTGCACGCTTAAATAAAATAATAGCGTGCCGCAAAAATCCATCACTTCTTTGATAAACAAATACTAATCTTTAGTCAAGTTACCTTAATCCCAAAACTCAATCTGTAAAATAATTTCACTTCATCAACCAAAAATATAATAATATAATAATAATAACGCTTTAACTATATAGACAATCGTTTGAAATCGAATTCCTCAAATTAAGTTTAATTATGCGCAATTCATAAGAAAAACAAGAAAAAAAAGCAATATTTATCGGCCTCTGAATGTACGTTAAAGTTGAAAAATCCCTTCAAAACTTTGGGGCGTGATTGTTTCATTCAACAGTAAACTCGATACAATTACGTTAATTTAATAACCTAAATAAATATAATGTACATAAAATAAATAATAATACAAGAACAAAGAAATCGGAGACAATGTTTATTATCAAATAAACGTCAAAGAGCTTATCTAAATTTGGAGGCGACCCTAGCTAGAGTTTGCCTTATAAATAAATCTATAGTGATTGCGATATAGACGATCGTCAGTTTCAGTAACATTAATAATCACTTGAAATAAATTTGGACGATTCTCGGTATGAAAGCACTGGCCTTATAATTTAAACGATAAAATAATCAAAAGTGAATCTCTAAAAAAATTAAACAGTGCTTTCCTTTTTATACCTAAATAACATCATAATAAAATACAATCAAATATTTATTTAAATTTTGTCAATCACTACATTAAAAAAAACACATAAGTTACCTTTCATTGAAGAAGCCCTTTGGTTACACGGAATCTGATACGGACGATAACCCCGACGGTACGGTTGGTGCTGGTGACGCTTGCGATATCATACAGCAGGTAACTCCTGCCTTTTGCTCCTTGTTAATGTTATTTTCTTTAACTCTACTTCTCAAGCGAAATTATTTACAGTACGTTACTTATTATCTTTACGTTAATAATGTACAGGTTCTGATTAATACTTAACATTTTGTATTACGAGAAAATATTTATTTATTTACAGCAGGTTATTTGTTAAATGGCGCACTGTGAACTTAACGTTTGTAACCTTGAAACGAACGTTGTATATTACCGAAAAACAGGCGAAGTCTTCTCCAGAGGAAGGCAAGAGCACTAGGTACTCAACACGCAGCGCCGTTCTGAATCTCGAACTATCCCTAAGGATTCACTACACACAACGATAAATGGGTCTCGTGAAGGTTGAACACTGATATGATCCCTTTTGGATTTTGGATTAAGGGAAAACACTACCTTTTGAAAGTTCTGTCTACACGAACCTTGATCAACGTTGTTTCGCGATAACTACGTCACCCTAAAATATACGCTTCTACGCCTGTACTACTATTGCTAACATAAAAACTTTACTTGCGGCCACATTGGTTTTTAGCCCATTCCACTCTAATTAATCAAAAACACTCAAACTTTCCACTACTCGCATACACGAAGCCTAAATTCGAAAAACCTCGGGAGGGATTGCACTTTCAGCAAGTAGCTTCTACACGAAATCTTATCTGAGAAATGTGATATATGGTGAATTGGAATTTTCAAGCAAATTAGCCTTTAATGCCATGTACTTAAAGTCAATTTATTTATTTTAAAACCAAACACTTATCAATAGAAATGGTGCCTATCTGGCGGCTAACTAAAACCTTTGTAAAAGATGTACCTTACAATCTATCTGCTAGGTATCATCACACCCTTATCGGGAAAAACCGAATCCTTGGTCAAGAATACGCAGCACTTCGTGGAAACCATCAGAAACTTCCAACCAAACCACGAAGAAATACTGGTAAGCTTCGACATTGTGAGTCTATTCACAAATGTGTCCACCGATAACGCACTAACTATCATAAGGGACAAGCTGGAAAAGGATGAAACGTTAGACGAACTCACGCAACTCTCGGTAAACACAATAATGGGACTTCTGACAATCTGCATTAGAACTACATATTTCCAGGTAGAAGACAAATTCTACCAACAAGAGTTTGGGATGGCGATGGGTTCCCCACTATCACCCATAGTGAGCAATATATATATATATATATATATATATATATATATATATATATATATATATATATGGAAGACTTTGAAGACCAAGCGATATTCGAATTCACAGAGAAACCAAGGATGTGGCTTGGATACGTGGACGATACCTTCGTAGTTTGGCAACACGGCAAGCATAAGCTACATGAATTCCTAGATTATCTAAATAGCAGCGCACTCTCCATCAAATTCACAATAGAATTGGAGTCGGAACAAAAACTGCCATTCCTGGATGTACTTGTACACAGGAATGACAACACTTTCACGACAAGTGTAAACAGGAAACCTACCCACACGGGGAGGTACCTACACTACAACTCCAATCACCACAAAAACGTGAAGTTAGGCGTGGCAAAATGCTTGTACGATAGAGCAAAAGCAATATGCTCAAAACAAGAGGACCTGAACAGAGAAAAAGAAAATATCGCTAGAACACACAAAGAAAATGGCTACCCCAATCTAACACCTAACCTAAACAGGGGAAGGGTAACTGAAAAAGGAGAACCTAAATATACAGCGATAATACCATATATACAAGGTACCTCAGACAAAATACGAAGGATAGGCAGCAAATACAAGATACGCACTGCGTTCAAATCGACCAGATCGATCAGGGGAATACTAACCAAAACCAAACCATACAATGAAGATCAGAATTCCAAGAATTGTGTATACAACCTACCATGCGAATGCGGCAGAGCATACATAGGAGAGAGCAGTAGACCACTCAAAGTGAGAACGCAGGAACACAAGAACAACGTCCGCAAGGACGAAACAGAAAGATCAAGAATCGCGGAACGAAGACCACCGAATCCAATGGGATAACATACAGATAGTGGCAAAGGACGAGAACACAACTCGTCGGAAACTCAAAGAAGCCACATTCATCGCACTAGCAGAAAATCCAATAAGTCAAGCTAGTGTAGAAATGAAACCCATATGGATTTCAATAATGACTTAGAAAATTTCTATTTGGCAAAAATGACTTTTGAATCACAAAATTATCAATTTTTATAATTTTTTGCAGTAACTTTTTCAAATATTTTTCTTTATTTCAATTCTCAATTATTTGGTTTCCATGGTGACCACGAACAAGGAATACTAGATTTAAGTATGTAGGTAGCTCATTTTTATCATAAATTTTAAAATTGGGACTTTTTTGATAATAAGTATGAAACTGTTACGTTTAGGCAAATAAAGTTTTAAACAAACTTACCTTAATTTTTGACGTTAAATCGATCTGAGTAATAAGAAATAGGGGTTTCCATTTGATTTTTTTGAGTAACTTGCATTTCTTGATAGTCAAGTTTAGACATTCATAATTTTATTTTTATGAAAAATACAAATGTCATTTTTTGCAGACTGTTGCAATAAACCTTTGCCTACAACGCCTCAAAGTTTTATTAAAATTGTTTGACAGGAACAGAACAATTAACAAGTTATTACTAAGACCGCATCTGTCAATTTTTTTAGAAAAATGTTTTTTTTTAAACGACTGAAATTTCGTATCTAGTTTATTTAACAAACTTACCTTAAAATTCGACATAGAATCCAAAAATGTATTAATATACGGGGTGTGCCATTTAAAATAAGCGACTAAGTACCGACTTCCGGTATAACCGGAAGTGGTACGAACGTGAAAATATTTTAAATGAGTTAGCCCTAACATCATTACCTTGTCACCAAATTTTCAAAATTATAGTAAGTTTAGTTTAGCAGATACTTATAGGATCAGCTCCCAAAGGCGGACCCTGTATATATATATATATATATATATATATATAGTTGATGCGAGTATTTTTGGTCTTTGCTAATATGATAAGAATTAAAGGTTATTGGGCATTAGACCTAGCCAAGTTAATATTGAATAATAAATACATTTAATTAACTTGGCTAGGTCTAATGCCCAATAACCTTTAATTTATATATATATATATATATATATATATATATATATATATATATATATATTTTTCAGATTTGTATGAGTATCCCATGCATTTGTTGTTTTTGGGTTCTTATCGTGTAGCTTGAATAAGGACTGGATTTGTATTTCCGACGTTCTACAAAAACCCAGTTGCAATTCGTAAGCCTGTATTTGATTTGTTCTGCTTCTTGTTACTCGAACTGAACTGCTGTCTGTTGCTGCTTTCTTTATATATATATATATATATATATATATATATATATATATATATATATATATATATATATACCATGTTCACTTTCTTCTTCACGGTTTACATATTCCGCTTTGTTGGTTTTGCTGTGGTTTATCTTAAAGGTGTTTTGTTGATAGCTTGTTCTGCTCGTTGCAGTTTCTGTTTGTTTACTGCTAGTTCTCAGGGGTTTGGTAGCCTTTGACCTTCATCTCTTGTGTTAAGACTGTGTGGTCATCTTTCTGCTTTACTGGACACCTTGATTTTTTCGGCTGGGCCATTAGTCGTTGCGATCCTGTTTACTTGGTCCAAGTTAATGGCGCGTAATATGTTTTAATGTGATTTGTGCTAAGCACGATGTTTACGTATTTCTCTTAACTGACAAATGTTCCCGTCTCACGCTGAGTTCATTATTTGTTTGTCTAATATATATTTGCTGACGGTCATCGATACCACTCCTGGGCGGATTGCGCATATCGGTTCTTCTTCCTAGGGGTGGAAACGGGTTAAAGAATTTCGGGTGCCACCCAAAGATTAACTACTGTTCAGGCGGTCTTTGGGGTGAATCCTGAACTTGCACGGTTTCCAAACGACTGGCTCAAGTTTCTAATTGTTAATAAATACGAGCTTTCTACGTCTAATTAAGTTGCAACGGTTACGGTTTAAATATGCGGAGATCAGTAGCAAGGCAAATTTTACTACAGTATTAGGGTAAATTAAATACTTCCAAATTTAATTATAGAACAATTATCTATTAAGTTAAGTTCAATTAAGTGATTTAAAACTACTGGTATACCTCATACTCTCAATAAAGAAACTATACGAATACGCAGTGAGATAACGGGACGCCAGCGCGACCTACATATATAACGTACAAAATGTTAGCAGTGGTGCAATGGGAAATTATAATTCTCTGCATGATCAGGCGGGAGCGTCAAAAGTTATTTAATTTAAATTAAATTAATTATTGGTTTGATGCTTATGTCGATATTCTAAACTTATTGCTTATAAAATAACGGACCGACTGATATATAAAAAACTACCAATTCCTACACAAAAATACTCATTAACTAATTACAGACACTTTTTGTCGGTTCACAATTAAAAATTTCAGAAGTCGGTTGCTTCGTGTACATGTGCTTAGTGGTTGGATGCATTGTTAAATGTATAACATTTTGTACAATTGCAAGTAGATTATTATATTCCATTGTGTTATCTTAGAGCTATTTGGATAACGTTATACAAATTATTGCGTGTTTTACATTAATTATTAATATCGAAAGTGATCTAATGAACTTATTTTGTCTATGATTACAGAATTAAACTTATTCGTAGTCGCAGACGGCAAAATCATGTTAACATATTTGATACCGACATGTGTTTCTTGTAAACAAAAATTTTTACTCAGAAAATTGCAATTTTTAAGAAACAGTTCAATTAATTTACAGGAACGGAGTTAGTTTTTAATTGTTTTATTAATTTGAGACTCTCTTAATTATATTTATCGGCTTTCAAATTCTATTTTTGATACGGTGTACTTACTTCCAACGGATATTTAATTAATTAATATAAAAGGTTTTGGTCCATAACACCTAATGCAAACACCTTATCAATATTTGACGATTAATATATTAATTAATTTACGGACTTGATTTCGGTTTTACTGTTAAATGCGTAACGTTTACAGATTTTTCAAACAGTGGTGCTAATTACTAGATCTTTTGTTAGCGGAGAAAAGGAAAAAAACTAATTTTCATAGTTATTTCATTAATCTTCTAGATCTATCATTGATTTTGGATTCGGCAGAATCGTACCAATCCTTTTATCTGTTATACCCCTTTTACATGTGGTAGAAGCACGTTGTTGGTTCCTTCTTCTTGTGTCTTTAACTCTACTTGGTTTAACCGTTTTCCTAATATGCTTTTTGTTGAATCCCTTTTGACGTAATGATTTCGGCAAGTCGCGTTGATATGGTCACTAATGCTTTAACCGCGGATTGTATTGGTGCCTGGTGGTGATGTGATTTAGCATTCAAATATATATATATATATATATATATATATATATATATATATATATATATCTGTGTGAGTTGGATATATCTATATTTTTGAATTAGTACAAGGTAGTTTGTCGTTTTTCTCTACGTCCATGGTAAATTTAATTTTGTTGTGCATTCTGTTGGAAAAATGTAAGAATTTATCCTGTTGTCCCCGACCGTGAGTCCATATCATGTATTTTGGTTTGACGACTGCTATTTCCGAAGTTCCTTTCTCTAGGTCGTCCATAATTAAATTTGCGGTCACTAGTGATAGTAGTGAAAATATTGGTGCTCCTTCGATTTGGTTTTTTGGTTTTATGAGCTCCAATTAAAATGTTTGTAAATAATGAAACTTTATTAAAGCTGACCAACAAGCTTTTCTATTGAGCCCTTCTTTTTATATAATTTCTAAAAAAGTAGTCGATGAGCTAATAAAGCTGACTGTCGGTCTTAGTAGAACTCCATCCTTATAGATTGTAGGTAATCCACAGAACTAGACAATTCGATGCTTTTTCTCTTGGTATTAGCCTGATTTGAATTTATTTGTTGATTATTTTGTTTTATTTTTGTTCTAGTTGTTTTCCTAGGTAAGATCTGTCTTACTCAAATGTAGTACTTTGAAGAAATTTTTATATTTTTGAAAAATAATGGTCCTCATTCATGGTCACGGTAGCATTTCCTTTGTCTTCTTGCAAAATCATGATACCCCTGTTGGTCCAAACTCATTCTTTGTAAGAGTCTCTTTCGGTGGTTGTGCTCTTGTAACATCTTGCCTTGATATGGTTTCTTTCGCTGGACTTCGTTTGGACGCCATGGCGTAGTTTAAGCTTTTTACCAATAATGGAACTATTTTATATATTTATAAAGTTATTTGATACTAATTAATTTTTTCATCGTTACCTGACGACACTAGCTGTAATGTTATTAAAAAGATATAGATTTTGTAATACGCGATTTTAAGCTTAAACGATATCTGATTATAATTCCGAATTTGGTTCCTGTCAATAATCAAAAAACTGAAGGGACTCGAAGAATTGTGAGTGTACACGGTACAATATAAATTAGGTTTGTAAATAAATATACCAATAATGCTCATAATTAGTATTTATAAATGAAATGTAACATTGGTAATCGATACAACATTCTTAAATAGCTTTTTAAGAGTAAGAGTAAATACACTAAAATTCATGGACTTAATGATTTTGTAGCCCATGAGAAAGAGAGAATTCAATAGAATCTTCCCCGTTTCCGCTAACGAGGGATTCCAAATATGTATTACCACAACTTATAAACTTAACCTCAAGCATCTCGAGCAGTTTGCTAATTTGCTTCTGTAATTCACTTTTCCCTTTGATCATATACTTTTCATTTTATTTTTAATTACTAATATGTCAAATTCAGAATATTAATACGTAGTTAACGTAAATCTATATTTTAATAAATAATGAGTATTTACGGGGTTGCATAAAAATATCAAATTACCTTCCTAACCGGAAGAGTAACTAAATGATTGATACATTGCTAATATTTATTTATAATGATACCTTACACACAAATCGCTGTTGACATTAATCTATATCGTAGGAGCGCTAATTTAATTACTTAAATAGTACCCACATTACGAATTATAATTTAATACAAGTGTTTGGAGCTTTTTGATAAGAAAACACTATAATATTATAAACGTTTCAGTTTTTTTCTTGTTAGCCTTACAAAGAAATTAAGGCTTACATTACCCCGCAATAAAAATAACAAATGTATCACGTTAATTTAGTGTAATTCAAATAATATGCCATCATGTAAGTTTTTGCAAGTGGCAATCCCTCTTAAGGGGTATGACAATATTGGTATCGATAGCAGTAAATCATTTTCAGACGTATATCAAATTAACCCCATGACGTCACTGTTGAGGATAATTGTCGGCTAACTTCCAGAAGCTTGTGTTTAGGGACACTTGCAGATTAGCGCAGTATAAATTGACAATAGGGTATTGATAATAGTGTTGGAACTTCACACACGTTGATATAAATTTTGAAGCAATGCAGATACGCTGTTCTTCATATTAAACTGATCTTTTAGGTAATGTTTGGTGTAAAAGTTGCGTAAAAATTACTATGGGTAGATAGACATTACAAAATGTGCCACTTAATAATATAGAAAGCCAATTAAACCAAAAGAGCAATTACAATAAAGAGATATTCAGACATTAGTCAGTAATTTTAATCATGTTTGTAATAATTTTAATTTTATGTTATGATATAAGTTTAAATGAATTTAATTTTAATTAATATATATATATATATATATATATATATATATATATATATATATATATATATATATATATATATATATATATATATATATATTTATCTGGACAGGTATTTAGACCATTACAATTTTGGGTTTTCATTTCTTTAACGGAAGTCTAAAATATCATTAGCTTTTAATGTCAACATTTGAGGAGTATTTTCATGGTTAGCCGACATAACCAATTACGAAATATCCAATTAAAAAGATTATTTGACTTTCTTACCAAATATTTATTGACAGATAGATTGTAAATAATAAACCGATAGACTGACACATTTTGCTGGTTATTAATTTTTTGGTATTATTAAAGAAAAATTGTTTTTGAAAAAGGGCTTTTACTACACGACGTTTCGTTTCCGAGCAGCCATCATCAACTTTGATTTTTTAAATCCGATCCTGGATTTTTTATTTCTTTATTTGAAACCTATGGATCTCTTTAATGCAACATTTTACAAAAATTAAAAGTATAATTAAACCTATGAAAAACAAAGTATTATTATGTTTATCTTTATCTGCCTAACACGTTCTGTTATCATAAGTACTGCCTTTACTTAATAAGCTAATTATAATTTATTGGCCCTTAGTTAAAATTCAGTAGTGGCTATACGGAGAACAGCATTACTACCTGGTATCTCAGGACCGTACGCGCTTCATTTCGAGAAGTAGCTGGCGTTAGTAAAACAGATAAAACAATTAGTTGAGTTGATCGGCCTGTTTTCACGGTTTTTGGTTTTTGAGCAAAACGTTTCGGAAGCGGACTCTGCTCCCGTCATCAGGCTTAGTACTGAGAAGAACTGTTTTCGCATTTGAGTCGAATTCAGATGTTATGATTTTTCCCAAGCACTTGACTACTCTCAGATTCCAACTTGGTACCTTTCACTACTAGTCTGACACCTTTACCGCTGAGCCATTGAGTAACCCATATATATTTTATAGAACTTATATATATATATATATATATATATATATATATATATACACACTTGCGTGCATAGAAATCGGCCCACTGTAAACTTTTGACTTTAACTATATTTTGCTTCGAATCTATCTATCAGATTAGAAAAAATATATACTGTTTGAAAGACAATTTCATATGCTTTAATGTAAGTTTACATTTATTAAAATTAATTTCGGTTTCTTAGTCTTAAAATTGTGAAATTAACGCATAAAACAAATTATCGTTTCTTGTTACTAAAATAAAAGTGGTTTACTGATAATTACAGAAATTAACTCATAATTTTTAATAATGGGTATGACCCCCTCTTGCCCTAATAACATCCCTCATACGATTCGGCATAGATCGAATCAAGTTCGCAATTGCTTCTTGTGGGATGTCAAGCCACTCTTCTTCTACTGCCACAATAAGCTCTGGGATCGAGGTTGAAGCACGAAGTCTAGCACGAATTCTTTGTTTTAGCTCATCCCATAAATGTTCGATTGGATTTAGATCGGGACTGCATGCTGGCCAATCCATAATCCGAAAACCGACTTCTGTAATGTAGTCTTGCACGATTCTTGCGGTGTGCGCCCTAGCATTATCATGCATAAAAATAAGTTCGTCTCCAATGTAATCGACGTAAGGTACCACATGAACTGCTAAAATCTCCTCGATGTACCTAGCACCAGTTAAACCTCCTCTACCGTGACCACGGTCGTCTCTTTGGATGAAAACAGGATCGGTTCGTGCTCCCATAGAAATTGCACCCCAGATCATGCAAGAACCACCTCCATAAGCAATCCGCTCTTCAATGCAGCATTCTGCAAATCGCTCTCCTGGTCTCCGGTACACTTTTACCCTTCGGTCGTTGCCATAGAGGCATATCCTGGTCTTATCTGAGAATAGAACAGAACCCCACTGTTGCAATGTCCAATTCAGATGATCCCGTGCAAAACGCAGGCGTGCTTGACGATGAACTGGGGTAAGTTTTGGACGAAGTGCAGGGGTTTTACAAGTCAGGTTACGTTCCTTAAGTCTTCGCCTTACTGTCCACTGACTAATAGCCACTCCTCGTATTTCACGGAGCTGCTGTTGCACTTGGACCGCATTAAGGCGACGATTTCTTAATGTTGTTGACACAATAAAGCGGTCATCACGATCCGTTGTGTATCGTTTTCTGCCGGTTCCAGGTCTCCTATGAAAGGATTCAGACTCTTGATGACGCTGGTAGGTTCTTCGAGCAGCTGCGCGTGTCATCTCTAGTTGGCGAGCAACAGTTCGCTGGTTTAGACCATTTTCAATTAGAGCAATTACTTGGGTGGCTTTTGCGGTAATACACTTTTAAACTAATCAAATTGCGAAAACTAATAATGTACAAATTTCAGTTGGAAATGCAATAAATTCAATCTGTCAGAAGTTTGTTATTCGCGTTATAATCACAACTTAAATACATTTCATTTATTTACCGGTTCCTATGCATATAAACGCTAAGCACTCTTGATCAATTTCAACATCTATCAAAGCATCTTAAATTGTCTTTCAGGCAGCGTAGATTTTTTCTTGATCTGATAAATAGATTCGAAACGAAATATAGTTAAAGTCAAAAGTTTACAGTGGGCCGATTTCTATGCACGCAAGTGTGTGTGATATATATATATATATATATATATATATATATATATATATATATATATATATATATATATATATATATATATATAACTTTTGGTGGTTGCGCAGAAATTTATTGCGCTTAAACTCTTCGCGTATTATTGGAATCCATATGGGTTTCATTTCCACCCTAGCTTGGGTTATTGGATTTTCTGCTAGTGCGATGTATGTGGCTCCTTTGAGTTTCCGACGTGTTGTGTTCTCGTCCTTTGCCAATATCTGTTTGTTATCCCAGACATGTTCGGCGATTCTCGATTTTTCTGTTTCGCCCTTGCGGACGTTGATCTTACGTTCATGTGTTCTCACTTTAAGTTGCCTACTGCTCTCTCCCATGTATGCTCTGCCGCATTCGCATGGTAGATTGTATACACAATTCTTGGTATTCTTATGTTCATCGTATGGTTTGGTTTTCGTTAGTATTCCCTTGAGCGTTCTGGGCGATTTGAAGGAAGTGAGAATCTAGTATTTGTTGCCTATCCTTCGTATTTTGTCTGATGTACCTTCTGTATATGGTATTATCGCTGTATATTTAGGTTCTTCTCTTTCGGCTACCCTTTCCCTGTTTAGCTTAGGTGTTAGATCAGGATAGCCATTTTCTTTGAGTGTTTTAGCGATATTTTCTTTTTTTTTGTTCAGGTCCTCTTGTTTTGAGCATGTTGTTTTCGCTCTATCGTACAAGCATTTTGCTTTTTTTTCAATTTAGAATTCCGTTAAAGAAATCAGAACCCAACCTTGTAACTGTAATAATTGTAATGCCTAGACAAACACAAAATATTTTACAAATTTATTACCGATCAAAAATTCATAGCCAATTCTTTTTTTCTTTACTGTATCGAACATTCACAAACAAAGGGAATTTATGATACAGCATTGAAAAGGTAATAAACGGGATTACTAACAAATGCAAAAATACAATATGGCTTCTATAATAAAAAACAAAGTTGATGATGATCACTTAATGACGAAACGTCGAGTATCAAAACTATTAACATTATTGGATAGAGCACGAAAAATGGCAATCTAAACGTGTAGTCCGATTGCAAATATCTGTTCAAATAAGCTTAGAAAAAAATAAAATCGATTTTCCAAATTGCCGGTTTTTTTCGGATATCTCCAGAACTAGCCGGAATTTTGAAAAATTTTAAACGGTGTTTGGATAAGCACGTAAATGCGCAACGTTGCCTTAATTTAACCAACCTCGTATCTCTTACGATTTCCAAGTTCCCTATATATACACTCAAATTTGTATCACCCTGTATATTGTAAGTACCGAACCGAGAAATTTTTTTATTGTAATAAAAATTTTCAAATCGCAATTTATTACCGCAAAGGAATAGATAATTAATGGGTTGTAGGATCTTACTAATAAGTCGTAATATGATAATGTTTTTCGGGACATTTTATTTTATGTAACTGATAAATAAAGGGTTGAAAAGAAAAAAAACATATGTTGCTTTGCTTTTACCGAAAGACTGTGTCTGTTTAAAATTTTTATACACACGGATTTCTGCTAAAAACGTCTCGTTGATAATTAATTACATCGCCACATACGGAAAAATCAAAAAACATCTTTATTTGTTACTAGGAAATTCGAGACCTATAGGGTTTGTTACGGACGAATGCATATTTTAAAAATTAATACTTCTTGTAGTAATAAATATGAAAATATTCCCACGTAACATTTCTTATTTTTTTTTAACTTTTAAAAAACGGGGGTGAATTTGGAGTAAAAACGGAGTTGAAGTTTGAGGTTCGATTGAGTTGGACCATTCTTTGATTGTTTCGTTAAAAACCATAATTGTAAACCGTAGTGGATATAGAATATTATTACTTCCGTTTCAGTAAACACAAAAAACGTGAATTCGTTACTTTTCTTTTTGTATTCGTTTTAATGTAAGTTTTTCCAAAAATAAATCTTTAAATAATCGCCGTCACATCGAGTTTAAACCACGTATCTCAACTCGTCGTGTTTGTGATAAAGTGTTTACTAAAGGATTATATTCAAGTGTAAATAAGTATATGAATGTAGATCAAAGCTCGCAGCAAGAAATTCAACATGCTTATCTAACCTGTTAAAAACCAATCATGGCCTTGCAAGCAGTTTCTATTTAATTACTACGAGATATTGAATTCCACAGAATTGTCATGGGATGCTCTATTTTCTAATGCAGCCACTCAAACTTACGAGCAGGTTACCGGTCACTTTGTTATGGTTTATTTGCATCTTACCCTTTCAAGGCTTTGTTTTAATGAGTTTATCTTGAAGTGTCTTTGGTTCAGCCGGTTTATAAAGAATTGTCTACGAACTAATTTTTCTTTATGTGTAATTTATTGTAATTGTAAGTATGTATTTTGTGCTCATATATTAACCATACAATTGTGTATGTGTAAATCCCTTGCCTATTTTTTTTGTTCCTGTCTATGTGTAGGTAAACTGCATTTCAGTTACCTCATTGTTACCTGTTTAATTTTACTGTTTATCGTATTTTATGTGTACCTTAATCTGCATTATTATTTTCTTATTTTCTTGGGTGTTAACTTAAAGACCGGCATGATTGTACTGGTACTTGTGCAATTAATTATTTATGAATAAATTGGGTTTTTTGGGTAGTTTTTTCCCAACTTAGCAAATTAAGAGTCGAACTATCATTGCGCAAAGCTCGTCAACTCAAATTTGAATAGTTTCATTGTTTACCTGTCTCACTATGATGCAACACTTAACCTCATCCAATCCTATCTCATTACTCATAACTCGGCGTAGCATAAATGCAATGTTTTAATTTTTTCCAGGAAGGTCAATGTAACGCAAGAAAATAATTTGAGTAATAGTAGTATTATTGTCGGTAAAGTCAAGATACATCCCTTAGCGATTGTGTTGTTCTTGAATTTGCACTATTACGAATAAGTTCAAATTACACGTTTAAAGATAGGGTACCTTGGGACACTACTATATATATATATATATACATATATATATATATATATATATATATATATATATATATATATATATATATATATATACACCGTCTCCAAGATAAGGATACCCACTATGGGGATCTCGGAAACGGTAAGAGATGGAAGGTCGGTTAAACGGAACAAAAGTTACGCATTTGAGAGGATCTATTTATGGTCTTTGTAGAACTCGAATATCTCTTTTAGTTTTTGAGATATTTGAAAAAAATTGAATTTTCTGATTTTCGTTTTTATTTTTTTCTGACCTTATTTGAAGAGTTATCAAGAAAAGGGGCAAATTTACACGAAAAAATCATTTTTGCCATATTTAAATTCTCTCCTTGATTCTGAATTCAACGATATATCCACACTTTATATTTTTGATACGTTTCGGATGAGAAAATTTATATTCAATGTAAAACATCGAAAACGTACAGTTAAAACTAATACTAGAGACATTAGAGAACTGTAAAATTATTATAAAATAATGTTTTCTCATTTTCCCTGTTGCGAATAAAATAATTCACAAGTATGTATTTAGTGAAAATATTATTAATTAAACAGTTAAAATACATTTTCCGTCGTACTGATGCATTGTTTGAAAATAAGTTGGATTTGCATTTTGTTTACCTACCTGTCATAATTGATTATTGTTCGTATTACGTTTATTTCGTGGTCTTTGAGTTAATTACATTTTGTGTTTACCTAAAAACAGTATGGTAGGAGTGCATTTGTCAAATGTTACATTTTGTGTCAACGTAATTGTTCTGAAGCCGAAATAATGTATTTAAACAAATATTCAGAAAGGCGTCAACCTCACAAAAGAACTTTTCGCACATTAGCAGTTAATCTAAAAGAATATGGTGCGTTAAAAAACCTGTAAAGTCTCGCAAAAAACCTTGCAATGAAGAAAAAAGCCAATACTGTTTTATTAGCTGTAACGGAAAATCCAGAGGTTTCTACTAGGGAAATTGAAGAGGAAACTGGCATAGACCATTTCACAGCTCATTATGTTCTAAAGAAGGAGAAAGTACATCCATATAAATTTAGAATTTGCCAAGGACTTCGACCAGGTGACCCAGAAAGACGTAGAATATTTTGCGAATGGTATACACGTCAATCTCAAGACAATGAATATTTTCCGAATAAAATAATATGGTCCGATGAAAGTATGGTTAATAATAATGGAATTTTTAATCGTAGAAATGCTCATTATTGGGCAAGAGTAAATCCACGTCTGTACAAAACGGCCAAACACCAACACCGTTTCGGATTTAAAATGTGGGCTGCTATATTCGGTACTCGAATTATAGGTCCTTTCATTTACCACGAGTCCTTACATTCTGAACGTTACCAAATTTTACTCCAAAATGAATTAGAGATAGCTTTGAATAATTTGCCTTTACAAGAAGTTCTAGGTTGTGGGTTTATGCAGGACGGTGCACCAGCACATAATTCCATAGTTGTCAGAGAATACCTGTCAGTTAGATTTCCAGAAAGATGTATTATCACTCATGCAAATGTACTGTGGCCAGCCCGTTCTCCAGATATAACACCTTTGGATTTTTTTCTTTGGGATACATTAAAAATTACATTTATGGAAACGATATTGAAAACGAAGAAATTTTACAAAGATTAGTTCTCAAGCGTTTGCTCCTCAAATGCTGAAGAATGTTTTAGATGCTACAGTTAGAAGATGCTATTTAAGTTTAGAGAATAACGGGAATCTTTTTGAACATCTTTTGTGAGTTTATTAACCTTTAAAATAAATTTGTTTTTTATTTGTCTATCATTTAAAATTACAAAACATAATTTTATAATAATTTTACGGTTTTCTAATGTATCTAGTATTAGTTTTAATTGTATTTAGTTTACATTTAATATCCATTTTCTCATCCGAAACGTATCAAAAATATAAAGTGTGATATATCATTGAATTCAGAATCAAGGAGAGAATTTAAATATGGCAAAAATAATTTTTTCGTGTATATAAAAAAATAAAGTTGATGATGGTTGCTAACAAACGAAACGTTGTATCAAAAATTGAATAACAGCATTAAGTAGAGCTAGAAAAGTGGCAATGAAAATGTGCCTCTCTTTTCTTGATAACTTTTCAAATAAGGCCAGAAAAAAATAAAAACGAAAATCAGAAAATTCATTTTTTTTCAAACATCTCAAAAACTAAAAGAGATATTTGAGTTCTACAAAGACCATAAATACATTCTCTCAAATCCGTAACTTTTGTTCCATTTAACCGACCTTCCACCTCTTACAGTTTCCGAGATCCCCATAGTGGGCATCCTTATCTTGGACACGGTGTATATATACAGGGTCCGCCTTTGGGAGCTGATCCTATCAGTATCTGCTAAACCAAACTTACTATAATTTTGAAAATTTGGTGACAGGGTTATGATGTTAGGGCTAACTCATCTAAAATATTTTCACGTTCGGTTATACCAGAAGTCGGTACTTCGTCGCTTATTTTAAATCGAACACCCCGTATATTAATACATTTTTGGATTCTATGTCTAATTTTAAGGTAAGTTTGTTAAATAAACTAGATTCGAAAACATTTTTCTAAAAAAAGTGACAGATGCGGTCTTAGTAATAACTCGTTAATTGTTCTGTTCCTGTCAAACAATTTGAATAAAACTTTGAGGTGTTGTAGGTTTATTGCAACAGTCTGCAAAAAATGACATTTGTATTTTTCATAAAAATAAAATTATGAATGTCTAAACTTTTACTATCAAAAAATGCAAGTTACTCAAAAAAATCAAATGGAAACCCCTATTTTTTATTACTCAGATCGATTTAACGTCAAAAATTAAGGTACGTTTGTTTAAAACTTTATTTGCCTAAACGTAACAGTTTCATACTTATTATCAAAAAAGTTCCAATTTAAAAATTTGTGATAAAAATGAGCTACATACTTAAATCTAGTAGTCCTTGTTCGTGGTCACCATGGAAAACAAATAATTGAGAATTGAAATAAAGAAAAATATTTGAATAAGTTACTGCAAAAAATTATAAAAATTGATAATTTTGTGATTCAAAAGTCATTTTTGCCAAATAGAAATTTTCTAAGTCATTTTTTTCAAATTCGATATACAACATAAGTGTAAAAATTTAATAGTTTATGAGTAAAAACTACTTTTTACTGCAGAGGTAATACATACTTATCAGCGCATCATTACACGATAAAGATGCTTATTTATTTTGTTTATCTTTTGTAGTCAATAATTTAATAAAATTGTTGACAGTTTGTGTTTTTCTTGATAAAAAGGCTCGACTTGAATATTCTAATACAGATTATTTGAATTTAATTTTAATTCACGGAGAATGTCATAGAGTTGTAAAACGAACAGTAAGAACATTTATCGAACGCTATCCTGAGCGCCCCCGACCATCAGCAGATACAATAAGACGTGTGGTTCAAAATTTGGAACAGTTTGGCACATTTAAACACTCTGCACCTCGCATAAAAACTGCTATTGATAACGAACAGAATGAAGTTATAACTTTAGGATATTTCCGTGCCTATCCTTGTAATTCCATAAACGACGCGAAAACAGATATTGGCTTAACACCAACAACTATCAGAAGAATTCTTAAGAAACATAAGTTTAGACCATACTGTTTACAATTAGTTCAACATTTGAAAGAAGCGGATTTCTTGAAACGTATTGAATTTTGTGAAACAATTTTGCTCAAAATACAAGAAATTCCTAATTTTTTGTCTAATATAATATGAACGGACGAATCTAAATTTACGAAAAATGGCATATTTAATCGCCGAAACTCGCATTACTGGAATAACGAAAATAGCAATCCAATTCGCGAATGCCATTTTCAGGAAATTTGGAATTTTAACGTATTTTGTGCTATTCGGAATAACGAAATCTTTGACGTGTATTTTTACAACAAAAATTTGAGAGGTTTAAAATAGTTGATTGTTGCGATTTATGATTACAAATTTAATTTCTAGGAGAAAATTATCTTGAGATATTAAACACTCGAATTCAACCCCGATTAAATCTAGAAAGGGAAAATTTATGGTACCAACAAGACGGTGCCTCCCCCCACAACGCTGTTTCCATGAAACTTTATAATGGTCCCTTTCCATGGCCACCTAGGTCACCTGATCTTACGCCAATGGATTTTTATCTTTGGGGTCGAATTAAAAATATTGTTTATGCTACACCACTAACGACTAAAGAAGATCGCATTGCAAGAGTGCAAAATGCCTTCAATTCTCTTTCTCCACAAGAAATTCAAAGGGCTACAAATGAAGCCGTTATAAGACGGGTTCAACAATGTCTTGCGTCTAACGGGCAACATTTTGAACATTTATTGTAAATTAATTTACATTTGATCACGAGCAAGAGATACTAAATAAGCGACTTTATCGTGTAAGAATGAACCGATAAGTATGTAGTTACTACCTCCACAATAAAAAGTAGTTTTTTTCGATTTACTCATAAAGTATTAAATTTTTACACTTATGTTGTATATCGAATTTGAAAAAAATGACTTAGAAAATTTGTATTTTGCAAAAATGACTTTTGAATCACAAAATTATCAATTTTTATAATTTTTTGCAGTACTTATTCAAATATTTTTCTTTATTTCAATTCTCAATTGAATGGTGACCACGAACAAGGAATACTAGATTTAAGTATGTAGCTCATTTTTATCACAAATTTTAAAATTAGGACTTTTTTGAAAATAAGTATGAAACTGTTACGTTTAGGCAAATAAAGTTTTAAACAAACTTACTTATTTTTGACGGACAAAATTATCAATTTTTATAATTTTTTGCAGTAACTTTTTCAAATATTTTTCTTTATTTCAATTCTCAATTATTTGGTTTCCATGGTGACCACGAACAAGGAATACTAGATTTAAGTATGTAGGTACTCATTTTTATCACAAATTTTAAAATTGGGACTTTTTTGATAATAAGTATGAAACTGTTACGTTTAGGCAAATAAAGTTTTAAACAAACTTACCTTAATTTTTGACGTTAAATCGATCTGAGTAATAAGAAATAGGGGTTTCCATTTGATTTTTTTGAGTAACTTGCATTTTTTGATAGTCAAGTTTAGACATTCATAATTTTATTTTTATGAAAAATACAAATGTTATTTTTTGCAGACTGTTGCAATAAACCTTTGTCTACAACACCTCAAAGTTTTATTCAAATTGTTTGACAGGAACAGAACAATTAACGAGTTATTACTAAGACCGCATCTATCAATTTTTTTTAGAAAAATGTTTTTTTTAAACGACTGAAATTTCGTATCTAGTTTATTTAACAATCTTACCTTAAAATTCGACATAGAATCCAAAAATGAATTAATATACGGGGTGTTCCATTTAAAATAAGCGACTAAGTACCGACTTCCGGTATAACCGTAAGTGCGAACGTGAAAATAATTTACCCTGTCACCAAATTTTCAAAATTATAGTAAGTTTGGTTTAGCAGATCAGCTCCCAAAGGCGGACCCTATATATATATATATATATATATATATATATATATATATATATATATATATATATATATATATATATATATATATATATATATATATATATATATATATATATATATATATATATATATATACTTTAAACATTTTCAATAATAATCTCTTTTGTAATTTAATTCTTTTCCTAATAATTTTATATTATTAAAATTTGGTCGA
This sequence comes from Vesta saturnalis, assembly GCA_036346205.1. NCBI lineage: Eukaryota > Metazoa > Arthropoda > Insecta > Coleoptera > Lampyridae > Vesta > Vesta saturnalis. The sequence continues at coordinate 92,515 of JARFJB010000181.1, forward strand.
TGATTTAAATCCTGAGAATAAGATAATAAAACAGCATGGGGATATCTGAAACGGTAAGGGATAGAGGATCGGTTAAGTGAGATAAAAGTTAGCCAATAGTGAGATTATTTTTACAGCATTTAAAATTCCAAATACATTACATAGCTTGAAAGGTATTTGAAAAAACTGATATATGAAAATCTTTATCTTTTTTTTGGGCTTATTATAGGACATATTAAAAAACGGAAGGCACTTGTTCTTTGTACCTTTTCTGCTCTATTAGAAGACGTTAACCAAAATTTTTAGCAACCATCATCAACTTTGTTTGTTTAAATAGGTTAAAGCTGTGATAGCGTTTTAACATTTTATTAGTATCCACATCTTATTCATCAAGTAGCCATTAAAAAGAGTATATTTTATAATAGAATTAGTTATAAATAATTTTTCCAAACAAAATTACGTACAAATTACAACAAACTATCCGTACGTTTTCCGCGGTGTTGCGATCTCAGAATGGGGAGGGGGTGTACAACATACACACACACACACAGAAACACACACACACACACACACACACACACACACACACACACACACACACACACACACACACACACACACACACACACACACACACACACACACACACACACACACACACACACACACACAAACCCTCACGGGCACACACACACGCACATATTCACGCACAAACACATACACGCACACAGAAACACGCAGATGCAAACAAAGACGCAGACGCAGACGCAGACGCAGACGCAGACGCAGACGCAGACGCAGACGCAGACGCAGACGCAGACGCAGACGCAGACGCAGACGCAGACGCAGACGCAGACGCAGACGCAGACGCAGACGAAGTCGTAGACGCAGACGCAGTCGCAGTCGCAGACGCAGACGCAGACGCAGACGCAGACGCAGACGCAGACGCAGACGCAGACGCAGACGCAGACGCAGACGCAGACGCAGACGCAGACGCAGACGCAGACGCAGACGCAGACGCAGACGCAGACGCAGACGCAGACGCAGACGCAGACGCCGACGCCGACGCCGACGCCGACGCCGACGCCGACGCCGAGACCGAGACCGAGACCGAGACCGAGACCGAGACCGAGACCGAGACCGAGACCGAGACCGAGACCGGGACCGGGACCGGGACCGGGATCGGGACCGGGACCGGCACCGGACCGGGAGCGGGACCGGGACCGAGACCGAGACCGAGACCGAGACCGAGACCGAGACCGAGACCGAGACCGAGACCGAGACCGAGACCGAGACCGAGACCGAGACCGAGACCGAGACCGAGACCGAGACCGAGACCGAGACCGAGACCGAGACCGAGACGGAGACGGAGACGGAGGAGACGGAAACGGAGACACAGGACACTGGACATTGGACACAGGACACAGGACACAGTACACAGGACACAGGACACAGGACACAGGTCAAAGGTCACAGGACACTGGACACAGGACGAAGGATACAGGACACAGGACACAGGACACAGGACACAGGACACAGGACACAGGACACAGGACACAGGACACAGGACACAAGACACAGGACACAAGAAACAGGACACAGGATACAGCACAGGGGATACAGCACACAGGACACCGAGCATGGGACACGGGACACAGGACACCGGACACGGGATACAGTACACATGACAGAACATAGGAGACAGGACACAGGACACAGGACACAAGACACAGGACGTAGGACACTGGAGACAGGACACAGGACACAGGACACATGACAGAGGAACAGGACACAGGACACAGGACACAGGACACAGGACACAGGACACAGGGCACAGGACACAGGACACAGGACACAGGACACAGGACACAGGACACAGGACACAGGACAGGACATAGGATACAGGACACAGGACAGACACAGGACACAGGACACAGGCAAGGACACAGGACACAGGACAGGACACAGGACACAGGACACAGGACAGGACACAGGACACAGGCACAGGAACAGGACACAGGACGGACAGGACAGGGACACAGGACACAGGACACAGGACACAGGACACAGGACACAGGATACAGGACACAGGACACAGGACACAGGACACAGGACACAGGACAGACACAGGACACAGGACACAGGACACAGGACACAGGACACAGGACACAGGACACAGGGCACAGGACACAGGACAGTACAGGACACAGGACACAGGACACAGGACACAGGACACAGGACACAGGTCACAGGACACAGGACACAGGACACAGGACACAGACACGACACAGGACACAGGACACAGGACACAGGACACAGGACACAGGACACAGGACATAGGACACAGGACACAGGACACAGGACACAGGACACAGGACACAGGACACAGGACACAGGACACAGGACACAGGACACAGGACACAGGACACAGGCACAGGACAAGGACACAGGACAAGGACACAGGACACAGGACGGACACAGGACACAGGACACAGGACACAGGACACAGGACACAGGACACAGGACACAGGACACAGGACACAGGACACAGGACACAGGACACAGGACACAGGACACAGGACACAGGACACAGGACACAGGACAGGACACAGGACACAGGACACAGGACACAGGACACAGGACACAGGACACAGGACACAGGACACAGGACACAGGACACAGGACACAGGACACAGGACACAGGACACAGGACACAGGACACAGGACACAGGACACAGGAGACAGGACACATGACTCAGGATACAGGACACATGATACATTGCACAATACACAGGACACAGGACACCGGACACAGGACACAGGACACTGGACACAGGCGCAGGATACAGGAGACGGGACACAGAACACAGATTTTGGCACAGGGACAGACCAGGACCAGGCAGGACACATGACCAGGTAATCATTCAATCTAAAAATCATGTTATCGAGACTTGCCATAAAGAATTGTTATTGATACTGCAACCATATTACGTGAGTACGAGAACGAAAACGTTTATTATAAATTACAATAAAATTAGAAGTTTTTTGAAAAAGATATCGAGTTGAGCATTATATGAAGTTTTCATTTAAAGGTGAATACTAAGAGTACTTATGCTCCATTTAGCGATAATCTTTCAACTTACATAGAACGGATAGAGTCTACAGCTATTTTTGTATTAGAGTTCTTTTTAATGATTCAATTCATGCTTTCATTCAACTAGATGTAAAAAAAAATTGAAAAATTTTTATTAAGTGAAAATCCAAATAGTGACAGGGAACCTATAAATATTTTAGTACTTTCTACTAATTATTATGATACTAGTTCTATTGCTGATGTTATTAGTACAAAAGATAATACTGTTTATCATTTCACGTGGATTAAAGGAGTGTTGGCTCTATGTCGTAAACAACTATCGAATAAGGAGTACAATACATTTACTTGTCGATGGTTGAACTAATTTTCTTAAAATCGCGTTCTATAAAAATACTTCACTTACTGTCACTATCACTGATGCGTTGTTAGGCTCCTTACCAAAGTAGACATGTTTCTGCAGTTCTACAAAGTACTTTTTATTTGTGAATAGATGATAACTAAAATTTGACAAAAATGAGGTATTTTGAAAGTACCTCTAAATGTAGTTTCATTAAAACCGGGTATATATATATATATATATATATATATATATATATATATATATATATATATATATATATATATATATATATATATATATATATATATATGATGACAATATTTAAAATATTTATTAATGTTAGGGGATAGGGTTCAATTGATTTTTAATTATAATTATTGAATTAAAATGTATTCGTGAAATCATAGAAAAATTTTTATTTTACACCAAGAAATATTCATGTTAATAATTAAATTGTAATTTGTAATTAATAGTTTTAATGTGAAACAGACTTCGATAAAATTTGCACAAATTACGCATGCGTTGCGTACTTACTAACTTAAATAAATGCATCCTGTCAAAAATTTCACCAAAGGATCAAAAATTTGTGAGTACAATTTTTATTTTCTTCAAAGTAAAATTATTATTTTTATAATTACACCTGTTCATTGACTTTTCAGATATTGATACATGTTGTCGCACAAACATTTGTACACAATCAAACAAAAAACATAAATACAGGACATCAAAAGAATAATCAATGCAATAGTAGGGTTATGATAGAAAAATTTAATTCACATGTGTTGTTGCAATTTCCAAAAAATGGTCACATTAGGCTTGTTCCGTCTTAACATTGGACGTAGACTTCTTTCCATGTATCGATGATACTGCCTTGCTGTTGAAAATGGTGCTGCTTGATTTCCATAACTTCATCCAAATCCATTAACTTGTGATAAATCTTCCTCGTGGTAAATACGATGCACTTATGTACTATGCTCATATACTTTCAGACAAGCACTTCATTTATATATTTAAATGTTGATTTAAATATTTAATAATTTTTCGAATTTAACTTGTATGTTATAAAATTTCATATTTACTTGCACTTTTATTTTAGATGTCGAAATGAAGTTAAATTTATTTTATAATCTCCATCACTTTCAAAAAAATAAACATCACATCCAAAATAACTGAAGGATTTTATCGACAAGAAAAATGCATATCACCCGATATTTAAACACGATTTCAAAATGAAACAAATACAATATTATCGACAATTATAATCGGTAACCTTAGTTTTAAATTTTGTTATAGGTTAAAACAATTGTTTCTGAAATCTCAACTCTACGTTGATCGCGGTTCAAATCCGATAATGTTAACGAAAATTTTAACTTACATGTTAACAAAAGCACTACTAGCACTATGACTTGTTTGTCACAAAAAATTACAGAAGCAAGAGTTCAGCAAGAGATCAGCAAGAGAGCGAGAAATTTCTCATGAATACCAAATTTTCAATTTTTTTTTTACATTACATACAAAAGATCCTAGCATCTGATTGGTCTAAACAAAAATGTTAAATTAACTAAAACATAAATTATCCCATAACTTTTTCAAATCAATTCGGATTTGCTTTTTAAATACATTTCTGAAATCAGGGCAACTTTCCGCATAAAAAGATACCTCATATGCCATACGTTGCTTCAAGAATTTACATTTTGACAAACTAATATCTAAATTTACTAATATGTAACAAATTTTATATTTTACAACTAAACTAATTACATATTCAACTTCTACATAAAAAACTGTATAAAAATACACCTATTTCAACCCATTTTACCTAGTTTTAATAAAATTTCTACTTTCATACCTTAATTTTAGGTAGTGAACCCAACTTTTCTAATTTTATGTTTAAATTACATATTTACTGTTGATTTCTTTGTGAAATTGGGGGAAACCTACTATTACATGGTCTTATAATTTATTCTGACCTTATCTTATCCTATAAAAACTATAAATTTGTAAAATTCTTAAATATAGTACTTAACCTAACTTTATATAATTTACTTTTAACTTGCGTTTTAAACGTCTATATCACTTGAAATGTTTATCTAATATGTTCTCATATATGTCTCTAACACAATCACTGTTTATTTGTACTCCATAGTTCATAACTTTGTCTTTTCACACTTCCATATTGTTAACATATTTTGCACATTTTTGTATACAAATTGTAATTATATATTAAATATCACATTGCACAAGTGTTGTTCATGTTCTTAGCTATGTATCTAAGTCACTACCACTTCTTATGCACTTTTTAAACACTTTGTCTGTGATTTACTAATATACTGTGTTCGTACCATAACCCTTATTTATAGTTCGCAGAGTTAATGCATTGTACCTATTACTATACATGTTCTACACATTAGAATTATCGTACTTCATGTAATAAGTATCTGTCACGTGTTTAAATTGCTTAAATAAATTGATTTAAATGTGAAATTACTTATGTATCTTAAACGAAACTAAACGTACACACTAATATGAATCGTGTTGATCTGTCTAACATGCTACTGGTATAGCTCATTTCTTTTATGAATATAACAACCTTGTGCATACCCCACAAAGCCTGTTTTGTTGCATCAAAACCATATTTTTATACTCGTATACTATTTTTTTATCATAACGAACTGTATACTTCTTCAATTTTATTTAAACTTACATACTATATAGAATTTAAGCTCGACAAACTCTAGCCCCATTATTATTCTAACCATCGCAATATATATATATATATATATATATATATATATATATATATATATATATATATATATATATATACACGCACTTACCCACACAACTACCACTCTTGAAATAAGAAAATCAGGGTAAGCATTTTTCGTTGTTTTCACATTCAATTGTTATCATAAATTACTTTAAGATCATGCACGCTCTTCTTATCCGACACTTTCTGTGATAATATTCAATTTTTTGGTCAGATGTGATACATGTTTGAGTTATTTCGTTTTTGTTGCCCTAAATATCTAATATGACCACCATAAGGCCAATAACCCCTAATGGTTGCAGAAAACCGAATCGTGTACACCAAAGTTTCACCAAGAAAGCGTATTTTCATCAAAAGGTTGCTGCAAAAGTGTTTTGACAGGAGAAAAATTTTCAGAAACAAAAACTTTACGCTTGTTTTCAAAAACACAAGATTTCGATTGTTTCAAGAAAGCTTAAAAAACAACTAGGGTCAATCTGCGAGCACTATCTAATTTGTAGCATAATTTTCTAGCAGATAAACTAATTTTAATTCAAAATATAGTCATTTACTAATATTGTTCATTTATTAGCATATCGGCAACTGAGGATCACAAAGAAAACCGCAACATTCTACCTACATGTTATGTTTCTGCATGTTCACCTTCTACATGTTATGTTTCATAATTCATCAGGTTACAATTCACATTTCATCATTAAGGAATCGTTTATTGTAGCTTGCTTAATTTCATTGCTGTCTATAGACCAATAAAGATATGTCTCGTTCACAAAAGTAATAGATCGCACTAAAATTCTGTTTAGATTAATTGACTCTCAGATTTATGAGTAGTATCGAAAAGTTATCAAAATATTTAGAGAATACTCAGATTTGTATCTACAAACGGACGTAGAACATCTGACATTTTCTAAAATTTTTGGCAAACTTGTTCAAGTACTTACAAACTTGATCATCTTCACTATTGCTCGGCGTTTGATGCAATCCTTAAAATTACACAAGCTAAGTTAGAACTATTTATATGTACATGTTTATTAAGAGAAATAAGGGGTGGTGTGTCTCAATGTTCTAATTGGTATGCTAAAGCTAACAAGAAGTACATGGGAGACAAATTTGATCCCACTTCTGAGAGTGTATTTAATGTACTACGACGTAAATAGCTTCTATGGTGCCGCCATGTCAAAATTGTTATCATTTGACGACTAATTTTGTGAGTAAAGCTAATTTCAAAACATTGGATTCAATAAACCATCCTGACAATTCGGACAGTCATTTCTTATCGAATGTTTTCATCTTCGTATGCCTATCGACACCATTTGGCTTTATTTCGCTTATGATTGTTATAACCTTTTGTTGCGGTATCAATCATATCAATCCATTAGTATTTACCTTGTAGGCTAAACGTTTTACATAGAACACACATAATGGTCCCGCTAATTGGTTCTGCAATTGCAGCTTTTTTTTGTGCTATAGACGAGGACCGCTGTATTAGTATAGTAAAATGTTCATGGCTAATTCTTTTCCTGCATATTTCTGCCAATATTGAGGTTTCGTTGGTAACTTCTTGACTTGTTTTCGTTTTTAATCCCTAAGTCCGGACGTATTTTGAAAAACAGAAGATCTCCGCTAATATATATACTTACTTGCTTGTGAAAGATCATCAAATCCTTTAATTATGATTCGTCTTCGTTTAAATTTTTTTGGTGCAGGTTTGTGCAATTCGTTGACCAGCTCTAATTTATTTACAATTTCTTTACTTTTATTGTTTTTGATCAGACACTAGAGCGTTAGAGTTCACTTCAAAAGCTTTTTGAACCGCTTGCAGATAAGATATGCTTTATTTACAGGATATCACCTTCTTCTGGGTCTACTAACTGTGTAAAACATTTCCATCCAAACCGAACCTTGTTGATAAATAGTATTGTTTAGTGATTACATCTTGAAGATCTATTGGGATATGCAACACTGCCGAGTCTCTTATTCTCGACAACAAATGGATTATTACCAATCAACTTAAACTGAGGGATTAATTTCTTGAATTGATACTGGACATGTGAACATACAAATTTCTCAAGAGGCATTTTAGTAGTTGAAATCAGTACATTCTTATTTATACTGTTTAAAAACACCAATCTGATTTTGCAATATATTCATCTTCATATAGTTCTACGATTGATATGTCACTTATGACACATGTATTTCCAGCCAATGTTTCTGCTCACAATACCTCTAGATCACAAATTAGTTTATATATATATATATATATATATATATATATATATATATATATATATATATATCATTTCCATATTTATATTCAAGCGATCTGTTTGTTAATTCTTTAAAAAACATAGCTTCACCTCCTTTAATTGTGGGTGATAATGATAGGAAGGGTTTGATTATTGTGTATATTTTTTTCTGCTGCTGCTTCGATTTCCTCATCAATAATATGATCTCGCCTCGCAACATTGGCAGCCTCTAAAATGCTTTTGTCATTTTTTTTTCTTTTGAACTTACTAGATTAAAATTAGGTTCATTCATAATGAGCAGAACGTAAAACCTGGAGTCCTTATAAATGTTTCCTTTAATGGTGACGGGAGGACTACCTATGATCAATAGCACCGCAGGATCCCTCATATTACGTTCAAAGTATATACGAGGTAATGTATTACACTGCTTGGGAAATTCTTCTAAGACGTTTTCATTACGTACGGTAGAATCAGCTGTCATACTAAGAGGTTCTTCTTCATCCTTCTCACTGAGCTAGCAGGCTAGCAGCACCCTTCCTTGAATCACCTATTGACGTGAAGCAAAGTCTGGAGTCATTTGAAATAATGGATAGTGGGCGCGGTAGCCTGCTTTCTTGAAAATAGAAATGGATTTTGGGTTTAACGTCAAGGGCTTCCAGCACTTCTGTGGGTGATTTAATTTTTTTATGTGCATCAAAACTGATGCATTTCTGCAATGTTATTTTACGAGCCTGAATAATCGTTTGCTTTAACATAATCTGCTTATTATCCATTGTAGCAAAACGAGTTGACTGACCAAGTACCGATTTACCCTGAACAGATAGCTGTTTACACTAAACAGAAAGCTTTAATTCCCATATCGGCTATTATTAATTTCGACATCTTTGCTTATGACCACGAAACCAAACGGATCTACTCAACACTTTGAACACATGCCTCAAGACAATTTCATGGTTATATTAGTACTTATGTGATCCTCATACGCATGTTTTAGGTTCAGTTCATCTCGCTCAAATAACATAATTATATTCACATTTTATCACGAATTAATTCCTTGGGAATTTTGTTGTAACACCAAATAGAAACAGTCAAAATTATAGAAACCGTAGAAAAATATACTACAAGGTTATTTTGTCGCATCGTGTATATGTAGTATTTTGATTACGTATGGAACGTATTTTGGATGTAAATGAAGTGAGTGCACGAAAAAATTTTTTTCTGTGAATGTAGAATCTAAATTTGCGTAAATGGAATTTTTAATGAAATATTAGATACATATGAAAGAAATCTTGAATGCTGTAGAAAGATGTTGAACGCATTAAATTTGGTTGAAAAATAATGTTTTGGGGAAATTTTTACTGGGACGGTACTGGTAAGTGACTACCTGTTTGCCCACTGGTCTTGTGCTGCTGTGTACACAAGAATTCGGATTTCCACTCAGCAAAGAAACGCACGAAACACGCGTTCGTGATAGACAAATTTTGATATTAGTGGGAAGAGATTGGTAATATATGGCGGGCAGAGGGTGCATAAGCGAGAGCCCAATTGAAGTAAGGGAAGTTAGATAGTGAGAATCGTTCGGTTAGAGCTTAAGTAAAGATCGCGGGCGTAGCGTTTTTGAAGAGACCTTAGAATGGTCGGTGTTGGATTTTGTTTATGAAAATTTTAGTTCAGCAGCACGTATACATAATCAACTGCAATAACCCATAAGGGGATCATATAGACATTCATAAATAAATAGTTTAAGTGTCAATTCAAAGAAGATAATAGTGATTTCCTTTCAAGAAATTTAAGAAATGCTAAAGCAGATTTATAAATAAAACAGGAAAATATCCAGCTGTGTTTAGTGAACGCGCGATCCAATAAATAAGGAAAGCCTGAAGTAACTCTTTAAGTAACCGAATTAAAAGTTTGTGAATTTAGTTAGAGATTAATGATCGTTGGTGGCATTAATTGTCATATGTATACAATCGATAATACTATCAAATCAATTGTACAAAGCAAATAAGAATTCTATTACACAAGTGGAAGCCTAATGACCCTAATGAGTTAGCGATTATGGCTGTCTTCCGTGTTTTGTGCCAGTGTGGGTGCAAATTTAAAAAGGATTAAGCAGACCATATGGACTTCACTATAATCGGATAGAGGATTAATTAACGTAAATTGTAAGACAGTTTTAGGTTTTGTTTAACAGATACAAGTAGGATTATCTTTTAAGTTCATTTTAGCTTGTTGAGTTAATAATTTCGTGTTATAAGAAAAAAGGTAATCGAACCTTATATATTTTGATGTGTTTAGTACATAAGATTTTGGGGGAATTTTTAATATATAAGAATTGGCTTTTGTGGTGCATTTTGGAAGCCACATGTTTGTACCTATTTACAATTGCAAATTGGTCAATATATCCATTATTTAATTTAATTTTGTTGTTTATATGTGTCAGCTGGGATTTTTACCATTAACCTGTTTAAATTTACCTAACGTGTTACATCTTTGAATGTTTTTGAGTTTAATTATTAATCTGAAATTCCTTTATGAACCAGATCGTTTTATTTTAAGTATTTTAAATTATTTGACAGTGTGTAAAATACAGCACACGAACAACAGAACATTTTTATTAAGTATAAGTAAATTACAGATTTGAAGTATTAAAATTCAAACCTGATGAATGTTTAAATAGTATTTTTAAAGAGAAAGTATAAATTTTATATATAGATGTTATTTATGATGAAAGCACTGACTGTTCTATTTTAAATTTTTCCGAAAGAAACGAATGTTTTGTTGATTTAAAAGCCGACTTTGTATTTTGATTCTTTTCATGTTTATGTAATTCAGAATTTTATAACATTTAGAAATATATGTATACGAGGGATACCTGACTTGGTATTTTCATATGTACGGGGTCTGATAAATAAGTTCAAAATTTTCTTAAGCTCTTGGAGAAATTCCTTTTCAAGTGTGATTGACTTTGAGTTTCGAATGGTTTTACTGAGTAGGCTGCAATCCTGTCATCCACAGTCAGATAGGATTAATTTACCATCCCGCCTACGACTAATTATCTTAGAAACAATTAAGATTGTGATGGCGTAAGTGTAAAAAACTTTTTAATCATTTCACTCCTTATATAGACCCTGCCCATTTCCACTGTAGCTGGGTTGGCAACCTGCTTACTTCGGTAAGCCTGCACGACGCCTAGTGCGGTTTGGAGGTGTAACAATACCCTTACGTTATTTTGCTTTCCTCAAGCGATATCTGTAAGCAAACTAATCATTTTATTTGTTTAACACAATTGTAGGGCCGCATATAATACCGCGTATACTATTAAGAAGTAAATCCTAATGCTTTGGAATACTAAACTTTTCATCTAGGTCATAATTGTTTCTGAGCAACTACCTTCATATGCAATGGACGAAATAAAACTAAACGAATAATTACATCTTTATTTATATACTTGTAAATACAGAGTTTATATTACAATTATTATAATAACACCATTAACAACAATTTCATTATCGAAATGTGTTAGAGATTCCATTTACAATTTCATATCTACTGAGGATTCATTACAAATACTAGACATGATTTGAATTCGGAATAGTTAATGCATCTTTATCATCTTGCTCACAGTAAATAATAATAATTTTTTTAAGTTAATTTTTAACTTTTTTAATAGTTCATAATGTAAATGAGCAACATTCTAAACACAAAATCAATAATCTACGACATATTTGAATTGAAAAAATTCTACCTTAGGAATTTTTCCGCTAAATTATACGTAGTATCAAAAAATTGCATAGAATATAATTAATCGATATGTTTAAATTCTCCATGCCGGTGTTTTTGTATCTTCGAAATATACAGCCGTTTCAGAAATATTTAATGAAAACCAAAAACTGCCACTAATAAACACCCTATCCGCCGCTGGATGTCTCCCAAAATCTAATTCCGCCCCAGTAGAAATAAAATCAAGCTTAAATACGAAGTTTCAGATAGGTATGTTTGATCGTTCTAAATACTACCACACAAACACACAACCACACACACACCACTCTTATCCACGCCCACATCCACACCCACGCCCACACCCAAGCTCACACCCACGCCTCACACACGCCAACACCCACAGCTACACGCACAAACAAGAACTGTTACTTCTGATTTGTCGGTAGTTCTGGCAACTTCATTCGTAGTTTTAAGACGTAAGGTGTTCGTGAAAGACTATATATATATATATATATATATATATATATATATATATTATATGTATATATGTATATATGTATATATGTATATATGTATATATGTATATATATGTATATATATATATATATATATATATATATATATATATATATATATAATGTGTCCCAAATTCGCTTCTCTATAAAGGGATCTCGGGTTCTGTTATACTTACGGCAACGGTTAAATGGGGAAAGTTTTAGAGGAAGCTTAGAGCATTCGATATCTGGTTTCAGATTTACGATCAGTCAATTGGTTTTGAAAATATCGGCGAAAAACCGAAAATGGTGGATTTCGTTTTTCGCCAGTAAATCCGAAATGGTTAATTTGACAGCTGTCACAATGTGAGATTATTCGGACACTTTTTTAAGACGAATAAGATGGCGTGTATGACATGTCACAATCGTCTTTTGTTATCCCACAATCTGCCTCTACTTTAATTTTTCTTATTGCCGCCATATTGGATTTTTCGATTTTTTTGAAAGAGCGCAATATTTCCAGTTTAGTGATGTCTCACAAGTGCATAAAAGATTAGAGTTTCATCGAAATATCACACTTTCTAAAGTTAGGTTTTATTTATTATTATTAGTAGGACATGATTTATTTGTCAGTAAAATTGGGTATCATTTTTTCCATATAAGGTGGCTCTGACTTTGACGTTAAATAATTCAAAGTAGTGTTTTCATAAGTAGTACGCTTTTCTGTCACTAAAATCATAAACGTGACACAAATTGTAAAAGCCTGTTGAAAATGGCCGGTATTCCCTATTCAAATGAAGAAAAGTTTGACATGTTAGCGTTTTACTTGCAGTCAAACAGAAACGCCGACATTACCTCAGCGAGGTATTTGGAGATGTACCCCGAACGACGGCAGCCTCATAAAACCCACTTCAGAAAAATTGTAATTAATTTAATTAACTATGGGGCCTTCGAACAACCTAAAAGCGGATACAATATTGATAATTAAAATCGTGACAGAAACATTTTACAAGCTGTCAACGAAAACCCCAGTGCATCCGTAAGAACGGTAGAACGGGAAATTTGTGTGTCAAAATCAACGGTACAAAGAGTGTTAAAAAAGAAAAACTACTATCCATACAAACCCACAATAGTTCGAGGATTTAACGAAACTGATTTTCCAAGACGAATGCGCTCCTGCGAGTGGTATACTAGAATGTGTAATGAAAATCCCGATTTTGTTAATCATGTTTTGTGGTCTGATGAGAGTAGGTTTACGAATTGTGGAGTTTTTAATAAACACAACATTCATCATTGGGCTGTAGAAAACCCTCACGAAGCGGCAAGGAAGACGTATACAGACCAGATTTGGAAGTAACGTTTGGTGTGGGATTATTAGTAATTTAATCTAACTTACCTATTTTAATTGGGCACCTATGTATTATAAATTATTAGTCATTGCAGGAAATCGACTTATTGGACCACTTTTGTTTGACTATAACTTAAACGGATAGAGGTACCTAGAGCTTTTGCGAAACCAGGTTGTGCCGGCTCTACGAGCTACTCTCACCGAAGATAAGTTCAGAAGAACCTGGTTTCAACAGGATGGATGTCCGGCACACAACACTATTCAAGTCAGGAACTTCTTAAGGGAGCAGTTTGATGAAAGAATTGTTGCATTAAATGGTCCAATATCTTGGCCTCCTAGATCCCCTGACCTTTCGTCCTTGGATTTCTACCTTTGGGGTCACACAAAGAATGAGGTCTACGAGTTTGATCCTTCTAGGACCATAGAAATCTTGAGACAGAGAGTTTTGGATACATTTAGAAATAGTGTTAATGGAAGTACACTTGCTAGGGTTGTACGAAAAACAGTCACCAATTGTCAAAAATGTCTCGATCTAAATGGACGTCATTTTGCAAATCTGTAAATTAATTGTAATTGTAATTTTATTGTAGGTTGTTCAAAGGTTCAAGTATCAATTAAATTAATGACGATTTTTCTGGCTTTATTTTTAACACACTCATAGCTGGGAATTTGTCCCGAAACATCTGTTTTGTTGAGAGGTCGTTATTTAATTTCATGTTTTATTGAAAATTTAAATCATTTTATACATTATTTATTAATGTTATTTTGCGATAAATAAATCATGGTCTACTAATAATAAATAAGACCTAACTTTAGAAAGTGTGATATTTCGATGAAACTCTAATCTTTTATGCACTTGTGAGACATCACTAAACTGGAAATATTGCGCTCTTTCAAAAAATCGAAAAATCCAATATGGCGGCAATAAGAAAAATTAAAGTAGAGGCAGATTGTGGGATAACAGAAGACGATTGTGACATGTCATACACGCCATCTTATTCGTCTTAAAAAAGTGTCCGAATAATCTCACATTGTGATAGCTGTCAAATTAACCATTTCGGATTTACTGGCGAAAAACGAAATCCGCCATTTTCGGGTTTTCGCCGATATTTTCAAAACCAATTGACCGATCGTAAATCTGAAACCGGATATCGAATGTTCTAAGCTTCCTCTAAAACTTTCCCCATTTAACCTTTGCCGTAAGTATAACAGAAGCCGAGATCCCTTTATAGAGAAGCGAATTTGGAACAGATTGTATATAGTAACACATTTATAATTATACCTTTCTTGTTTCTGTTCCTATTTTCTACTTCCTTACTTCCATTCTTGTCGAGGCAGGCAAATAAGTACCAGCACGGTCTGGTAGTAGGACGATACCGTTAGTAGAGAATGCTACAGTGTCCGAGGTACGATTTGCCTATTAACCGATTTGCCTGCTAATCTAATTACTAGAAATAATAATATCAAAGCCTCGGATCAGCCCGGCTACCAGGGGCGGTCGAAATAAACAGTTCCCGTTGACGACGCTAGTGAATGGCGAATTGGTGCGTGGAATGTTGGAGGTATGCATGGTAAATAATTTGAAATTGCGAATGTAATTAATGAAAGGCAGCTTGATATTCTGTGTGTATCGGAGACAATGCGCAAAGGAAAGGATGCTGTGTAGATGGAGGATGGAAGCCTAGCAGTATGGTCAAGAGTTGAGATTGAAATGAATGGCACAAACAGAGTTGAAGTAATAGTCAGTAAAAGAGCGAAAAGACGTGTTAAACAGTACGAGTTGTTGTCCCCCCTCTTCTGGGTTAGAATGGAAGTAAAATTTTGAAAAAAAAATTTCGTTGCATTCCATGCACCAGTGAATGGAAAAAGAGACTCAGAGTGTGAGAACTTCTGGAATAATGTAGAGAACGTGTTGAACGTATGTAAGCCAAACGAAAGAGTAGTGATATTGGAAAGTTCGGAGACCAAAGAGTCAATAAATATGGTGAACGCATAGTGAACATGTGTGTGAAGAGAAACCTACCTGTATCTAATACGTGGCTTAATCATAAAAATGTGCATACCCATACATGGTAAAGATAGATAGTGTATGATGAACGACTTAGAAGTCTGGTAAGAAATACAAAAGTAATGCGAGAGTGTGTGGGAAAAGTGGCTCTGGAGAAGAAATGCAAACACAGTGCAAACGTCTAGAATTATGGTAGATAAACTAGTAGATAATGGTGGGAGAATGAAATGTGCAGATGTTGAATGTGAATCAAGCATTGTGGAACGAACAAATAAAAGACAATGACATTGAAAGTTCATGGATAAGCTTGAAAGCGTTGCTAATTGTGCCGTGCAGATATGTCGAAGAGCGAATATAAGGTAGACAGAAAAAATGTGCTTGGGGTAATGAATCGGTGAAAAAGGCGGTATGTAAGAAACGCGATGCGTACAGGTAATGATTGCTGCAAAAATGAGACTGAGAAAAAGCGATTATATGAGGTGTACAGATTA
Source organism: Vesta saturnalis (assembly GCA_036346205.1). NCBI lineage: Eukaryota > Metazoa > Arthropoda > Insecta > Coleoptera > Lampyridae > Vesta > Vesta saturnalis. The sequence continues at coordinate 109,005 of JARFJB010000181.1, forward strand.
AGAAACAAAGAAGCGAAGGAGGCAGTAGAATAAGAAAGAGGAAGTGATGGCTGTGGAGGGAGAGAAAATGCAGAAGGATTTTGGCGGAAACAAAACGCTCCTGGAAATGGGCCCAAAATACAAAACGTGGCCTAAAACGGAACGCTGCAGAACTGATAAACAGAAGCATAGACATAGTATGGGACGATTGTGAAGTGAGGAAATGCTGGCAAGAGATATTGGGTAAATTGAAATAGGGGAAACCGCAGAAAAGTTGAAAAACGGTAAAGGAGCAGGCGCGGATCAAATCACTGGTCAAATGCTAAAATATGTAGGTGCTATGCGAATATTGTGTGAATTATTCAACGTATGCTTTAAGTGTGGAAAAGTGCCGAGTGATTGTAAGAGCGCGATCATTGTGCCACTGTATAAGAGTAAGGAGAACAAGAGCGATTGCAAACACTGCAGAAGAATAAGTATGCCCAGTGTACCTGGTAAAGTATATGGTTTGATTGATAGAGTACGTGAAACTGCCCAAACTGAGATTTGGGATGTGCAGGGTGGCTTCATGCCAGGGAGAAGATGTATAGATGAGATGGATGGTTGCTCTCCAGCAGAAGATCGAAAAGCGTCTAAGTGTAACAAAGAAGCTACTGTGCGTTTGTAGATCCGGAAAGAGCGGATGACCGAGTGAATAGGGAGAAGTTGTGGGAAATATTAAATAAATATGGCTTAAGTAAACGCCTAATTAACGGTCTAAGGGCAGTATATGACTGTATAGTTTGATTCAAATAAAGTTGGGTATGACTCATTCTTAAAATTACACGAACTAAGATTTAGGCGATAGAAGTCTTCATTAAATCAGCAAAGCATCTTTTAGTTAATATTTTTATCGGCACATGAATTTCCATAAAATGTCAAAGAACGTTGAAAATTATTGAATACTTTTTATATTTTAAGCTAGAAAAATTATCCATCATATCCACTTATTTTATTGGAGAGTCAAAAACATTTTGCTGCGACAGTGAATTGTTATAATTTAGGACATGGTTTGACTATAATTACATATCATCGTAATACATAACCTGTATATTTGTAAGTAAACAAATACTTTTTTGTTTATTAGAAATTAAATTATTTCAGGTGGAAAAATTGATAAAAGTTCCAAATAGTTTGTTATTCTCAAACAACCCTTATAGAAGCATAATTATTGCTTTATAATCGACATAATTCTAGTAGATACTTTACGATAACATAAATATCGAAACACATTTGTGATTATTTCATTCTGATAGACGAAAGTGTGTACAGAGTAATGTGGTTCGAAGTTTAACGAAATTACGGATGTTTAATATTTTAATTTAGCACATAGTTTAAATAAATCAGTACATGTATTCCGTCCACCTATTGTAGAGTTAGTTTGTTATGTAAAAATTAGAATATTTATATTACATTGGAATTAAAACATTTAAATTAAAAAAAATTATTCACTATCAGTGTCACTCTCAGAAGTGGAATCGTTAACAGATATAATTAATGGTTGCATAACCTCAAAATGTTTTTCAATTTACCACCACTCTAACATAGACACTTCGGCATGTTTAATGAATTTCTGACAATGTGTTCCATCAATTAGTTGCAAGGGTTCCATCCATATTTCTTTTACATGATCATCGTGAAATTTGAAATTATGTCTTCCTATATTTTTGTTGTAGTATTATTTGCAATTTTCCCACACCAGTTAAATCGGATTAAATTGACAGTGATGTGGTGGTACCCGTAATACTCAGTGTCCACACTTGTGTGGTATTTCATCTATTTCGTACACCTTTGGTATCGTATTATCTGCAACTAATTGCAGTAATTCTTTTTAAACATGCTAGGTTCATAAGCTATGTTGTGCTTTAATGCAAAATTCTTATATAAATTATTTGGATTTTTTTCTAGAAGTTTGGAATGATAACTAGCATTGCCCATTACAATTAAGGATGGAACTTTTAAGTTTGCAATTAAATTAGTTTCAAACCATTTTGTTAACAACAACTCCACACATATATCTCTATGATAGTCTGCACTTTGTGACTCTGTAGAAATCAAAAGTGAAGCATCGGAACTATAAGTCTACAAAATACAGTTATTGTATTGGGAATTATAACATAATAACTAAATTACAACAAACCTTTTTCCTTCACCCATTGGATTCTTCTTCACGCTTTCCTTAGATGTATCATGCCTGCTTCTTTTGTGCGATCATAGACTGAAAATCCAAGCTTCATCTAAGGATAAAATCTTATTCTCTTAAGAATCTTACACGATTGGCAGCAATATGTAATTGTTCCAGTAAACCACTCCTACCATCATCTACTTTAGATGAAAAGTCAATGGAATGTAAGAGACATCTTAAAATGTATCTGCTGAAATGGAAAACTTGACTATTGTTTAATTCTTTTTGTAACCATGCCAGCGTAACACGTATACCTACAAAAACAGATATAGTAGTCTTGCATGTTTGTGTTTACATTTTGAATGCATTTAATACATTTTTCTGTTTACAGTATCCTTCACATAGTCACCAACTTCGATGGAATTAGATTACGTACGTTTTCTCCGCTTAGCTGGTGGCTGTAGAGGTTTAGTTACTTTTTGGGCTTCTGTAAAACTTCCCATATATTTAGAAAACAGAAATAGTTATTATATAAAAAATATAGAATATCTAATAGGGATAAGATGAGGAATGAGTGTATAATGAAAGAGTGTGGCGAAGAAAGGACGTTGATAGATAGGTGTAAAAGTAGTACACTACGTTGGTTTGGTCACATCGAAGGACTGAACAACGCAATATATGTGGGTGAAGTTAGAGGCAAGGTCGGGGGTGGTACGCTGCGTAAAACTTGGTTAAATGCAGTAGAATGTAGGCAAAGGAAAGACTACTAAATAAACGAGGCAGGAATTGCTTTGCGTACCATGCAAGAGAATGGCGTGGCACTTATGTTATTTTTTTAAAGGGTTTTAAGTAACTTGAACAAGGTTACAATCGATAGCTAACGAAAACAAGTAATTTTCTTGAAATTGAAGCTGAATTTAATAGTATTAAGTTACAAAACGACTCATTCTGTGAATTTAATGTTCATCAAGGAAGTTGTGACAACCTAACACACCTTTAAGATCAAGATTTCTCTAAGTACAATCAAAAATTAAATATTATTATAAGTTTTGTTATGAACGAATAAGTTCAAAAGTAAATATGTAATTAAAAATTATTATTTATGTATTTAATAAAATTAATCATAATTTTTACATATTTACTTTTGAACTTATTCGTTCATAACAAAACTTATAATGATTTAATATTAGCCAAGTTGCTTTGGTATGAGTGAATCCTTGCGATATTACAGGCTTACATTCCATTAATATAAGTAATTTGAGTGTAATCTCATTACGTTTAGAATTTATATCAGTTCTACATATATCAAAACAAAATTTACACCGATTGGGGTTTGAATCTCGATAGCTCAGTTGGTTAGGACTATACTCAGGCAAAGTACACGTGGTAGGTTCAGATCCTACTCCAGGTAAACTCTTCATTTATGTATTTAATAAAATTAATAATAATTTTTAAACAATAAATACTTATGATAAAAACTAATGCGCCACAACATATATTGCCAACTAAACAGTTGTTACTCTAGTGTATGTTTCAACCACATGCATGGAAGTAAATTTAAGGCACCTGTACAACAGGTTTATAATTAGTTATCAATTATGATACTAATTTGTGTTATAAACCTTTCCTCAAAAGCTTAAACTGTTTGATAACGATTATTAGTTATATTTAGCCGTTAGCCAAACCAAAACGCAGGCGTTTACTAAAAAATTATGAACAAATATATTTTGGCTAGCCAGCGGAAGTTTCCACAAGTGAAACGTAGACACTTCCAAAAGTTCCAGCAGAGAAAATGACCAATCAAAGAAATTCCTTCATTTGGTTGTATTTAGATCTAGTACACATTAGATACAGAAAGCACTGAATAAAAGAAGCTTAAACTGGAATGGAAGTACGTGTTTACATAGGCACCCGAGCGGAGAAACGGACAAAACCCAGACAATAGCAGTTCGCGTTGGGGAAAATGCTTTATTATATTATTTCGTTAAAAATATTTATAAGGAGAAAATAGTGACATTTTTTTTTTGTTCATTTCAAGTAGGTATATATTATTACTTCCTTCTGATTTAAAGTAAAAGTATGAAATAATACGTTTAAAATCTATAAAGGTATAGCCAAATTTTAAGAGCATTACATTATTTATTAGTTACCCAGTACATTTCAAAATTAACATCTACGAAAAGGGAACACTGAGAAAGGGGAATACAAGAGCAAATGAAATGAAACGTACCAAAGGAGTGCTTCAGTTTCTCTAAGGAGAAATAGCCGTAACCACGCTAAGACAAAAGTTCATCTCTATGGAACTACTTTGGTATTTCTAGAGATTAAATGAGAATGGAATGTGAAATATATGAACCTCAGCTTATGAAGTTTTTATGTGAAAATTTTAATTTCAAACCATCAAAACCTGTGATTCTTTAGTCTCCATTATACACACACCACTTTAGTGTTTTTCGAGGATTAGATGTTTAACGACACTTCTCAGTTATATTATAAATAAAACACAATACTTCCTTTACTTACCCGGGTTGTGAATCGTGTTTATAATTTATGCTTTATATACATATGCATTGTGGATCAAGAGGGCAGGATAATGCATATCAGTAGTCATTTAATGTAGATACGAGTCCACGTCCTAGCAAGTAAAATCGCAGACCACTATCGTAAATATCAGACAAGATACACATTAATCATTAATATAAAAGGAGTGAAAATTATTTAGAAATAAAACAACATTCTTAAAGTTCAGTATGTGATTTTGAGTAGTGACCTTCCTTTTTAATAGCTATCTACATTTCAGGATGCGAGTTTGGATTACGAAGAAATAATTGCTGACCCGTTTTGCATCCCCGTATTTGAAAAAAAAAAGATGAGTAAGGAAGCAAGCCGTATTCTGACCAAAATAGCTCTAAACAAATTAACATTTGGACTATTGCTAGTAGAATGCACCCATTCTTATTCAAGACGCAAACCACTTGTTGATAAAAATAATGTGTGTATTCTGTCTGTAAAGAATGTATCTATATTGTGAAATAAATCGAGCATCATAGAAATTACTTATTTTAATTTTTATTTTTACTTTTATAGCTAATGGATATTATTGTAGTTGTCTAACGGTATCATTCAATTGTAAAGGATTAAATTAGGGTTAAACAGAAATAAGATACTTTGGCTGGTTACCGAATCTAGAATGAGCATACTGGATCAAGATCTTGAAATAAGGTAAATTAGAGGGGTCTTTAACTGGTTAGAATAACTTGGACAAAACACCAATTAAACACCTAAATCAAGGAGCCGAACAAACCTTTCAACACACAAACACACACACACACACACACACACACACACACACACACACACACACTCACACGCAAACGCACACGGACGCGCAGACGCATGCGCACCCGTACGCGCACGCGCGAGCACACACGCACACACACACACACACACATACACACACGCACACGCAACCGCACACGCACACGCACACGCACACGCACACGCACACGCACACACGCACACGCATACGCACACGCTCACGCTCACGCACACAAACACGCACACGCACACGCACACGCAGACGCACACGCACACGCACACGCACACGAACACGCACACACACACGCACACGCACACGCACACGCACATGCACACGCACACTCACAAGAAACGCTACACACGCTTACGCACACGCAAACGCACACGCACACAGACGCACACACTCTCGCACTCACGCAGTCACGCACTCACAAACTACGCACGCAAGCACGCACCCACGCACCCTCGCACGCACGGACGCACTCACACACGCACTTAAACACACATACACACACACACACACAAAACGCACTCACAAACTCACGCACTTAGGCGTAAACGCAGTCACGCACTCAGAAACTCAAGCACACACGCACTCACTCACACACTCACACACTTACACATACACACACTTACACACTCACACTAACACACTCACACACTCATACACTCACACACTAACACACTCACACACTCACACACACACACTCACACACTCACACACTCACACACTCACACAATCACACACTCACACACTCACACACTCACACTCACACATTCACACACTCACACGTTCAGACACTCACACACACACACTCACACACCTCACACACTCACACACTCACACACTCACACTCACACACTCACACACTCACACACTCACACACTCACACACTACACACACTCACACACATCACACACACACACACTCACACACTCACACACCACACACACACACACTCACACACTCACACACTCACACACTCACACACTCACACACTCACACACTCACACACTCACACACTCACACACTCACACACTCACACACTCACACCTCACACCACACACACACCACCACACACTCACACACTCACACACTCACACACTCACACCACACTCACACACTCACACACTCACACACTCACACACTAACACACTCACACACACACACACCACACTCACACACTCACACACTCACACACTCACACACTCACACTCACACACTCACACACACTCACACACTCACACACTCACACACTCACACACTCACACACTCACACAACTCACACACTCACACTCACACACTCACACACTCACACATCACACACCATCACACACACACTCACACACTCACACACTCACACACACCACTCACACACTCACACTCACACTCACACACTCACACACTCACACACTCACACTCACACTCACTCACACACTCACACTCACACACTCACACACTCACACACCACACACTCACACACTCACACACTCACACACTCCACACACTCACACACTCACACACTCACAACACTCACACACTCACACACTCACCACTACACACACTCACACACACACTCACACACTCACACACTCACACACTACACTCACACTCACACACTCACACACTCACACACTCACACACTCACACACTCACACACTCACACCACACACACACCACTCACACACACACTCACACACTACCACCACACTCACACACTCACAACTCACAACTACACACACACACACACACTCACACACACACACACACACACACACACACACACATTCTCACACTCACACACTCACACTCATAAAAATGCTTTGTTCGTGGATTAGGTCCTTGAACGTTTTGTTTCCCTTCTGCAACGTAGATCTCTTGGGAGGTACGCATGTTACGGTGCTTGGTAAGGTATCCACTACGTTGGTAGCAACAGGATTTGGAGTTGCACCAACTTGTAACCTCAACCCCCCATCAACGCCACTATTAGCTTCAATCTAAGAAAAAACAGTAAACATTAGGGTCAATAAACGAATGACAATGTGTCGTGTTTGTGGTCACTTGGACATTTTACAACTGTGTGTTCGTTTGTATGAATGACACTATTGCATTTCGCACTCTGAAACAATTTGCTTCTTCAGTGAACATTGCCGGAACTTGTTTTGCATAGACGTAATACTCTTTATAATGATAAATTACTATTAGTTTACCTTTTGTACTTTTTCCAAATTTGAATTCCATGTTAAACGCTGTAACTCTCTCGAACAAACACAATACTGATATCAATAGGGAATTTTGTGCAATATATACCTGTACATCTTCCACAAATGTCGTAACTAGTTAATAGGGGCGGGATTATACATTAATGGTTAACGATAATTACATTTTAGAAATTCTTACGTAACATTAAGGTAAGTACCTTAACATTAACGATCATATTTAGTGGGTATGAAACAATTCACTTCAAACACGTGTTAATTAATTAAGTGGCATAGCACTCCTGTAATTACAATTATTTTAGATTATCATTCTTTTTCAAAAATGTGTTCACATGCCGTTGCGATTATATGTCTCAGTGTTTATGCCTACGTGTTAAAATGTCCATGTGATTAAGTGTCGGCAAGTTTAACTGTCCATGCTTCTGTGACGCGTGATTTACTGTCCTAACCCGTTACTAACATACATCAACACAACACACGCACGCACGCACTCACGCACGCACGCACGCACGCACGAACGCACGCACGCACGCACGCACACACACACACGCGCATATTTAAGCTTATTTTCATTTGGCTTAGTGCAGATTAGATTTTCCGAAAAATCCCGCGGCTTAGAGGGGGAGTTTATTAGGGTCAGTTTTAGGTTTTTATCAAATATTTCTAAAACAACTCCCGACAACTCTTTCTGCTGTATAAGGCCGAAATTCGAACTCATCCAGAATATAATTCTTACGCCTGGGTTGGTGCTCCCCAATATGCTCTCGATATCGCTGATCGTATTTAGAAGGGAGTGATTACGCTTATAAATGGCCCGTCCTTAACTTCTGGCATACAGTCCCTTGAGCACAGAAAGTACGCTTCAGTTCTTTCTTTGTATTATCGGTATTACAATGACTATTGCGCTATTGAATTACATTTTTTGATACCATCTTGGGCTACCTTTGCTAGGAATACTCAGTTTGCTCAATATCATGATCAGTATGCAGTACAAATCTCCACCTGTCGTACCAAACGGACGCAATCCACATTCTTCTGCACGGCATCCAAACTATGGAATGATCTCCCTAGTTCCTTTCGTCTCACTTATGATATAAAAACATTTAAGGTAGCTGTTCATAGGCATCTTTGGCAATTCAGTATTCCTCTATTTATGCTCCTAAGTGTTCCAGAGTGCGTTAGTTTAGCTTGTTCAGGTCCACCATTATTAAAAAAAATCATTCACTCCTAGGTGTACTGGTAAATAGGTTTTTAGTGTGGAAACTTATTAAGAAGGCATCCGGAGGAACACTATATTTTGAATTTTGTTAATCTAATCAAGGTTGTTTAATATGACAAATTTAGGTTTCCTATTAATGTGCTGTTAGAAAAACTTGTTAACCCTGACGCAGATGTAACTGGTTGATATTAGTTCTGTGATACCACCGGGCGCAATGGGATAGTATTGACACCGTTGCTTAAACAATATAAAATCTCAAAACACAACCGGTATTATAGTCCATGATTTAATTATGGACCCCCTTACATTGTTGCTAACGTATTGTAGTTGTATTGCTTTTTGATTTTTACGTTTCCAAGTTTTACATAATAATATACGTCCTTAACAGGGTTTGCTATTGCAGATTTTTTTGAAAATCCATTTTTTTTAAATTTTGTTACCGTACATAACTCAAGTTATAACGATTTTTTAACGTATTTCTAATTCGTTGAAACAGTTGCCAGATGTTTATAGTTATTGAATATTATAGAAATATTAACCCACATCGGATTCTATCATAGTTGTTAGATAATATTTTAATGTGTGTGTATTCAATTTTATATGAATTTGTGTGTGTGTGTGTGTGTGTGTGTGTGTGTGTGTGTGTGTGTGTGTGTGTGAGTGCGTGTGTGTGTGGGTGCGTGCGTGCGTGCGTTCGTGCCCGCGTGCGTGCGGGCGTGCATGGGTGTGTGCGTGGCTGTTCGAAGCGGCATCTACAAGGTATACTTTTTTTGAAGAAAACGTATCAGGGAATAAGAATTCTGACTAGAAATTTGATATACCGAGACAGAAAAAGTTATGGAGCTTCAAATGTAAACAAAGGGCTGCTGGTGGCGCCCTCTGGAAGATACATCAAAACTCTGATCAAATCTGAATCTCTCATCATAGAAAACCTCTAGGTACCAAACTTCATGCAAATCCTATTATTGGTAAGATAATTACTTAAGAAAGAGTTTAAAGAAATAATAACTTTGACACCCAGTATTTCGGAAACTATCAACTATCAACATATATATATATATATATATATATATATATATATATATATATATATATATATATATATATATATATACAGAGGCACCCTAGGTCAAGTGATTCGAAAACTACATTTAAGCTCCCATATAGGAGAATATGTATATATGCTACCTGGCACCTTATATATGAAGGTAGGCGGTACTGCTGGTCACTGAGCTCACAAACAACTTTTATTTGGTTGTGCGGGTAACGGTACTTTGTCAACAGATGCGTCTGTAGAAATGATAAAAATAAACGAACTTTTTTTTTCTAAGTAAGTATTTAAATAATTAATTTTATGTTTGAAACCGAACATGTTTATGTTTTGGTAAGATCAAAATTCTTTTTAATAACTGGTTCTATCATGTGCTTTGATTTTGTGTTTCTTTGAGCTTCTACGTTAATCATATTTAACAGTCAGGGTAAAAGAATTCTAGTTATGTAAAAAATTAAGTTATTGAAGGTAATTAAATTTAAGTGGAGCATTTTTGAAATTAAATTACTATTCGAAATTTCGCACTTAGATGCAGTAACTTTTTTACACAATTAGTTCCGACATGCGCTTTGTTTCTGTTTTTCATGCTACGTGTAAACAATTATCATATTTTATGATATATTTATTGTCCGAAAAGATGAATTATAACTGTTTAATAAATTAAGATCTTAAGAATAATAAGATGAAGTGGACATTTTTAAAAATTAAATTATATTGGAAATTCCATACTTAGATGAATTAATTTCTTCATAAGTCTGTTTCGCCTTGTACCTTATTTTTTTTTGAGGGTTATACGATTAACATACTTAATAATATATTTATAGTCCGAGAAGATAAATTCTAGTTATGAAACAAATAAAATTCTTAATAATAATTAAACCTAATGTGTGCTTATTGATTCTGAGGCATTTGAACGTTTTTATTGCGTTGAACAAAAACCTTTAAATCATTCGGTTAAGCATAAGTTTTCTAAAAGGAAAATTTTTCACCTATTTGAGTAGTTCAATTTATGCAAAAATTTATTAATTTTGCGGTATTAGAGTGTTCGTATCGGTTTGGACCAAAACATGCGGATCATTGGCCTAAAAATTAGTTTCCGAAAAGTAAAACTTTTCAGCAGTTTGAGTTGTTCAACTTTTGCAAAAGTTATTAATTCTGAGGTATTTGAGAGTTATATCAGTTTTAACACAATTTGGATTATTGCTTTAGAAACTAGTTCCTTAAGAGCATATTTCAACCTTCTGAACACAAAAAAAAGCATGTACGCACTTCAAATTTAGTATTTAAGCTTGCTTTTGTTTCTCTCGGAGCTGACTTGATTTTGGGAGAAATTCAGTGGGGTAGAGAGCAGGTTTATTAGAACGGATTTTGGTTTTTATCAGATATTTCTGAAACAGCTTTATATTTAAAAGATATTAAAATAACATTCATGTAGACTGTAAACTTATCGATTAATTACATTGCAATTTTTTGTTACAACACGTAATTTAGCGGCAAAAAATGTCCAAGATAAAGTGTTAAAATTTTTTCATTACCTGACTTTTAGCTAAGCTATTATCATAAGCGGTCGACTAGTTTGCTTGTCATTTTGTCTCGGTAACTGCTTGGGTTTCAGGTCGACCCTGCAGTATTTAATTAATATATTAAGAAAAATTTAAGACATAGTAAACTCGGTCCATTACTAGCTTTGATTATGTACGTGGCTATCAATTTAAAGCGAACCATAGCATGTAATGCATAATTTTGATCAGGAAATAAAAATTGCAAAAACACGTCGATTTAGGGAGCGAAGGGGAAGTTTAAGGGTAGATTTACGTACTTTTAGTATATACCCTAGCACCTCCGCTACCCTCTTCTAAAATTATAATATCCATCCCCCTCCCATCGTGTAATACATCATTTTGAAGGTGTAAACAGCCGAAATCCTATTCCAATTTTTTTTTAATTTTTGTTAATTATTCAATTTGGTAAAATTGCAGAATTTCGAATAATAAATTTTATCCCTCCGACGTCGGTCCGAAAATATTAAGAATTTTCTACATCAGAATACCCTCCAGGCACAGCACTTACACCCCAGCCAATGGCTAAATTAAGACCACCGCCAGAAGCCGTCTCCGCCTTCCGCAGTTTTCCATATAACCACAAGACGCGCTACCGAGAGGAGACCAAGCTGGTAGCGTAGTGGTGACACAACCTGCTTAGCATTCGGGAGGTAATGGGTTCGATTCCCGTTACCGTCTACCTTGTATGAGGTTTTTTTAGGGGGTTTTCCTCATACACATGTAGCGGCATGGTCACTGCGTATATGCACACCATGTGCGGCTACTTAGGCGAATGCTGGGGTAGTATTTTCCCCTCAGAACCCTAACTCCGTTCCTTCCGATTCTATCCTGACCACACCCATCCTTAATCCCACCATGCATATATACGTAATGTATGTATGTATGCTGGGAATCCGTGATTGTGGCTGAAGGAGCTCGGAAAGCTCGAGCAGCCCGCCCCCCTCCTTGGGGAGGGAATGAAATACGTGACCGTTTCCTTTTTTCTACCGAGATGAGATTTCCTGTTCACACTCGACTTCTCTTGTGCACACTGGTATGCTGTCGCTCAGATTCGCCGTAATCTGTATGTAAGCTTTATTACAGTATAACACCTACACAAACACCTGTGGAGAAAGTTCGGCAGAAGTTTAGTTCCCGGTGTCGTTGTCTACTTACACAGTTGGACAGAAAGTTCACCTGCCTAATTTCTGCCGACCTTACGTCGCCCCAGGAAGCTTACTTAAGTGCAAAGTGTCATCGGAAGAAAAGCGATTAACCACACCGAACTCCCATAATCATTTCTGTCATGTCTCTAGAAATCACGGAAATAAAAGTGAGTAATTAATTTTTCACTTAACGTTATTGCCCGTTTTTTAAATCTACTTCCTTTGTGAAGTCCTGAATCCGAATCCTTCCTATACTGCATTTCGCGAGAAAAACTCAGATTAAAGAAATATTTCAGTATCAAGCATTCTTAGATACCCATTGAGACAAACGTTCAGTTTATCAGCCCGCTGGTATAAACATATAAATATAAATATGGCAGTAAACTCAGCAGTTCTGAAGGTTTAACTATCTTATACAAGAATCCCGAGATAACAGGTAACATTTCTCTCTTCCACCACCAACAACATTCTTACCTAAGCTTTCCATTAGTTACTAAAAGCTAACTAGAATACATTTTAAGTCACGTTAAATATATTATTAAAATAGGTTAGAATTCTATTATAGTGTTTTGATATACGCAAGCAGATACTCAAGATTAAAATTATTGACTTTATTTCTGACCTATACTATGGCACAATAGTTAACTATAAGACTTGTATAACTTCTATGTACTACTAAATAGAGACGTACTTAAAATATTGCCAGATTTCTTTTCTATTTCCTTTAACCGAACTTAAGTTAGTTTATCCTCGTTTAAATTCATTATTTTATTTGTACCGAATATTATTTTCGCAGCCACCATAAGGGGAGCAGTTTGAGTGCCCTAGCGGAGCAGAGTCTCGAGCACCAGAGACCTGACGCATCCGTTTAATTTATTAATTCATTTAGTTTGTTTTCAGAAGGAATCTGTTTTGTTTTGGTTAGAGAATATTTTTACTTGTTTAGTGTTAGTAACGTAGTTAAGTGTACATATTTATAGGATAATATATATGTATCAAACCTTTTCTTGTTTATTGACTAGCGTGAAACCCCAGGTAATAATCGATAAGCTCTAATTAAAAAAACTTACGCCCGCCCTTTTATTTGAGCTATAGCCGCGGTAAAACATAAGAAAAGTATTTGTAGCCCATCATGCATGCCAGTACAAAAGCCATAAAATTTCCTTTATAGAGATGTCCAGAAAATCAAAGTTGAATGTCTGGTCAAGAAATGATTTAAAAGAACTATCAAAAATAGTAAATTAATGCATCTCACAACATTGACGTTTTGACTGTTCAGAATGTAGTTTATTAACTAATCATTTACTCCTTTAAATCTAGCCAGATAAAAAATGTAGACCGATCAATCGATGTTTATTTCACTTTTGTTGTCACCCCAATTGGCTAAAAATTGCATTTACACCCGTCTAAAAATTCGGCTTTTCTTGTTTCTTTTTACAATTTGTTGTATGTTATTTGGTGTTTGATGCTTTGCTTTTGTCGTTCGAGTTAGTTAAAATCGTTCAATTGAAACCTAATGATTAAAAAATCTGGAACACTGGAACTGTGGAACTGTTACCTAATGATTAATTTAACAATGGGATACACCTTGCGTGAAAATACTGAAATAATCTTTCGTATGTATCTGAAAACAGATATACTTATGTGAGGTGCTCGATCAATTTGCCGCAAATCCTACGTCTTCAATTCCATAATTCGTAAAATTAACCAATGTATATACTGTATCAATTCACAGAATTCTGAAAAAGAACAGGTGTTTAACACACAAGCTACAAATTTTACACGAACTGGATGATGATGACTACCGTTGAAAAATTTAATTCTAGAAATTAAAGAATTGAAAAAGATCCTAAAGTTCCCAAAAATATGTGCTTTAATGATGAATTTATTTATTCTCTGATGGGTTTGCCAACAAACATAACTGTAGGTACCGAAACAATAAAAACACGAACTCGTTTCGAGATCACACTCCATTTCCGCAGAAAATCAATGTTTGGGCAGGTATTTTTGGTAATGAAATTATTGGGCCGAAATTTCTAGAAGAGAACACCTAACAGATGAATTGAATTGAACTCTATTAGAAGAAGTTAGACTATCTTTCCACTCAATGTTTGGAGACTCAAGTGAACAAAAATGGGAACAAGTTGCTAGACGAAGAATGTTTACATTTTTAACAAAATGGGGCCCCGTCACATTACGATTTAACTGTTAAATGGTTCTTGTATTGCCCAAATTGACCTATTCAAGGTTACGATTTATTGGTATCTTATTACAATCAGTTTGCGGGCAGATGTTGTTTATGCTAATAAGTGTAGGTGAAGGTTAAACGATTCTTTTATTGGCTCTGTGTGTATCTATGGTTTGACGTTCCCCTCACGTCTTTTGACGTTTGCTTGATGATTTTTTGACATTTCCCTAACGTTTTTGACGTTTCCTTGGCGTTTTTGACGTTTCCGTGAGGTTTTTTTAACCTTTTTAACGTTTCCTTGGCGTTGTGTGTGTGCACGCGAGAATTTGTCAAGTTTAAGGTCACATCCCATTCAAGGCGAGCGAGACATGTCAAATCGAAATTTCGTGGTCGGCAAGAAGGACACTACACACAAAACCAATAAAAGCACCGTTTAACCTTAGGAATTCTAAGAATACCCTTGCAGTCCAGCTTGATTTCCAATAATTGTAATAACCTCTAAGAATCGACGAAATTTGACCTTGAAGCGGGGAGCGCGTATTTACTAACCTTCAATTCGTATACCGTAGATCAGTGATCGGTCCTGTATCCTAAACTTAATCACCCACATGTACAATCCAGCGTCCAATCAGAAGACCGAAAACGTCAGGAAACGTCTATCTGTATTTGGGAAACGGATCCAGTTGTTGGGGGAAACTAGTATTATGAATCCACATACTCTGTTATTATTATAAACAATGTAACCGATACAGGAACCACTTAACCTACCTTTTAGCATGGACAATATCATTCTTCAACAACCTGTTTCCATGAACCGTTTAGAATTGGTCCTGTAGGTTGATTTAATAACTGATTTAACACCTTGACTCGACTAAATTGCTTGGTGACTTTAAACAATTTCGATCGGATAAGGTCGGATAAGATCGGGTAAGATTGGGATAGCCGGTAGGTTATCAAATTGCTTGGGGACCTTGAAAATTTCCAACCACGCAACCATTTAAACTTGACTTACCTATTAGCATAAACAACATGTCCTTCTTTATATGGCTGCGGGTGGAATTGCAAAATGCCGACTGTGTCTCGCTCGCCTTGAATGGGATGTGACTTTATCTTTGACAAATTCTCGCGTGCACACACAAAACGCCAAAGAAACGTCAAGGAAACGTCAAAAAGGGCAAAAACCTCAAAGAAACGTCAAAAAACGTGAGGGAAACGTCAAAAAAACATCAAGCAAACGTCAAAAAACGTGAGGGGAACGTCAAAGCATAAATACACACAGAGCCAATAAAAGAATCGCTTAACCTTGACCTACACCTATTAGCATAAACAAAATCTGCCCGCAAACCGGTTGCAATAAGATACCAAGAAATTGCAACCTTGAATAGGTCAATTTGGGCACTACAAGAGCCATTTAACCTACCTTTTAGCATAGACGACAATATGTCTCAAATGTAATACCCCTGACCTTGAAGATTGATTTCTCAGGATTGAGCTTGAAACGGTGGGAATAACACCTTTGACCTTGAGAATAGATTTCTAGGAATTGTAATAACTGCTAAAACTTATACAAAATTCACTTATTGGTTATTGATTAGGAATTGATTTCTAGGAATACCCTGCAGACCACCTTGAGAATTGTAATAACTGAAATAACACCTCGACTCAGCTAAGAATAGCCTGCTTGAAAGCCATGTGACCTTGCTGCCCCCTGCAGGTGACCTTGAACATTATCTTACACATGACCTCTACCTGAAAATAGAATCCCCACACCTACAGCGGGACAGTCTATTTAATATCTCTGACCTTGAGAATTCCAAGAATTAGCACCTTGACTTGACCAAGAATTGCTTGGTGATCTTGAAGAATATACTTTACACGGTGTACGAAAGTACCTTGAAAACCATGTACTTGGACGCAGGCAATGAGATGACCTTGAACAACCATATACTTTGATATAGGTAATGTGTGCAATGACCATAACCTTGAAAAACCAAGTACTTGCACGTGAACAATCTGGACCTTGAGGAATATACGTACGTAATGCGCGAAAATTGATACCAATGCGTTTTGGGTTTTGACCTAGATAACAATCTATTTTTAGATTTCTAGGAATTATGACCCCGACTCAGGCAGAACAAAATTATCAATCGGAGAAGGTTGCGTAAGATCGGGACACCCCTGCAGGTTAACACATGACCTTGACTCAGTCAAGAATTGCTTGATTAAAAGCCACGTGGCGTCATTGATTAGGAATCCTGCTAAATATGACTTCGCGACATACGGTCTCAACCAGTTTGGTGAACTAACCCTGAAAAGTAAAATCCCCGCACCTTAAAAGGTCTATCTCAATACCCCATGCAGCCGATTTCTATGAATTATCAGCCGACCAGAATCGCTTGAACATCGCCTTTGTCCTAGAAAATTTACTTCTCAGAGGTGTGACCTTGCAGGGAAAGTGTAGATGACCTAATGCACTTGCGGGTTTTTCTTAATACGTGACCTTGAAGAATATATACAGGCAATGTGTGTACGCAATGGCCTTGAAACCAAGAAAGTGGGTCCTACAGTATACGTGAGCTTGAAGAGCATCCTCCTACATACCTTTACCGCCCATGTATTGGGATACCCCTACGGGTTGACTTCTAGGACTTATGACCTTCAAAAATGATACCAATACATTTTAACCATTGACAATCAATTTGATAGACCTACAGGTGATTTCTAGGAATTATGACCCTGTCTCAAATTACTTGAACAATGGGCCGCCTGTTTTTTTCTCAGAGGTGTGGTGACCGTGAAATGGTGGGGGAAACGGCTACCTGTATTGGGTAACAGATCCCTGTTTTGGGAAACGGCTCCCCTGTTTTGGGAAACGGCTATCTGTCTTTGGGAACTGGGTCCGGTTCTTAGGAAAACTACCTCATCCTGATGGTTTAGGACAGTAGTATTATGAATCCACATACCGTAAGCATAATCTTTTTATTACAATTTAGCCAATACAGGAACTATTACTCACATTTTAGCATAGACAACGACAACCTGTATGATACCCCCGACCTTGAGAATTAACGTCTTGGCTCGGCCAAGAATTGCTTGAGTGACCCTGAAAGGTAGAATCCCTCACACCTTGAAAAGTCCACTTAATACACCTGAGAATTGATTTACAAGAATTAATACCTAAGCTCAGCCAAGAATTCCTTGAGGAATATACGTAGGCAATGTGCATGATGGTCTTGAGCAAAACAACTTTGACCTTGAAGCGTCGGTTGAATTGCTTGAACATCGCATTTGTTCTTGAAAATTGATTTCTCAGAATTGAGCCTGAAATGGTTATCTAGATAACAATCTATTTTAGGAAGTCTGAACCTATCTCGGTCAGAACAATGGATCGCCTTTGTTCTTTTCTCAGAGGTGTGACATTGAAAATTGCAAGCATAGACTTTGAAGCATCGGATTGAACAATTGATCTCCTTAGTTCTTGAAAATTGGTTTCTCAGAATTGAATCTGAAATGGTGGGGGTAGCTAGAAATTGATCTATTTTTAGGAATTATGACCCTAACTCGGCCAGAACAATGGAACGCCTTTGTTCTTTTCTCAGAGGTGTGACCTTGAAATGGGAGGAAACGGTTACCTGTGTTTGGTGACGGCTCCCTTGTTTTGGGAAACGGCTATCTGTCTTTGGGAATCGGATCCGGTTCTTAGGAAAGCTACCTTGGTGGTTTAGGACAGTAGTATGGGCCCAAGTAAGCATAATCCTTTTATTACAAATTAGTCAATACAAGAACTTTGAATCACATTTGACCTTGAGGTGTGTGAAATAACCTGCGCAAAGCCAGGAGCTTATTTTTGACCTGAACCACAGAGGTCAATGAACTTTACTGGGGGCGTAACCTTGAAACCGATGACCATGAAAAGGTCAATGAATTTTGACTACTAGCATAGACAATAATCTGTAATAGAATACCTCAGCAGGTGACCTTGAGAATAATAATAATAATATTAATAATAATAAATATCTTCTCCTATATACCAATTGTTAACTGTGAATGCGCCTGACCTTGAAGAACATCCAATAATCCCATGCACCTACAACGAGCTTAAAAAGTCTATTTAACACCCCTGACCTTGAGACTTGTAATAAATGAATTAACACCTCGAATCGGTCAAGAATTGATTGTAACCTTGAGCACTGTGGAGTAGTTTACTTTTGGCCTACGTAAAACCCAGGCACATATAATTTGAGAGACCTACTTCAGAGGTCAATGAACTAATTGCGTGACCTTGAGCATTTCCTGCCATGTGGTCTTGAAATTTCCCTCCAGATTAACCAATAACCTGGTGCCCTTGAAAATTTTCTGTCACACATGACCTTGACTGCCAAATTACGAGAATTGCTTGGTGACCTTGAACATTTCCTGTCACGCGGTCTTGAAGACTTTGATGCAAAGAACGTGTGATTGACGTTGAAAACCGTTGACTTCGGCGTAGGGAATGTGAGTCCCCATACATTGAAGAATATACGCAGGCAGCATGGGCCCTTGGAAAACTTTGACATAGGTAATGTGACTGTGTACGCAGGTAATGTGTACGATGACCTTGAAGGATAGGTAGGCAATATGAGCGACCTTGGAAACCATGTACTTAGACGTAGAAAATGTGATGATCTTGGCGAATATACTTTGATGCGGGAACAGTGATGAACTTGACTGTGAACACAAATAGTATAATTTTCGTGACCTTGAAGAGCATCCTCCTATATAACTTTACCCCCAATTGAACCAGAACCCTTATGCAGGGAACTTGTGACCTTGACGCGGGGAACGCGTACGTTCACAAATCACATCGAAGAGCACCCTCTTATTATCTGAACACAAGCAACGTTAGTGACCTTGAAGAATATGCGTGCATACAAAAGGCTAATGAACTGGCACCGCCGCATAATCTTGAGACAGAAGCCAATGACCTTTGAGTGACCTCGAACCCGCACGACATTAAAAAAACGTCAATGAACTGGAACGGTTGCCTTGAGATATGGCAACCTCGCATGACCAGTATAACGCTCGTGACAGGCCCACTTCCACAAACCGAGGTCTGAAGGTTGATATATATATATATATATATATATATATATATATATATATATATATATATATATATATGTATATATACACACATGACCCTGGAACGAAGGTCAGAAGACTAATATATATATATATATATACGTGACCTCGCTTGATGTCTTCTTTGGGGACATTTAAAAACATTAATAACATAAAACAGATTTATGTAAAATATAACTATGAAAATACACCATTCAAACCCCAAAAAGCTAGGTGTTTTAATTATTTAAAAACATAGATGTACAAGACTTCACCTGACAATATTCAACGAATATTGCGTTCCACGAATGCAAACAAGACAGCCTTTTTTAATGATGTCCATATTCATAAATGAGTAATTGCACAAGTACATTAATAAATCAAATAACACAAGAAAAACAATGAAAGGGTTAAATATATATGACAAAACACCATTAAGTCAGGTTAAAGTGCGTAAAAAATTATAACACTAAGAGAAAAATGTATAAAAATTAGTTTAGTTACACATAAACACAATAAAAAGGTCATGTAGTCACATCCACAATTGTGTCATAAATAATCAGAATAAAAATCGTAATACTAAACATGTGACCCTTTAAAACCAATCATGCCGGTCCTTAACTAAATAAGCACATAAAACAAAAAGGAAAGTTACGGTACATATAAAAAACAACAACAGTAAAATTGCACCGGTGAAAATAAGGTAAAGGCAAAGACAAAAGAAAATAGGCAAGGAATTTAGACGTACAGAATTGTTTAGTGACTACTAAAGCACAAAATACACACGTAAAATTACAATAAATTACATATGAAGTAAAAGCAGTTCTCAGGCAAACAATTCTACTTAACGAACTGAGAAAGAAAAGGGTAAGTTGTAAATAGATCATAACATCGTGACCGACATATAAGGTTGAGTGCGTTAGAAAAATACAGCGCCCCTTCTTCAGGTTACCCATTCATCTATACAACAATAAAAACAACAAAAATGAAATTCGAGGTGTTTAATGGTCATCTGAACCGAGAGTATGTAACCACTTGCAATTGCCCATTACAATTAGTAACCAAGGATTATCCTGTACCCGTTCTCCAGGACAACCTCTACATAAATATAAATATAAACAACAAACAACAATCCTAATTCACACAAATACAAGAGTGAGGGAGCCCTGTACTGCAGATTTCAGCTTAATGAGCCCGCGTGCAAATGAGATACTTTTGCAAGGCACTGCTAGTTTTTTAATACGTTATATAGGCGTGTAGAATTATTTGCTGTCAGCCTCAATTTATATAAAAATACCTACTTACACTTGAATTAATTAATTGATCACAGACACAAATCGTTAACATACTCGGCTTAACTTCAAAAAGGGTGACTGTTATTTATAGATTAATATTTGAAAAACACATTAAAACTAACACCCGAAAGAAAAGACATATTAACGTTGGCTAATTCAAAACAAAATGTACACGCAAGAAATATTTTAAAGACAAACTGTTTACAATGAAGGTATTTAATTAATTCAATCTATCTGGCTCCGTCAACACTCTAATTGTCACTAAACTTTGCCTCCTATTTCAAACTAACTACATTTACTCCCGCAATCAACCCCCATTTTTCAAAAGTAATAAAAAAAACGAAAAATTATTATGTTGGAACAGTTTCATATTAATCATTGAACGACGTCTTAATTTTAAAAATGTGCATTCGTCTGTAACAAGCCCTACATTTAGGTCTCGAGTTTCAGCATACCAAACAAAGACATTTTTGATTGCAGTGTATACCGACGTAATTACTTACTAAACTAGTGACACTTTTACATCAAGGATGTCAGCCTAAGAATTTCCAATGATTCGTTACGCAACTTCAGTAAAACAGCTTTTAAGCGTACACCTCCTAGTTAGATCTCAAACACATGTTTTTCAACATAGCCAAATATTAGATATCCCGAAAACGATGCTCAAATAACGACTTAATATTTAATAAAATTATGTGAAACCCCATTAATTAACCTTTCTATTGCGGTAACAATTGCGATTTAAAAAAATGTTTGTTGCATCAATAAAATTTTCGCGGTCCGCTATCTACAGTGCGTGTGTGTGCGTGTGCGTGCGTGCGTGAGTGTTGTTACACGATCAAACTGCACTATGCGTCATACAGGCCTACCAAGGTAAGCGAGTCACATAAAACGTAAAATGATTGAAATTTAGTTTCAAACAGCTTACACTTACCTCAAAATCAACAAATAATGACATTCAGTCCAGGAAAAATTGTCTCTAGGTGCCACCACAAACTTAAATGTTTCTAAAATAGTTCTAGACGAGGTGTTAAGTTAATCCCACCTGACTGTGGAAGATAGAACTGTAGCTTACTCAATAAAACCATACACAACTCAAGTTAATCACACTTTCACTTTAACAGAGTACGTTAAATTTCGTGTCAGAAAGCTTAATTCATTTCCATTCAAATTTGAAAATTTTTGATTTCAATTACCCTTAATAGTAAACTTATCCAAAGCTTAATAAAATTTTTAAGCATACGAGTCGTCGTAAACTTATTGATCGCGCCATGTATATTTATAAAATCAAAGTAATTAAACGCCATCTGGATACTTTCTAAATTACTCCCGTATACACATAGATTAATATTTATAACTGTCATAAAAATTCTGAAATAAATATTACCCAATTTCGAAATACGTATAATACTTCGGTCTATTAATTTTTTACTACAACATTAATTCGTATTTGAAAATTTTAAAGACGTAACGATCAGTGCGTTGTTCATAAATCATATATTTTTTATCAAATATTATTTGGAATACGAATTGTAATAATTCATCAGTATTATGCATTTATTGACTCTTAATTAATACAAAATAAGTAAATTTTGTAACCGATCTGGCTTAAAATAAAGAATTCTCAGATCAATCATAAAGCTAAAATATCAAAAGATTGATTACCTTAAAACGGTGTAATCCTTGGTTTAATTTCACACAAAGAAACAATTAACTCTTATAATATTTATCTTTTAGAACTTTAGACTAAGGAACCAAAATCTAAACAAATAAGTAAATTCATGGACCTGATCTTTCAAAAATATTTGCAGATATTGCTTATAGATTAAACATCCATAAATCTTATAATCTAAACATATAATAACGCTAATGTAGATTGATTAGCCTTACACCCTGAAATGAAACTTACAATATACACAATGACACCTCTAAATATAATCAAACGTCTACCATTCAGAAATCTAAAATCATTCTTTGATAAATAAGTCCCGCAGTTGATTTATCCACACTGGTCACTGTCCCACGACCATATATATATATATATATATATATATATATATACGTAATTTGACCGTTGCACCGCTTGCTAGCTTAAACGTAGAACAAAATGGGGCAATCTGATTTACTATATGCCCTTTTCGAAAGGCATTTGTTAGTCACAGAATATATTTATTTACGTTCGAACATTCCAATTCTTAAATGTCACAGTCGATATAGTGCTGTTATAATTACACATATACTTAAACCAATATTAT
>JARFJB010000181.1:137500-203256 GCA_036346205.1 Vesta saturnalis
TGTTTTAAGCAACATATTAAAAATAGAGAACGATAGCGGCCAGATTTAAAAAAATATTCAAGGTCAATGGTCACAAAAATCAGTTTTTTTGCAAAAAAAACTCGTTTTCTATGGCTAGAAGTGGTTACAAGAAGGAAAGTTCATGAAATTATCTACAAAAATGGTTTTATTGATTTTTTACATACGACGAACCGTTTTTGAAGTACAGAGTGACGAATGTGAACGTCGAACGCTGTATCCGTTTCGCACCACCATTACAGTAGAATACAAGGCACGTTTTTTTACATGGTGCCCCTAGTAGGCCTAGTCCATGTTGATTCTAAAAAAATTACGTTTCGATGTGTTAATTATTGAAACTGCAATTGTTAACACTACTGTCATAGTAGGCTAGGACATCGATCTTTTGGTTCTTCTCATCGGACGTAGTCATTTACAGCAACAATTATTTTTCATGAAACCAGGCAAAGGAAAGGTCAAGACACAATTTTATAATTTTTCAGATATCCCCAATGTAAGCAACATATTTTATTGCGACATGCAATAACCGGAAAACTAAATACATGAAAAATGTTCGGAAATCGTCCTGATTGGTATCAAGCTACCGAAATTTTTCAACAAGAAAATTGTTCTCAACAACTTATATTTGGAAATGGAGTGAAAATTATATCAGCAATGTATGGAGCTCCTAAGTCGGAAACATCTCTTGATAATTATCGGTATTTAACTTTTGCAAAGTCGACAAGATTCAATACTGCTGTAAACTTACAATCGCTTCCACCTACAATCGCAGCAGCTCAACAACACTTGTATAGTGTATACTACTAGGTCCAAACATTTGTTTAGAGCCCATTACAACATTGTTACCACCTGCGCCAGATATTCTTAATACCATTTTCTGTAATTGTACGAAAGGATGCGGTGCAAATTGTGGATGCAGAAAAATTGGTTTATCTTGCTCCATTGCTGTCATGGACAATCATGCCTCAATGCAATGGCTGAACCTTCTGCTGTTGATTGTTCCGATAATGTTTCTACTGAGAGTGATATTGATCCTTTTGTAACAAATATCAGCAAAGATGTGAAAGATAACAAAGATACAGACCACCTAGAATAATGAAATAGTAATACATGAAATTTATGAACACGAGGACGAAACGTAATTTTTTTACACTCAATATGGACTAGGTCTACTGGGGACACCATGTGAAAGAAACGGGATTTCACTTTTTCAAATTTCGTAAATTTCTTTCAACGTCTTAAAAAACTTCTGAAAGATTATATTACTATTGAACACGATAACGGTAAGTGTTAGCGAAACGTTTAGATTTGTATAACATGAATACAAATATACAACATTAAAAAAATCCAAAAAGCTAACCTACTTTTTAATATCTATGAAGTTTGATCTATGTAAAGTATGTCACAACAACACAGGGAACATAGTATGCTATTTATGATTGATTTAGAGTAAGAGTTTTATCTTTAATTTTAATTAGTAAATTAACACTTTTTATATTATAATGTGCAAAATGTATTCTTTAATTCTTAAAAACGTTAACACTGTTTGAAGTTAAATTTAGAATATAAGGTATAGTATTATATATTTCATTATAAATTCGTTGATTTAGTATTAGTAATATCCGGTAATGTATTAAACAATAATTTTATTATCAGATTAAGTTTTTGAGATATAGATTGATTGGTGTTACAATACAATACAATATTATTACTTTAAACAACACTAAAAAATACCTGGTGTGGAGCAACTCACGACCTTCTCACCTACAAAGTAGAAATTACAAAAAATGAAATAAATTTTGTTTTAGGATAATTGTGATTTCTTTAGTAATACGTGTATAATAAAAATAGGTGACGTCGTCAAAACAATATGATGATGTCAGAGAGTATTTTAAAGCTTCATGTCAGAAAGACGTTAATAGACGTTTAGTTGCAACCTTAAAAAATCGGAACCTGCCAGCGCCACGCGTCGAAAATAGTTTACGCGTTTTAAACCTTGTGTAATCAATTAAATAAATTTTTATGACTTATTTTGCTTCGTATCGAGTATAAAACAGTTATATAAAATTGAATTATCTTAAAAAAATGTCTACACAATTTACTACAACACATCGTTATTATTCAGGTATTAAAAGAATTTGAACGAATAGTTATACTATGCTTTAGGAATTTCTTCCCGTTAAGTGACTTGTAACATCAAAACATTCTATAGAAAATAATTAATACATTCTGTAGGTGTTACACAATCGATAGATAATATCCCTGTGCATCGAATATGATTTTATTGTATAAATACGTTTCATACACAAATACGTTTCATACAAAATGTTACTTACCCATTAAAATTAATACCAATAATATAATTAAGTACATGTTGGAGTGAAACATTGAAATTGACATTATAGTGAATTTATTATATCCCGAAGATCAGAATAGCGAATTACTCTGTTGAAATGTGTACACATTGTATGGATTGGCGAGTTTTTAATATATTGGTATATGGCACGGAATGATAGAAGGTAATTGAGAACTAAACTGTAAAGAAAATTAACACTACTCCTAATTCTCCTTTCCTCTAAGGAACAGAAGAAATCGGGATAACAGTAACGAATAAGAGTAATCTCTCTGGATATGTACCTTCTACTTTATAAAATCATAACTTATGCTGGACACATTCTACACATGATATGTCACTTTTGGTAGAAGGCTTCCGAATGATTGCACAGTATTCCATTTTAGAGCGAAAAAATATTAAATACAAAGATGTTAGTTGCAGTTACGTTGGTAAATGAAATGCATTTGCGCATAATGAAGCCAAGTGACTTGATCGCCGACGATTGGAATTTCTGTATGTGGTTAGAAAAGTAGAAACTGGCATCAAAGTGGACACCTAAGTCTCTACTAGACGTTGAACGGTGTAATAATTGAGAACCTGAGAGACAATCATATTCAATTTGGTGATGTATGTGGGAATATGAAATAATTTGATACTTGGAAACGTTTAGTGTAAGATGGTTCATGGTGCACCAGTTTAAAAGCTTATTAAGTTGATGTACCGAAATTGCGAATTTTTGATACTATAGTGTATAACTTCAGATCATCGGAAAATAGCAGCAAATTACAAGTTAAACTATCGCATGTCATCAATGAATAATAAAAATAATGAAGGACCCAAATTCGAGCCCTGAGGGACTTCAGATGAAGTAAAAAACAACATAATCGTTGGTTATAAATCACGTACTAGATACGGTTAGTTAGATATTACGAAAAAAATAATAAAAAATGGACACTAAACCCGAAATTATTTGAATCACATATTAGGATGGAACGTGAAATACGATCAAATGTTTTAGAGAAGTCACGTCAACTTGACGACGTTTATCAAGGCAAATGCTGTCAGTATCGCGCAACAATTACAAGAAGCGTGCACAAAATAAGAAAAAAAAGAACTATGGCCTATATCATCTGGAATTACATGTTGGGTGTTAATGATTTTGAAAACCGAACATAATTTTGCAATTGGATTATTAACAAAATTTAAGAAATTACTAATCTCTTAAATTTATTTGGTTGCTAAGAATTTCCCAATGTAGCAAACCATGTTGATGCTTGTCCTTTTGATCTGACCTTTAGTCAACCTAGCGTAACGTCGCACACCATTCTGAGATACGCACCAGAACATTGTTTAGTTGGGGAAGAAAGGTTAGGTTCTACCCACTTCTCAAGGAAGCAAGTAGATATTGTGTAAACTTTTGACACTGGGTGTACAACAAGAGCAGTGTATACTTTATCTCGGGTGCAAAGGACCCACAAAGTTAGGCTGGGTTAACTCAACCTTAAATGTTATTTTTAAAATAATCGTTATTGGTAATGTATTCAGAGTGACAGAATGAGACCAAAAATCAGCAATTTTTTAGTTATCATTATGAAGCACTTTTAGTCTATTTGGCAGTTTATTACATATTTCAATCCCTTGTTGTTTTGGCACTCCCTCTTTTGTAACTTTAGGTAGCTTAATAACTTCATTTCATGATTCGTGCTATTTACAAAATATATTTTCTACTTTCATAGCGCAAGACGAGTGTTTAATCATATTTTTGTTTTAGATGTAAGGATAATACAATAGAATGACTGGTATTGAACACAATGTTTACAAATTTTTGGAGAAAGTAATGCCCACATTTTTTGTGCTGTTTAAAGCCAGATAATTATTCTGTAACCAAGCACTAATTAAACTTTAACAGGAGTACTGTAATCTAAAGGAGATGAATTACCAGTCCTTATCATAATGCAATAGTACAGTGTCATCCCTGAAAAAAACCATTATTCAAATTGAAAAAGTGATTAATGTCTTATAAAATGAGTAGGAATGGCCCTAGCATGGTACCTTGAGGTACACCAGATTCAACTAGTAATTAAGGTACCTAAAGTACTATTAAGTTTTACAGTATGTTTTCTGTCCTTAAGGTATTTTTCCAATAATATAGGAGACAATTCTGAGACTCCATATCCATAGCATTTATCAATTAATAGTTTGAGACTAACCACTTCAAAAGCGCTAGTTAGATATAGGAAAACTGACTTAAGCAAACTATGGTATTAATTATACATACTAGTTTAACGCCATGGCATTTTTGATAGCTCTACTCTACTCTATTTTGAAAAGCAAGTCGAAAATGTAAGCCGTATATGTCAATAAAAAGTGATAAGTCTAGCCTTCTTAAAAAAATATATATGTAGAAAAGATTGGGAACAGAGAAGGCGTATTTCCTTCCCTTCCCAAGCGAGAGGGCGGGCTGCTTGAGCTTTCCAAGCTCCTTCAACCGCATTGATGGATACACAACATTCAGTAAGGATTGGATCGGACGGATAGGGTTCTGAGGAGGGAGTTACTACACCAGCATTCGCCGAAATAGCCGCACATGACGTGCGTATACGCAGTGATCATGCCGCTATATGTGCCTGAGGGAAACTTCCTGAAAGAACGTCACGCAGGGTGGAAGGTAACGGGAACCGAACCCATTACGTCTCAAATGCTAAACAGATCGTGTTACCACTGGGCCTGGAAGCTCAGTAAGAGGTTGGGCTATAATACATTTAATAACAGAGGCATGGATGCCATCTATACCTCTATCCTTACGTTCTAAATCGCTTAAATTTGTTTTGCAATCTCTGAATAATTTTTATGTAATGTGCAGTGGCTGCTGGTCCTAAAGAGCTTTTAGTATCGAGCCCCTCCACCCAGAACCAGAAAAAAAAACTGTTACACATATTTAAAAATATACTACATAAATATACAATTACATATAATACCAGTACTTATTACAATTGCAACGAATGCCAGTTTATACATTTTATTGCTTTAATCTTAGATACTTTTTTATCGAGAATGGGGCTATACATTTCTGAGCCGCAACGTTCTATTGAATTTGAATGGAGAACCCTCAGTACTGAACTTGCGACGTAAATGTACTTTGTTCGTTTAATCGGTGAATGCTATTTCGTAATAGTAGTAAGTAATATTTAGAGGAAATATTTATATTATAATAATGTTATTAAATAGTTTTAATAATTAATTATTCAATAATAAGGCAACCATATTAACTTTTATTCTAGGATGATAATTACTGTAATTGTTTGTGCATAAAAAAGATAAATGTTGCACTTTTCGTAATCTAATAACAATAAATACCGCCAAATAAAATTGTAAAAAACCAAACCAATTTAAGACAACAGATTTTTGTATAATTATATTATATATTATATTCGATCTCATACAAATCTTTTTCTACCAACAATAGTTTTTAACAATTTACAAGATAACCTAAAAACAGAATTGCATGTAATTTATTCAAGAAGCATATGCTTTCACAGTAGAGTAAAAACGGTTTAATTATTGATTGATATTGCGTACAATAATACATATATTGTAATACGGTGTCTGTGAAAGGTTGGGAAATCTCGAAACTGGAGATACTAGAGCCCAAAATATATCGATTGAACCGAACATCCCTTAGTCCAAATATTGATAGGTAAAAAGATACAGCGTGTCAAAGTTGTAATTTTATTTTTTATTTTTCCTATTGCATGAGAAGTTTTTTAGATTTTTGCATGAAACTCGGTATATGGGGGTTTTCTGGTATGAGAAACAAGATTCTGCCCTTAATTTTGGCCAGACTTGTAGAGTACGCCACATACAGCATTATTCTACTAAATAACCTGTCAGAAAATCTTTGCGCCACCCTGTATGCAATAATTGATAGAAAATCTCAATCTCTCATCCTTTCTCAACAAAAAAGATGTATTTATCAGAAGTGTTTAAATTGAATAGTTTCTGAGATATTTGCTTTTAAATGTATCAATGCACTTTGAATTCAGTGTACTCCATATTTTTTTAACATAAATCAAGTTACTCTGAAAAACATCCAAATACTGTTGCTATGATTTCTAATGTTTATTAGAACTAAACGCCAAATACGAAGACACCAAGCTGCGCGAAAAAAATCACGTGACCGTGTATTATTCAACCGGAAAATATTAGTTTTTTTAAGAAAAGTAAAAGTTACGTTTTGTACATTTTTTAGTTAATAACCTCTTAATTATGGTGTTTATATTTCATAATTAGGACAATTTAAACAAAAAAAAAACATTCATTTAATTTATGTTACTTGTTCATAAATTTACTCGGAAATGTTATAATTCGTATTTTAATTATTAACCAAAGTTCCAAGGGTAAATAATTCGTGTCTAAACAGTTTTATACTGCGATGGTTATAAATAGGTGTAATAGAGGGGGTAGGGTTTTATCGAATTCAAATATTAGATAGTATGCAAGTTCAAATAAAGTTGAAGAAGTTATATAATTTGTTATGAGGAAAATATAGTATACGAATATAAATAGATTTTATACGACAAAACAGGTTTTATGGGGTTTACACAATAATGTTGTATTCATAAAAGCATTGAGCTATGGCAGTAGCATGTTGAAAAGGTTAACACGATGCATATTAGTGTCTTAAAGATAAATAAGAAATTTCACACATGAATCAATATAACTAAGCAATTAAACACATAACAGATATTGATTACATGAAGTACAATAATCCTAATGTGTAGAACATGTATAATAATTGGTACAATTAAAAACTCTGCGAACTATAAAAAGGGTTATGGTACGAAGATGTTATGTTGGTAGATCTTAGACTAAGTGTTTAAAAAAGTGCTTAAGAAGTTCAAGTGCCTTAGAAATATATCTAAGAACATGAACAACACATGTGCAATGTGAAATTAACAATATAAATACAATAAAATATTAGACAATTACTCTACACTTATTTCTTCGTTATCATAATCTGATATAAAATCAGATGCATTCGACGAGTCTCCACTCCTACGTATAATCAATTCCTCACAAACGACATCCATAATATGCTCTTTATTAATGTATTCCTCTTCAATTTCTTTAACATGACGGCACACTTCTTGCCAGTGGCTCTACAAATCCATCGAACACTTTTCACGAGTTAGTTTTTCAACATCGGCTAATTTAAAAGTTGTGTTTCCAGATGCCACCAAAGCTTTTACAATGGCCCATATTTTTTCTATTAGATTTAGCTCCGGGTGGTATGAAGGTAGTCGACATACAGAGTGACCATGTTTCGCAAATATATCATCAATTGAATATTCCGTGTAGCTCGGTTTATTACATTTTATTAAATCATACAGTTTGGGATTCATCATGTACGGTCACCTGTTCTTGTATCCAAGTTATCATTTCCATTTTTTTACTGCTAAAAGTTGGATGTTTAACTGCTAACGTGTTGTGATAACTTGCATTATCCATAACAATAACTGACTTTTCGAGCAAATTCGGTATTAACTGGTGCTCAACCCATCGTTTATAATTAAGTTCATATCGTCGTGATAATCACCTGTTTTTGAGCCCGATTTAAAAACTAAGAAGGCATTATTGATAAATCCCATTTCACCACCAGCATGTACTATTATAAGACGTTGACCTTTACCGATTGGAAATTTTAAACCTTCGTTGAAATCATCTACCCAGGAATGTGGCGTTGTATGCGATGCATGTATATATGTTTCATTTGTAAACACAATAGGTCGCCCTGCTCTTCGATACTTTGTTATTGCTCGTATATAAACACAACGTAAAGATCGTATATCGTATCGTTCCATTACACATTTACGATTGTCAACGATTTTCGTCCATTTAAAACCTATTTTATTTAATAATCTTCTTAAAGATGTTTCCTTCCCAGAGAAACCAATGGATTCGTCATCTTTAATAATATTATAGATAGCATTGACGGTTGGTCGTCGTTTCTCCGTGACATGAAAATTGTGTACAATGCGTCGAATGACTTGTTCCCCACAATTATCGACATATGATCTTGGTGCGGTTTTCATTCTTTTATCAGAAGTCTTGAACGATTCTATTTCACCACGTTGAATTGCACTCCCTTCTCTAATAATTCTAACGACGTAATTTTAGACACTCCAGTTGCTTTCACAGCGATATCAAGAACGTTAACTATAAAGAAATGTAATCGTGAAAAAACTGACAGATGTTAATCGTACAATAATGCCATACCTTCATTCATATTTTTATGAAACTGATAAACATTCCAAATAATTTCGCGGGCATCTTGCGATAAGACACACCGCTTCTTTGCTGGAATGTTTGATGTACTAACAGACGATGTGATCGCATCACCCATTATAAACAACGAACTAAATCAATATATTATATTAATACATATTACTGTGGATTACAAATACAACTTACTTGTAAATAAAAGGTGCCGAAACGGAAGAGTTTTGAAAAAAACTGTTTACAATTGATAAAAACGTGCACGAAAAATGAGGTTAACAATAAACAACACTACATTTTGTGGACGGAACATAATATCTACTTCTCACCATATCATTATTCCATTTCTTTTTAATGCAATATTCGGTTTCTGTGCAGGTATCTTAGTGTTTGGCGTTTGCTCTATAAGATTACCTTCAGTGTCACTAATAATTATCAGTTAAAATTTTGTTTTAAACTTAAAACGTTGTGGAGTATGTTACATCACAGCAATTACTTAACGATTATTCTTAAATAAAGGATAATTGTGCTTAGGAATAATAAAATAATAAAACATTGCTGAAGTAAATAATGAATAGCTGGTAAAAACCGGCACCACTCAGAGCTGTCGTAAAAATTGTCTTTTTCACTTTTGTCAGAACTGGTTTCACCAATAGTTATAATTAATGGGGCTACCTCGATACCTAACTGATATTCAGTTTTCCACCATTCTTGCATATTTTTTTCGGCACGTGAAATACATTTTATCCAATAGTCAGCGTCAATTCGATTTAAAGCTGATAACCATGTTTCCTTCACATTCGCATCATTAAACTCGACATTATTTTGTACGACGCTTTTGTTGTAAAACTTCTTGCATTTCGCCCACACTAACTCAATAGCATTGAATTGATAAGGGTACTGCGGCAATCGTAACACCTTATGTCCATTTTTCATCGCAATTTCGTCTATTTCGTATTCTTTGGTCTACGGTTTTCTTGAATTAATTCCAACAGTTCTCGTTTAAACACAACCCTGTCGAAAGGAATTTTATGGTTTTAGTAAGTGATTGCAAATTTCTTCTTTCGTAGAGGATGTATTTGGAATTTTCTGTAACAGTTTTGAATGATAACTAGCATTATCTAACACAATTAAGTTCGGTATTAATTGTTCTTCGAACCATTTTGCAAACAATTCGCTACACATGTCTCCATGATAATCAGCATGTGGATTTTTTGTTGAAAATAATAGCGAAGCTTTTGGTACAAATCCGTCTTTATTTCCTGGATTGAGGACCATAAACCTGAAAACATTTCCGCTGCAGCGACAATTGTACCATTTTACTTCCCCCATCGGTTTCTTTTTAAATACTTTTTAAGGTATTATCGTGCCATCTTTTTTTAGGAGATCCTCTACTGATAATCCACGTCTTGCCTAAGAACACAGGATCATAATCTTTCGATTCTTTATTCGTAATGTAGTCCCTCAAAAATCGAACTCTGCTTGATGCAATATGGTCCAATTCATATAGACCTCTTCTACCATCATCTTTTGTAAAAGAAAAACCAATGGAATGCAATAACTTTGTTAAACCTGCACTACTGAAGTTAAACACACCCGCTTCTGAAACTTCTCGCTTTAAAGCAGCTACTGTAACATGACAGCCTAAAAAATTATTAGCTAATTATACACAATTTAAGTAAAATGATTAGGTATATACGTTTTGAATGCATTTCGTAAATTTTGCGTTTAACAAAGTCTTTTATGTAGTCATCGACCTCGGATGATTTCGCTTTGTTTCTTTTGCGTTTAAAAGAGACCTCCGGTTGATTTGGTGCTGCACCACGAAAGCTTTTTTTAACATTTGTTAACATGCGATCGCTTATGCCGAAGGAGGATACCGAAACGGCTGGACAACGAAAAAATGAGTAAAGGCAATGGAAAAGAAAAACAAAGCAAACAAAGAGAAAGTAGGGAAAGAAGAGAGACTGGGAGGAACGAACTAAAGATAATGTTCTGGAACGTAGCTGGATTAAGGAATAAAGATCAAGATTTCTGGGAGTTTGTTAAGGAGCAGGACGTGGTGGAAATGAAAGAGACATGGATAGAAGAATAAGATCGGGAGTGGTGGGAAAGGGAAATGCCAAGTGATTTCTCATGGATCGTACAGTACGCGGAAAGGAACAACAGAAAAGGAAGAGCAAAGGGAGGGATAATAGTGGGAATAAAAAGAAGAGGGTTGGAAAAAGAAGAAGAGAACGTGGTAGCGGTATTTGTGGACCTAGTAGCCGCATTTAACAGGATGAACAGGCAAAAGCTGTGGGAATACTTGAGGAAAAAGAAGATGAACGTAAGATTACAGGAAAGGATGGAAGGAATATATGAAGAAACAAGGAATAGGGTGAGGGTGAATTCGGAATTAAGCGAAGGATTTATAATACGGAAGGGATGTCCACTGAGCCCAAGCCTGTTCGCGATATACACAGGAGATCTAGAGTAGACATTAAAGGAGCAACAAGAAGGAGGAGTAGTGGTAGGGAACAGGAAAGTGTGGTCGCTGGCATACGCAGATGATATAGTGTTAATAGCGAGGGAAGAAGAAGAAATGAACAGATATTTAAAAAGAAAAGATTTGGAAGTAAATGGGAACAAAACAAAAGTATTGAGAAAAGGGGGAGGAAAAAGGAGGAGTGGAAATGGAGGGAAGACGAGATACAGCAGGTAAAGGAATTCACATACTTGGGATACACGATGAGACAAGACAATAAAGATGGAGAGCATATAAAGGAACGAGTGAGAAAAGTGAATAAATTAATAGGGCAAGTGTGGAGTATAGGAGAAAGACTGTTTGGAAAAGGCTTAATGAAAAGGAGATTATTATTTGAAAAACTAATAAAAAATGTGGTGTTGTACGGGGCGGAAATGTGGGGGTGGAAGGAGCATAAAGAGGTAGAACGACTGCAAGAAAAATACTGGAAATGGGTACTGAGGGTAGAGAGAGAAACACCGGGATACATCATCAGAGAGGAGGTGCAAGGAGAAAAAATAAAGCTGGAAGCGGGAACGATATCAATGAAGTACGAGGGGGAAATAAGTAGAAGATCAGAGTGTGAGATATTATTACAAGAATGCTGGAAGGAAATAAAGGAAGGCAGAATAAAATATGGACAAGAAACCAGGAAAGAATATTATGAAAGAAATGGGTATGCCAAAAAAGAAGTGGAGAGAATAAGAAGGGAAGGTGTGAGCGCGAGAGAGGACATAATTAGAAGGGGCAGGGATGTCCAAAGGCAGGAAAGATTGATGAAGGTGAAGGAAGGTAAATATAATACAAACTATAGGAAGATATAGGAAAAGAGGCGAAGACAGAGTATGTAGGTTATGCGGGGAGGGGATGGAAACGATCAACCATATGATGAAATAATGCAGTGAGGTAATGAAAGATGAGAGGGCGATAGAGGAGATACTGGGGGAAAAAGGAAGAGGAGGGCACTGGATGAAAGAAACATGGAAAAGAAGAAGACAGTTAAGGGGCGAGGAAGACAGTGTAGATGGAGTGCGGAAAAGAGAGACCTTAGAAAGTCAATTCTAAATAGTAAATAGAATTGTAATAAATGTAAAAGGTGTACACAGTCCTTTGCAATATTATTAAATAATCAAATAAAGATATTAAGTAAGACTGAGATTAACTGCAATGAAGAGTGTTGTCGTCAGCAAAGCAATGGCCGGGGGTTAGTTGATGAAGAAGTAAGATCATTGATGTATAATAGAAAAAGTGAAGGCGCTACAACTTATCCATGTGGTACAGCCGCATTAATGCACATGTCTTTTGATAAGAAGCCATCAACTACGATACGTATTCGTTTTTATCAAGATCATCTGTTGAACGACTCTGCCTAAAACCAGTTGCTTTTTCCATGATTTTAGACAAAATTGAAGTGATGGCACTTAGTCGGTAGTTAAAAAAATCGGTCTTACCGCGTTTTACCAGGAATAGGTTGAATATTTGCTAGCGTCCACGATGAAGGAAATTCCCCAGTAGACAAAAATCGAATAGACCTTAGATAGGACTAGTACTAGTTCGGGGAAACATTCCTTTAAGACAATAGCTAGGATATCGTCTGGTTCAGGCGTCTTATTGAGATCAATCCTATTGATTATCGATTTTTAGAGCAGCTGAAAAATGAATTGGTTTTATAGTGTATGAAGAAGTTGATTAGGTGCACATATTTTCCAGTATCTTTAAGACACCAGTTTGATGCAAATAAATCCACAAAAAGATTGGTTTTGTCTACAGATCCGTCAAAGGATGTCATGGCAGGAAATAAAGTTGTACCAAAGTTTTTACTGATGGCTTTACCTAAAGAAAAAAAATGTACGATTTCTTAAAAGAAGTGTAAGCAAGTCAGTGCCTTTTCGCGGTTCAAAAAACTTCTTAGTGATAACACTTGCAGGTATTTCTAGCACAAACGTAGTATGAATGACTATCGGCCGCTTAATTAGATTTTCATTTAGTATATGATTTAGTTTTCAAAGACATTGGATTAACACAAGCCGCAGTGAACCGAAGAAGAGAACGAGAATGACCAATACGATTTCGTTTTTTGGGAATGTATAAGCCCATGTCCACGAGGATGACTGAAAGAGCAATGTCCGAAGATGACGAGGGCTTACAAAATTGTCACGTCATGGAAAGGTTGCATAAATCTCGTAAATCACTCCAGCTGACTTAAAGCACCACAAGGTTCTATCAGTGTTGAGAACATCAGAGTAATTAGGGGCAGTAGAAATTATTTCTATTAAAGAATGGTCAGATGAACCTAGTGAGGAAAGAACTGAAGGATTATAAACAAGTGGGTTTGGTGTAAGGAAGGTATCTAGAAGATGTGGGGTATGGTTAGAGTTACCACGGATCGTGGGCTCAAATATCATTTGTGTGATACCACATGAAATAGAAAATGTTTCTGCACTATGACCAGCAGTT
Source organism: Vesta saturnalis (assembly GCA_036346205.1). Taxonomy (NCBI): domain Eukaryota; kingdom Metazoa; phylum Arthropoda; class Insecta; order Coleoptera; family Lampyridae; genus Vesta; species Vesta saturnalis. The sequence continues at coordinate 151,093 of JARFJB010000181.1, forward strand.
ATGACCAGATGAAAATTGGAGCCAATTAGAGTTATAAACATTGCAATCTCCCAGAATTGACATATCGCAAGATGGAACGGAAACAGAAGATAGTCAAGTTTTAAAGTTTTAGGTAATCAAAAAAGGTCTTGAAAGTTACTGTCATTAGGATACCTATAAATACAACAGTACAATTTCACAAACTTAGGACCAGAATTTTTAAACCAAATCACAGCGAATTTTTTATTCTCCAAAGAAGATACCCTCTTGCAAGTCATGTTGTCCTTGAGATAGGCACACACAGTTGCAGTGAAGATTGCATTTGGGAAATTGCATGTCGGGTGAATCGGAGCTTTCAGGGGAGACTTATGTTTCAGATATAAACGAAATGTCAGGTTGTAATTGTTCAATACATTGGTGAACAACATGAAGATTAGACCTGATGCCGCGATGTTGCAATAATGGATCAGAAAGTGAGTAATTTCGATGACCGACGTCGCTTAGATAATGCCCTCCTGAACATGCGAACGAGGCGGAATTTTAATAGTTTTGCACGTAAAGTGCTTAATGCAAATACATTTCGATTCTACACAGGTTCTATCAGTGTTGCTAACAACACAGAAGTTAGGGACAGTAGAAGTTATTTCTATTAGAAATTGTTCAGAACGAACTAGTGTGTAGGGTTAGGATTATCAGGGAGTCTTGTGGGTTGAGACATCATTTGTGTGAGATCACATGAATTAGCAAATGTTTCTGCACTATGACCAGTAGGATTAGTAGTAGATACCGTATGCACCGTTACATATCGATAAGAATTAAATTAAGTAATATAAATGATTATAGCGTGATTCATAATGAACGTCAAATAAACATAATGTTAACGTTTAGTGATTCAGAATAAAATCATTTATGATAAACAAAAATTAAAAAGATGTAAGAGATTGCCATTAATTATAAATAGAAACTTTCTCTTTTTTATTCCGAAACTAAAACTCATTAAGTACTATAAATAACTACACCGTTAATATAAATGCAAGATTTCCATTTGTTATTTCGAAATTAAAACTTGATAAGTAGTAATTTAGTTTGTATTAAAACGCGCATGTTAAATGGAAAATTACATCCAAAGCCTTTTATATTAATAGTAGTAAACCGAAGCATTCAAAAATAGAATTTAAAATCCGGTCAATATAATTAAGAGAATAAATTAATAAAATTAATAAAACAGGGATACCGTCTTTACAATATTGACTAATTCACTTCGTAGAAAATTGTATTGTTAAATGATATTTTCTATATAAATAATTAAAGTTAAACGTGACATACAATGAAAATGATGTAATCTCTTCACTATTGTATAAAATTTTGTATATTTAAATAACGCAAACACCGACAGATGTGTCAAACAGTAACCAGCTTCTGGAATTGCGCGATTTTGAGTTGATATAAGTATTATTAACTACTAATTAATCTGCTGGATAAAATAAGTATTTTTTGTTAATGGAAACTGGCCGAATTTTATATCAATCGTTCTGTTATTTCACAAATAATAATTTTAGCACGATGAAAGAAACATTAATTTAGTAATTGATTTGATATTTAGTAAAACTAATTGTTAGGCTGTCGCCTCATCGTTAAAATTATGGAATTTCCAGCCGTTTTCCCCTTTTAAATGTCGTATGCTATATAGGTAAGTGCCTTTACCAAAATGATTCAGGGCAGTCCGAACCTCGGTATCGATCGTAAGCCCCTTCTCCCGTAAGAGTTTTGTGATTTTTATTACAATCAACTACTTTCCAAAACAGAACGTTTTTACGCTCATCGTTCCGGCATCGTGATCTTCGCCGCTTCGGAGTTAGATCTGTTACTGCTTGTATAAAGATAATACGAAGAAGCGATCATCAGTAGAGGAGCCACAGCCTAGAAGCAAGCAGTAGCCGCCGGAATACATTAGGAGCGAATAACGTAAATAAAGAAGCATCCAGGACACCGCCACCGCCAACTACAGGATCGACGTACGGTAAGACAATAGTTACCGTTTAATAAAAAAATATTTTTTAATTAATTTTAATTTATTGTTTTATTTTAACACTTGTTTTCCTCCTTTTCCTATTTGGGTCTCTGATTTCCAAGTCTTTATTCCTCGGGGTGTGAGACTGCACCTCGGCGCAGATCCGGCCTTCCTGCAAAACGATTCCTTTTCTTCTTAAATTTTCAAAACCCGATTAACAACAACCGCGATGGTTAAGCACGGTCGCCACCGTGCTACCGTAACGGTTGTATCTCCAACCCCGACGCCGCCCGTCCACCTACACCTACACTCACAACACACATATACGCACACGCCTCGTCCATTTCTACCTCATCCACACACTCCTGCATCTCGACACGCTCCTCCGCCTCCACAAAACAAAACAAACCCGCGCACACACACAAACCCGCACACTCACACAAACCCTTACAAGCACACAAACCCCGCCCTCCTACCCACACCTTCCCAGCCACCTGTACCTGCCGTGATTCCTACACCCGCTTACCCTAATCCTAATCCCACCCGCTCTCAATTCTCGAGGTATTGCATCCGAATTATCCCTAAATCTATATCCACACAAAAATCCCTCTTTACATCGCTTAAACCCCTAAACCTTCCCTGGTTAAACTTAACGTCTAGCCATAACCACACCTGTCTCCTAGAGACCTCCTCTCCCTTGCCGGATGGTACAGAGCTTAGACGGCGGCACCATTTCGGTAACCCACCGTCAACCTTACCCAACTATCCAATCCCCGTCCTTACAACACCACTCCTAGAGCGCTCTCCTTTTCCTGCGTGATTCGTCACGTAGATAAACATCCTAGAACCCGAGATCCTCGGTGCAATCAATCTTCAACACGTGAGAAGGCCGTTCGCATCACCGATAAGGCAACCAACACCCCCACGTCCCTTATCCGTGTCATTATCTCTTCACCAACCACCCTCGAGTACCTCCTCGCACGCGATGTCGTCATGTTCGGGCGACACTGCAGTTGCGAACCCTCCTTTATCCCTCAACCTCTCCCTAGGTATTGCTCCAATTGCACGCAAGCTTGAGTAGCTGAAAAGAATTCATTAAGAATAGATCGAATCAGTGACATTATAACAAATTATATAAAAGTTGTTTCCTTAGATATTCTAATTTCATTTATGTTTTGACGTTATCAATCTTTTAATATTTGATTTATAAAATTAATTTTATATTCTCAATTAAAGTATATTCTGATAAAATAAAATACCTTAAATTGCTAATATATTTGAAGTGAGCTCTGAATTTGTCAGGAAAGAATTGAAGAAATACGCGATTGTGATTGTTCCTGATCAAGTAACAACCTTTTCGCCAAATATTTAAATTTTTATTGTGTTTTAGGGTCCTACAATTCAGCAATTTTACTGAAATCACTTTGCATATACGTATATTTCTAAGACATATATTAGAAACTGACAAATTATAAATCTGTTTGTTTAATGCAGCGGTAATTGAAATCGTATTAAAGCCATTATCAGAACGAGTCAGTCGGTTCAAATCGTGACTTACGGAAGCGAAAAGCGATTAGGAAATTACCAATGTGACTGCAAATTTATAGCTTGCTTGGTTATTTAGTACAAAATCCCGGTGATTGTAGTTTCTTACGCTACTTTTAAACGTTTTATAAGTCGAGCATTTTCATTTCATTTACTTTTGTGTTTGATTCCATGGTAGGGTGTATGGTAATGTTGTTTTAGGCATTTAATTAGAAAGAAAACTGCCAGGCAAATACTATTAAAATGTAACATCAGTACGGTCTATTTAATCCCTGAAGGAAACAAAGACCCGAATTTACTAGTCAGTTTTCTGTTAAATGTGCTGTGTTTATATAAACACGGAATTAAACGTTTAGCAGTGATGAAATTATTGCCATATGAATGATAATTTCCTTTAATACGGTGGCCCATAAAGTTTACGACGTGGGAAGTCTTATTCATCACATGTTGACAGTATTAAACTTAACCCTATAATAAATTAGGTCTGTGCAATTAGAAAAGTCATTAATTATACTACTATACGGTTGAAAAATTGTACAAAACGAAAAATAGAAATACTCTCCGCATACATCTACTGGTCCTTTTTGTTGCGCAAGATATGTAAACTTAAATTCACCATCAAGCAATTAGAGCAATCATTTTTGTTTCTTTTGTAAAACTATTTTACACGTTACAGTTTCAACATGTTAATGTTACACCGCGTTGTCTGATAGCGACAGAGTTTTATCTTGAATATTATTTTGGAGGTTACCATAACGTACACAATCAATGATATAGGAGTAATATAAACACACATAATATGAGGCAGTTGAAGCCTTAAGTCTCCAATTGAATTTAATCCTGTAACCAGAGGTGTGTACAAATATTATTTTACGATTTTACGATTCATTTACAAACGTATTTCCTCGCAAATATTTTGTTAATATGTAGTACTTTCCAAAAATTTTAATGTGATAAAAAAATGTTCAGTGTTACTTTCAACTTAAATCCTTTTTGCTATTTTGTTTAGTGTCTATGGATCTGTTATTATAGACTTTAGAAAAAATATCTAAGCGACAATTATGGGTTATTAATGTTAACAATATAGTTAAATCAAATGTTTAATACAAGTTTCGAACTCTGACACTATAGTCAGCCTTGACATGAAGATCTCTAATTTCAATGATTCCAATGGTATACTACTTGACAGTTATTTATTGTTACCTTCCCACCTACATGTATAAATGTAGGTATAGAAGGTATAGAAGGTTATGCAATCGACTTTATTCACTATCGCTAAATCGACTTATTAGCTCATTTTACAACTTTCGACCAAGTTTCGGCAGAATCGGCAATAATGTCTATATATGCGTGGTGTGTGTGTGTGTGTGTGTGTGTGTGTGTGTGTGTGCGTGTGTGCGCGTGTGCGCGCGTGCGTGTGTACGTGTGTGCGTATGTGCGTGTGTGCGTGTGTGTGTGTGTGGGTGTGGGTGTGTGTGTGGGTGTGGGTGTGGATGTGGATGTAGATATGGGTGTGGGTGGGTGTGGATGTGGGTGTGGGTGTGGGTGGGTGTGAATGGGTGTGGATGTGGATGTGGGTGTGGGTGTGTGTGGACGTGGACGTGGGTGTAGGTGTGGGTGTGTGTGTGGTATGTGTGTGTGTGTGGTATGTGTGTGTCTGTCTGTATGTGCGTGTGCGTGGGTGTGGATGTGTGTGTGTGGGTGTGGGTGTGAGTGTGGGCGTGAGGGTGTGTGCCTGTCTGCGTGTGCGTGTGTGGGTGTGGGGATGGGTGTGAGTGTGGGTGTGGGTGCATGCGTGCGTGCGTGAGTGCGTAAGTGCGTGAGTGCGTGCGTGCGTGTGTGCATGTATGCGTGTGTGCGTGTGTGTGCGTGCGTGCATGCAAATACATTTTCATCCTACACAAAGAAAAACTTAAGCGAAATGCTGCAATTGAATGGCTAGGCGAGAAAATTTACTTTTTCCTGCTAGGCGAGAAAATAAGTACCTAGTTATCGCTTCTTTAATTCAAATTACGCAAAGTATTCGGATTATAGTCACATTAAATAATAGTTAGCTATATGCATGTTTTTTCTATAAATTAAAAGGATTAAATTGTTAGGCACCTAAATGTATATAAATTCATTTCATATTTTACTGAAAGTTAAATGTTCCTACCTACACTTTTGTAATGAACTTTCCCACGGCATTTTAAAATTCGAATTTGAAGTTGAACACATATTGAACTTTAAAATGGAAACTTTGACTGTAACGTCTGCTGCAAATGATAGTTTCAATTCATTTCAGTGTACCCCCGAAGAAACTACTGAAAGGGCAGAAGAGGTAACACAATTTATTACCTGAAAAACCTAAACGTGTAACGTGCCAATTCTTGGCTATTGTTAACTTAATCTAAGTTTTGAATTTGTGTTATTATTGGTAAATTTATTTACATTACGGTAGTATTTTTAGGCAATTCTTTTTTCTTTCCTTAATTAAATTTTGTGTATGTCGATATTTTATCTTTAGTGTACATAATTAGGAATACCCGTGTACACATTTTTATCGTCTATAATGGCTAGCTTAGCCACATCAATTTTATTGTTCGTTGCGAACAATAATCGAATAGGGAAAGCCCCTGCCATTAACAAAATCCCCATGAATTAAGAAACACCCCATGTGTTAATGAATTCCGTATCGATGCAATTGATGGTGTAGGAAAGCACAGTTTTAACATCATGAAGTTAAACACGAAAATGGCGTATTGTTTTAGTTGGTTTTATGCTGAAATTAATCAGCCATTATTTTGTTTTGTTAAATATACAAATAAATATAGCTGTTTACTGTTATTCAGGTTACCTGTGGTATTAATGTACAACTTTCTCAGTTTTTGTTGTATTTTAATTATTTAACCTATCAAATTAAGTGGCACCTAACGAACGCTTAACTGAGTAAAGCTACGGACATATCTCTACCTCCCTCACAACTTGATAAAATGAATTCTTAACCTACAGTAAGTTTCGTTAGCAATGTACCTTGCTGTGCTAGACCGTTTTAATGTTCAAATTCTACTCCGTATACTTTTGCTTGTTATAAACAAAGATACGAACTCCAATACAACCTATTTATGAAATTGTACAATTCTAAGAATGTAAAATGATTCACTGAAAGTCATTTTGGCTTATATTTTTGAAATATCTTTTTGAATTTTGTTTTTTTTTACTGAGGCTTTCGAACCTTCCGCGACATTCTTACAAAGTACCCCAGAGGGTCACGACCCACACTTTGGAAAACACTGGTATACAGGATAAAGATGGTACATTCTAGTAGTATACATACACAACACAAAAAACATAAAAACAGAACATTTATCGTTTGCAATGCCGTCAAAGAAAATTTAACCGATGTTGTGTCAATCTTCCAGAAGTATTTTAGTTTACGACCAAGCAACATGTCTTGTAAACGATTATTTGTTAAGTATAGTGCCGGAAAATGTGCAGTACAGAACATGGGATACCATACAATCGGTGTTATTACATCTAAGATTGTTTCTTTTCTACTGGACATTGTTTCATAAGTACATCCGCTATTGTAGTTCATTCCGGAGCAGATATATTAGCATTAAAACGACACGGTGGATGGAGGTCGAGTAATGTAGCAGAAGGTTACATCGAGGATTCCAATGTCTGTGACCAGAAAAAGTTGAAATACAGAATCTGTCGAAACACCGGAAATAAATTACGAACCTACATTTACCTTAGGTCAACAAGGTTTACAGCAAGGCTCTTCTGCTTCTACTGCAACTTTTTCGGAACAAGTCAACTGATCTAATGTATCCAAACAAGGCATTTCTTTTTCAATTTGTACAATCACCAATCAATTATTTACGATTAACATATTCAACAAGTAATTTAGATGAACAGGCTGTCCCAAATTCGAGGGCAAGCATGGGGATCTCGCTTATTACAAGAGATAGGATATAAGTTTAAATTCGGCACTTTTGCTAAATTCGATGCCGAGTAATAATCTGAAAAGAAATTTGAGCTAATTCGAATGGATTTGGTTTTATGCTCAAAAAACTAAAAATTTGGGTTTTTGTTTTTCGCGTTTGGCTACCTTATTATTAGGAATTTTCAAAATTCGATTAAACATTATTAAGGCAACTTTTTACGCACAATACTAATACGGTATTAAAAATATTATGCGACGTTTTGTTTATTCTGAACCATCATCAGGTTTATTTTTTCTTATCGGGGTTAAGACATAGTTTTATGGCGTTGGATGGAGAATGTTATGCTGATTTTAGCAATATATAACACTTCATGGTTTGATCGACTGCGAACTAAAATACTCTTAAATTAGAAACTAAATATTACATTATCACGATACCCATGAATCAAACAAAACTCAGGAGTTGGCTTTTGTCATGTCATTTTCTAATTGTAAAAAGGGTAATAACTGCAAGATGCTTCGTGTTAGTGCTTTAAAATTTGCAAGTTTCTTTAGAATGTTTTCAAATTCAGAAAAACGAGACATGATAAGGATATTTTATAGCTGCAATAGAAATAGTGTCAGAGCAGAACAAAGATATTCAGAGGAATATACGGAGAGGCAGCAATCAAACCAGAGATTTTTTTTAAATTAGACCAAAATTTGCGAGAATTTGGATGTTTTCAGAAACCTCGAAATGCATATGGTAGCAGACTAGACAGAGATGCCGAAGAAGAAATATTACATCAGGTACTATTTGTTAGTATTATACTAATTATAAGAATTTCCACTCACTTCACTGCTAATTTCAGCAGACATTTTTTTTTGAGAGTTATGACTTTATGTTATCCATCTTAGGTTCAAGAAAATCCTTCAACATCTACCAGAGAAATAGAGCAAACTATTGAAGTGCCAAAAACGACAGTTTGGTGAGTGTTAAAGCAACACCGTTATAAACCATTTAAGTTACACGTTAGTCAAACTCTTCGGACCCTTTCTCAATAAAATAATTTGGATGGATGAGTGCAATTTTTCCACTAATTGAATGTTTAATCGTAATAACGAGCACTACTGGTCCGTTGAAAATCCACGAATTAACAGGCAAATGCAAGGACAAGGCCACCGGTCCTTTAATGTGTGGGTTGCAATCTGGAAGGATAGGCTCCTTGGGCCAATTATTTACGAAGGTATCCTAACGTCTCAACGCTACCTCGCATTTCTAACACACGAAATATCAGACCTTTTGGATGATGTTCCGCTAAACGAAAGATGGACTCTCTGGTGGCAAATGGACGGAGCTCCTCCTCATAATGCTGCGATAATAAGTGAATATCTTAACGGCGAATTTCCTGATAAATGGATGGGAAATAGGAGACCACTTAGGTGGCCAGCAAGAAGTCCATATTTAACCCCTTTAGATTACTTCCTCTGGGGCTATTTAAAAAATATGATGCATAAGACGCCACCGCACAATATAGAAGAACTCCAGAATAGGGTTGTTAATGAACTTCGTCAAATTCCCAGGCGAACCATTCAAAGAAGCGTAAACAATTGTAGAAGAAGAATTCGTTACTGTATTCAAGAAGGAGGAAACTTGTTCGAATATTTATTATAATAATTTTTATTTGTTTGTCTGTGTAATTATTTTGTTGTTACCTATCAATAAATTTGCGTTGTCGCCATTATGACCGTGTTACACAGACATACTTGTTTGAGTTGTTTGTTAATGTTTTTTTTTAAATTGTTTAAATGTTTTTATATTTTTTTGGATGTTCTAACGAGTTTAACAAATTAAATAAGTAGAACTACTGTAATTATTCCTTGCTGGATCCAAGAAGGCGGAATCTTGTTCTTCGTATTTTTCTCATGATTTTAGTTCGCAGTCGATCAAACCATAAAGTGTTATATATTACTAAAATTAGCATAACATTCTCCATCCAACGACATAAAAATATATCTTAACCCCCATAAGAAAAAATAAACCTGATGATGGTTCAGAATAAACGAAACGTCACATAATATTTTTAATACCGTATTAGTATTGTGCGTAAAAAGGTGTCTTAATAATGTTTAATCGAATTTTGAAAATTCCTAATAATAAGGTGGCCAAACGCGAAAAACGAAAATCGAAATTTTTAGTTTTTTGAGCATAAAACCAAATCCATTCGAGTTAGATCAAATTTCTTTTCAGATTATTACTCGGCATCGAATTTAGCAAAAGTGCCGAATTTAAATCTATATCCTATCTCTTATAATAAGCGAGATCCCCATGCTTGCCCTCGAATTTGAGACAGCCTGTACATATGTTGTTTGTAATTCATAACCTGTATTGTTTATTAATTTGGGCATTATAAAATATTCATGAATAAAGAAATGAATATTTCATAAAATGCACATATAATATATACGTAATATATGTATAAATAATTGCTATTAAAGCTAAATTAAACCAATTTTTTTTGCATAAGTTGCATATTTGGCCCATGTTTGCATATTTGAGCTTTTAGTCTATTTATTTGCATAAAATCAATTTTTTTAAAAAGGGATATATTTGCATTAAAACATTAAATAAATTCTTTTACAGTCATCCTACTAATTTGTGTTTTCCCTGAATGAGTTCTCAGGTAAAGTATACTACATTGTATATAACTTCAAATATTTTTAAACTATGTTTGTGTTATTTTATTTTATATAATTAAAAACAACTTGAAAAATAAATAGTATGTGACGAATCTTTGTTTATACCCAAGTCCACCTGTAATTTCCAAACATTGCTTTACTGTAATGATTTGCAGTCGCTTGTACCTTCCTTAATATGTTCTTACGTCGTATTTTTACAAGTAATAAATAATTTGAAATTTCTGCTCTGCGTTAACCCTTAATTGGTAACATCCGACTACGAGTCGGGTGTTGATGTTCGGGTTCTCACCGTATTCGACCGAAACCCTCCCATATCTACATCTTGCGTCTATCTTCTAGTTCAGTAGAGCTCTTTAAGTGGTGAGTGTGTCAGCTTGTATAAGTTCAAAACACACGAAAACCGCCGTCTATCAGACGGGTGTTACCAATAAGCGCTGAATCATAGCCGACTGACAGTCGAATATTACTGTTAACGTCGAGTTGCTATCGGTCTCGTTTTTTTTTAGAACGAGTTGGTGACGACATTACGTTTTATTTGCAGGTAGGTTGGCTTACGAGCTTGTACGTTTTGTTTTCTTTAGAAATGGCGTCGAGCGTCATCTCATCGCGAACACAAAAGATAATGTCGATGGTAATTACATTAGAAGTAAACGATGCCAGTGATGAAGAATGCCTATCCGACGACTCATTAGCAGATATCGACCGTATAGAAATGCAAGCAGAAAAGAGTGATGTAGAAGACCTTGATGAAGGTGAAATAGAGTATGAGGATCATATGATGGAAAATGAACATTCAGAAGATCCGGCTACATTGAATGCAATAACACCGATCCAGAACTTTGAAGTGGCGGATGATAATCACCAAGAATTCCTACAAATACAGCCTGAAATAAGTGCTATTGAACAGGATGAAGATGATGGCGAAAATGATCTTTTATGTTATTATGGTAAGAATAAAAGTTTTGTCTGGAATAGTTTCGAACCAGTTGCCACCAAAGAAACCCGAGATGCAACATAATGCGGAAAAAATTTCCTGCTTTGTCGGGTGAAGCTAAAAAGTTAGGCTCGGCACCCACAGTATAAGGTTTGGAAGCTACTTTTCAGTGAAGACATGATAAACAAATTGTCACAAATACTAATATAAAACTCGTATCTATGAGATCTAAACTAAAGGAGTCGAAATCACCAAACTATAAAGATACAGATAAGGTTGAACTAGACGCTTTGATAGGACTGATGATGCTGTGTTCAATTTTTAAGTCAGGAAGAGAGGATTTGTTATCTATATTCTCTAAAGGGCCTGTAGGTCGGCCAATTTTTAGAGGCGTTATGTCGCTGAAAAGATGCCGAACTCTGTTATTGGCATTTCGTTTCGATGATCGAACTACGAGTGACTTGAGGAAAATTGACGATGCCGCAGCTGCAGTGTCAGGTATTTACAATCAGTTTATACAAAACTCTCAAAATAACTACGCCATTGGTAATTTGGCCGGTGTTGATGAAATGCTATTGCCATTTAGAGGGAGGTGTTCTTTCCGTGTGTATATACCCAACAAGCCCACCAAATATGGCATAAAAATAATGTGTTTGACAGATGTAACAAATTCATATTTTTAACGCATATATATATATATATATATATATATATATATATATATATATATTTGCGGGTAAGGACAGTGATGGTAAAACGCTCTTGAAGAGGAAAATAAGTTATCTAAACCTTCTCAATCAGTTGTTAGACTATCAAAGCCACTAAATGGTTCTAACAGAAATATCACTGCTGATAACTGGTTTTCGTCTAAGCTCATCAAAGAACTAAATAGACACTTTACTTATGTAAACGCTCAAGAAAATAAGAGAAATTCCTAATTCCATGTCAATAAGATAAGAGTGGTCAATTCAAGTATGTAGGCTTTACAAAATTGTACGCTGCTGTCATACGTTCCAAAACCCTCGAAAGTTGTTTTATTGATCTCGTCAATGCATCACTAACGCTTCACAGACGTAACAAATAATAAGTTTTTATAATTCGACAAAATCAGGAGTTGATACGCTCGACCTGAAAATTGCTAATTATTCTCCTAACAGAAGAACAAGGAGATGGCCTCTAGCTGTATTTTATAACATGATTGCAGTCAGCTGTTTCAATTCAAAAATCATCTATGAATCATGTGAGTCGTCAAAATCTGAAAGTAGTTATTTCATATACAACCTCAGCATGAGCCTCATAAAAAATCATATTACCCGAAGTCAATCAGTTCCTAATTTACCAACAGAATTGAACAACATTATTTCAACATTATTGGATATTGACGATAAACCATCGGATCAGAATGAGGACCGCAATGACAAACTAGAAAAAAGGAAGACCTGCAAATATTGCCCACCGAAGAAAAAAGGAATGACAGCATATAAGTGTTATTTGTGTAGTTCTTCAAACTGTCTTGAATGTAGCTACAAAGTTTGTAAATTGTGCTGTCAAAAATTATAGACTAATAGAGGGACAAGCTTAATTTTATTATGAACTTACACAATTCTCAAAATGATCATTATTTTTTGCTAAAGAAATAAATTTAAGTATTTTTTCGATTACATATTTCTTTTAATTCTTATTTTCCTGGAAAGCTACAAACTAAAATTTCAGTTTCATTGGGTGAAACTGCAACTTGGCGAGGGCAGTAGCCCCTAGTCGCAGAAACAGCTCAACGTTGAACAAACGACACACACACTTGCAAAAAAACTTCAGATTTGGATAATATCACTTAAAATGGAAGAATCCGTCTGAGAGACGGATGTTACCAACAGGCGCTGAAAATTGATGCTATCATTCAAGGGTTAAAGTGCCAATATTAAAAACATGACGCTTTGTAATGTAGTCTTGACAAAGTTGACATTTCAATTTGTGGTTTTTAAATTTCCCTGTTTTTATAATTTTGTTGGTGTAAAACTAGTCGCTGCTTACATTGGCCAAAATTTAGTGGAAGGAGCTTAACTATTTCTGTTGGGTAAACAGATATTAATTAGAAGAACATAATGTAATACACAAACCACCAATGAATGATTTGTGATGTAATTATTAAAATATAACTTATGGATTGGCATATTGCATTATTCGATCTTAGTATTCTATGTAAAGAATAGAACTTCAGAATTTAAGGGTCTCTTAATGCATAAACAATTTTTAGAATTATGTATTAGTACATTTATAAATGTACAAGTATACTTACATTTAGCATACAACAAAATGGTACTCAGTTTTAGGTTAAAAAAGTTAACACACGTCTGTATTATCATGAGGCGGTAAACAAAGGAACATAGGATGAGCATAGGATGAGGATGGTGCCGATTTGTGACGTCATCATAGCTAATATAACCAGGTATTTTATAAATGGTTTAAATATCAGTTTCAATGTCAAACTGTTATAGCACTGGTGGTGTAGCGGTAGGAGTCGCCTTCCACGTTTTTGGTGCGGACTCGATTTCCGGCTCGTGCATTGTTTTTTTCTCTTAGGTTACAGTAGTTTTGTTTATCTAATCTAATTTTGTTAGGTTATTGTAATTTTGTTTATCTAATCTAATTACGTTGGATTACAGTAGTTTTGTTTATCTAATCTAATTATGTTTGTTTATCTTATTTAATTATGTTAGGTTACAATAGTTTTGTTTTTCTTATCTAAAATGGATGACGTCAAACATCGGCACCATCCTCATCCTACTCATCCTACGTTCCTTTGTTTACCGTCTCCTGTATTATCCGAAAACTTTTGCTTTATATACTGCGTGAGTAATGAAATATGAATTAGTAGATAATACATTTATTCCAAAACAACCATGTGAGGATTAAAATAACTTCATCAGAAAAATTGAGTTTTCATTGAAGTGTTACAAGCTTGTAAATCACACTATTAGAAATTAGTCTATTAGATGTATTAGACAAAGCACTAACCATTGGTCAGTCCCTAGATTGATGTACGTTTTCCCAAGAGTTTCAAACCGGAATCTAGTCAGTCCTGTTCCTGCTTGATTTCCCAAGTGAAATCGGGTGCGTTGAGATTCACGTTTGTCCTTGCGGCTGAAATGCAAGAATGCGATCAAATCGGTTCAGGAATTGAAAATATATATCTTCCCTACTTTAAATGCATACGTATTCTAGATGATTGAACTTGGGGTGAAAATTTAATATAAGCGTCGCATCTAATTGTAATAAAAGCGAAATTATATTACTTGTATTACGCAATTTTTCAATTCGTTTCTAAATCCAAGTTAGATAATTAAAAAAATGGAAATATTTTCTTACGGCGTAGGGTAACCTCAAACTTTTATGTTTAGTATAGATTTTATAAATGTCTTGCTCATTTTAATTGAAATTGAATCTTAAACTTAGCTTTATGAGTAGTATAATAGTATTTAGCCATTAACTAGAAATTGTTCGTTTTGATTTATAATTTGACCTTTTTACAGTGAATATATTTATAAGCATTTTATTAATATTCCTATTGCAGGTAATTTTGTCATTAATCTTGTCGTTTTAAAACTTATACAATAGCAGCTAAAATAATTTTCAAGCTAATAAAATTAATCTGGACAAGCAAACATTTTGACGCCAAGATGTCCGCTTTACGCATCAAATTACCTATACACGCTTTTTAATTAGAGTATTTATATGATTATAACCTAGTAGGTACCTACTATACGTCAACGTCATACCTAGGAATATAATTTTTACACAAACGCAAGGGTATAAATTTTAGCCCAAGATAATTTATTATTTAGAATACACATTTTAAAATAATGAAACTTATAATTTCACAATTGTTAAAGTCGAAAATGACGGTTCAGCTAAACATGCAGTCACTACCATCGACATAAAAATTCGTAAGACTATTTCTGTATTAGGAACAGTGTAGATTTTGGGATCGAATTAAATACAGGGTGTTCCAGTTTTTTGTAGCAGGACTTTACTGGTCGACAGAGCTTTCAAAATTAAGACAAAAAGGTCATATAAACATAGGTTACCAAGCGCTTAGTTTTGGAGATACAGGGTTTCAAAGTTTTAATTTTTTTTCAGTTCTTTTAATTTATCTTCAAAACTATTAAAAATAATAAATCCAAATTTAGTACACATATTACACTACTTAAACTCAATATTAAGAGTAGTTTAACGTTTATCAATATCTACAGGGTAGTACATTTTCTGGGGTGGTACACCCTTTATCCCCCCCCGAACTTTTTCATGCGACGCATCTAACTCTTAAAAACCAAAAAGTTAGATTGCTCATTTGATTTAGAAACTTTTTTGTCTTCTGCTTTTTTTCGAAAAATGCATAGTTTTTGAGATAAATTAGCTGTAATCCATGAACAGCTTCCAAATGGTAAGTAAAGAACGTCTGATGCTCCGGAAAAATAGTGTGCCATGAAAAGAGCAATAAAAAAAAGAATTAAATTATGTCAAATCTCACGTTTTATTTTAAATACGACTTGTGCATAGAAAGAATGTAATTTATTTACAAATTTTATTGTGTTAATTTTTATTGCAAAAGTGATCTTTTAAAATGCCATTTTTGTTTTCTAATCAAGAAATAGCGGATATCCACTTTATTTATGGCTTTGTAAATGGAAGTTCAGCAGCAGCAGCCCGTGAATATAGGCCAAGATTTCCTTTTAGAAGAGCTCCGCATCCTTCAGTATTTGTAAGAGTTCATCAACAAATTATAAGTCAGGGGTTAAAGAATGTGCGTCAAAATAATAATCATAGGCAGCAAAGAAATATTGTACGACGAATTTTGCGTTAATTCGACAGAGATCCCACAACTAGCGTTAGAAGAGTATCCGTAGCTTTAGGTGGAGTCTCAAATACCGAACATTAAGACGGGATCTCCGATATCCTCACCATCTACAACCTGTTCAAGGACTACAACCAAGGGATGCAGAACGTAGAGTTGCGTATTGTCGATGGATTCTTGCTGAAAATAATAACAATCCAGGTTTTTTAAATAATGTTTTATGGACCGATGAATCCTGCTTCACTCACCGTGGTGTGGTAAATTTTCACAACCAGCATGTTTGGGCACATGAAAATCCACATGTAGTTCGCCCGAGACATTTCCAACAAGAATTTAGTGTGAACGTCTGGATAGGTATTTACAATAATCACCTTTTTGGGCGCTACTTTTTACCACCTCGGATGAATGCTGCGGCTTTCTTGGAATTCTTAGAGAATGAACATGTGGGAACATATTCCCTTAAATGTACGAAGAACGGCTTGGTTCCAGCTTGATGGTTGTCCAGCTCATTATAGCAGAATCGTTAGAAACTGGCTGGACAACCATTATCCAGGAAGATGGATCGGTCGTGCAGGCCCAGTTCCCTGTCCGCGAAGGTCTCCAGACCTAAATCTCTTAGATTTTTTTTGTGTGGGGGTATTTAAAAGAAAGGGTGTATGCAACTCCTGTGACAACAAGAGATGAACTCATCAATTGGATTAGGGATGCGTGCAATGAAATAAGACAATTTTTAGATAATATTCCACGTTAATATTCGTCGGTGTGAATTATGTATTCAACAAAATGGTTCACATTTTGAACAGTTTCTTTAAATTTATTTATTATTACGATAGCGTTTTTGTTTTGTTGTTATAGGTTAAGTTTATTTGTTTAATGTATTTATTTCGTTCGTTTCGTTCTTGTTAAAATCTTAAATAGAAATTCTTTCCAATTTTTTCCAATAAATATGTATTTTTTTAATATTTATTTTGTTGTTTTACTTTTATTTCCTCTATTTAATTCAACTGAAAAGTTAGGAAAAAATCAGTGGAGTACTACTTTCTATTAAGAGACAAAAAAAAAACGTGAGAATTGACATAATTTGATTCTTTTTTTTATTGTTCTTTTCATGCACACTATTTTTTGCGGGAGCATCAGACGTTCTTTACTTACCATTTGGAAGCTCAAAAACTATGCATTTTTCAAAAAAAAGCAGAAGACAAAAAAGTTCCTAAATCAAATGGGCAATCTAAATTTTTGGTTTTTAAGAGCTAGAGGCGTCGCATGAACAAATACGGGGGGGATAAAGGGTGTACTACATCAGAAAATGTACTATCCTGTAGATATCGATAAACGTTAAACTATTCTTAATATTGAGTTTAAGTAGTGTAATATGTTACTAAATTTGGATTTATTATTTTAAATAGTTTTGAAGATAAATTAAAAGAACTGAAAAAAAATTAAAACTTTGAAACCCTGTATCTCCAAAACTAAGCGTTTGGCAACCTACGTTTATATGAACTTTTTGTCTTAATTTTGAAAGCTCTATCGACTATTAAAGTCCTGCTACAAAAAACTGGAACACCCTGTATAATAAGTCGGACATTTCCATTTTTTCTTAAATCTCTTTTAAAAATTCACAAGTTCAAAAACTCCGTTGGAAAGTAGTTTTACAAATCATCATTGTAAATTTCTTAGAGATAATCGCATTTCTGAATTAACGCTTGTTGTGAACATTCATTTAAAGAGAAGAGAAATGAAAATTTCTGAAAAACATTTTCATATGCTGCAGCTCTTTTCTCTCTCACAACTCGATCCAAAATAGCATAAAATGTCTCAGTTCTTAATTTTTCCTTTCCAGTTAGAGTAATTTCACCATCTCGGCTTTCATCTGAAAAGAGTTTTCGTTTTGGACTTCGTTGCTGTTAATGAAAGTTGTAAACATGTCTTCAAATCTTAAGGACTTTACAAACCGAATTAAAGAGGGAAAGAGCTGTGTTATATCGCCGGTATTGACAGCAACTAATTGACGACTTTTATTGGTTTTGTGAAAACGTTCTAATAACACTTCACAAAATACACATCAATTCAATAAATTCATTCAGATTGTTGACGATAAATAAGACGTTTTGCCACTGCCAGAGTGTCCACATTCTGATATGTGTTTTGCTAAAAAGGGGTCGAACTGTGGGATAAGTTCTACATATCATGTAATTTCCACTTTTCAGAACCCCAAACTTTTCTACGCTTCCCCTAAAAGCTAAACTTCTACATGATTTTTTACTGCAGCAACTACCCCTTGCAACATATTTTTTTCAATACTCAGTTTAATTTGTTCACAAAGTAACCAGCCTGTTCTGTCCGTACCAGCAGTATTTTTTCTATGTAATAATAACATTTGACATTTGGAGTGTTCGCGGGATACTTCGTGAAGATTTAATATTCTATTTACATTGCTCCCGTCATTGATGCCTGCTGTTGCTATTTTTGAAGTTCCACCAAAAAGACGGCATGGGATACAAAATAACTTTTGTTTCGAAGAAGACAATTTTCGTAACTGTTTTCGAAATTTTTTATTTTCGACGATTTAAGCACACTTAATTATTCAAGGAACGTTTGAACTATACCTTTCTTCGCTATGTTCTACAACAGCTTTTGTTATCGTTGCTGAAAAATTCATCGAAATGTCTGATTGATTCCTTGGCGTTAAATTAATTAAATAGTTCTTAATACTTTGACTATTTAACTTTAAACTTTATTAAGCAGGATCGTTCACTTATCATTGCAATTGTACTCTTTGCATTTGAACTCATCCAAAACCGAAAATGTTACAATTGAGCATCATTTGAAGAACCAAATGGCATGAGGATCAAAAAATCTGTTTACATTCTAACTTCAATTTTAAATTTTCAAAATTTAGGTTAACTACCTTATTTCTACACAGCTTTATCTGAAAACGAGCTTTCTTCAAAGATTGATTAACATGCGTTCACTGTATAAACCGAAATTATTGCCTTAAGAACGTGGAAAGTTCTACCAATTCTATACAGTAATCATTAACCGGGTTTTCGGGTATCATATACGTTTCAAAAGTCTGTTCAGATTGAGGTTTTGCAGGCGCTTGTAAACTGAAATAGCGTTCTAGTCTATTAGTTTTATTCAAAACATTTTCTTGTTGTGTTCGTTTTTCATCAGCAAGTTTTTTATACTGCGCACCACTTATTTTCTTCCATGTTCACTCATTGTTGAATTTAATAATTAAAAAATTAAAATAGTGTTACGTTTCTAATAACGATGGAAACTTGACGTAATTTATTTAAAACAAACAAAAGTTAACAGGAAAAAAATCTTAAGCGCTACGAACAACGGTTAAATACAGAACTATAACTTTTAATTTATCTCACTACAATTCTAATTTATATTTAATGCTGCATGACGACTAAATTCGTAATGAATCATCTCTGGATCCGTTCCTTTTTATATATAAACACCCACAGATAGAATAATCTAGAATGAATATTCTAGATGCTGAGTGACTCATTGCTAGCGAATAAATAGACGACAACGACACGCTTTGATGTTTACAGCGTTGGTTATTTTTAGCATACGGGTAGTTCCTTATCGCGTATGCAGGTGCATTACAATAGTGATACAAATTGTAAGCGTACAAGACAACGAACGGTATAACGTACAACTGAAATCAGAATCCCGAATATAATATACCTACTGAATCAAAATCAAAAAGAAATCTTTGACTGCTAAAACTTAATGTGTTCGGATTAATAAAATAAGAATATTAACTATCCAAGGCACCTCCTCAACACATCGTCGACACTGTATCGTCTCAATGCAAATTTTCGGCAGTCTCCAGTCGGTTGTTTGGTCGAACGCCAAACATTTTGAAACAAAAATTGTTAACAAAATGACTATAAAGCACGTATTTCAAACTAGTAACATTTTAAAACAGGCAAAATGACCTTTAACTTTAAGCTACAGCTGTGTTCAAAGGCGGGTGGGTGCGTGCGTGCGTGTGTTGAGTGTGTTGTGTGTAATGTGTATAGTGTGGTTTGTGTGTGTGTGTGTGTGTGTGTGTGTGTGTGTGGGTGTGGGTGTGCGTGTAGGTGTGGTGAAGGTGTGGTTATGGGTGTGGGTGTGGGCGTACGCGTGTGCATGAGCGTACGCTTGCGCTTGCGCGTGCGTGTGCGCCTGCGCGTGCGTGTGTACGTGTGTGAGTGGGTGTGTGTGGGTGTCGGTGTGTGTGTGTGTGTGGGTGTGTGTATTGTGTGTGTGTGTGTGTGTGAGTGTGTGTGGGTAGGCCTGATGGTGTGTGTTGATTGTGGTGGTGTGGTGTGTGGGTAGTGTGTTTGTGTGTGTGTGTGTCTGTATGTGTGAGCGTGCGTGTGCGCGTGTGTGCGTGTGCGCGTATGTGCGTGTGTGCGTGTGTGTGTGTGTGCGTGTGTGCGCGTGTGCGTGAGTGCGCGTGTGCGCGTGTGCGTGTGTGCGTGTGTGCGTGTGTAGTGTGAGTGGGTGGGTGTGGGTGTCGTGTGTGTGTGTGTGTGTGTGTGTGTGTTGTGTGTGTGTGTGTTGTGTGTGAGTGTGTGTGGGTAGGCCTGAGTGGGTGTGTGTGTTGATGGGAGTGTGGTGGTGTGGTGTGTGTGTGGGTGGGTAGATGTGAGTTTGTGTGTGTGTGTGTCTGTATGTATGTGTGAGCGTGCGTGTGCGCGTGTGTGCGTGTGCGCGTATGTGCGTGTGTGCGTGTGTGTGTGTGTGTGCGTTGCGCGTGTGCGTGTGCGTGTGCGTGTGTGCGTGTGTGCGTGTGTGCGTGTGTGCGTGTGTGCGTGTGTGCGTGTGTGCGTGTGTGCGTGTGTGCGTGTGTGCGTGTGCGCGTGTGTGCGTATGTGCGTGTGTACGTGTGTGCGTGTGTGCGTGTGTGTGCGTGTGTGCGTGTGTGTGCGTGTGTGCATGTGTGAGTATGTGTACGTGTACCTGAGTGTGTACGTGTGTGTGCACGTGTGCATTCCACATAAGTTAGTTGGCCCAACGTATGGCAATAAATAGAAAGCTGCTCCTTCTACATATTTCGTCTGTGCCAACTTGGACGACTTCTACAATTAAAAGCCCGGTGACCGTTTCAAGTGTGTTTGTGTGTATGTTAGTTTGTGCATGAGTATGCGTGTGTGCGTGTGCACGAGTACGTGCGCGTATGTGCGAATGCGTTCGCGTGTGTATGCGTGAGCGGGCGTATAAGCGCCAGTTTGTGCGCATATGTAGGTGTGTGCGCGTGTGTGCTCGAGTGCGCGTATGCACGTGTGCGCATGTGCGTGTGTGTGTTTGTGTATTTATCTGCACATGGGCTGTCATACACTTCTTGGTTTTCCAGTTTTCCAGATTAATTTGGGATTTGGTATTATTATTGATAATACTATTTCTATGTTATTTTCCATAGTACTTTGCCTATGTTATCTATAATTTCTTAGAGTACGGCAGGTTGTGCTCTAGATACTGGTTTTTCGCCGTCTTATGTTGTGTGCGGTTTTGGTATTTTCAATGCCACTTTAACGCCTCTTTTTGAAAAATCGTTTATTAGTAGTGCTGCCGTTAGTTTGTTGATTCCTTATTTAATGTTGTCTCCGTCTATTTTTTTATTACTGATTGAAGTTATACCTGATGATGATGCGAATTCAGATATCTATCTGTATTATGGGATTCCTGATACGGTGTGTCCGAGATGACCATTACTTTTTTCCCTAAGATGTAAAAAATGGCTGTTTGTTTTCTTTATCAATTTCCATTAAAGGTTTCGTTATCGACTATGCTGTTTATGTGGTCTAAGAACGTTTTAGTTTTTCTTCTCTATGCCGTGTTCGAACTTCCAAATCTTGCAAGAATTGCTGCAACCAGAGAAAATGAGGATTCTACTGGTGTTCCATCCATTTTTTTGTAGCGTTGCTCTTGGTAGGCAAAGTATGCATATTTCAAACAGTGCTCCGTTAGGTTGACGATGACACCAATTCAAAACTTACTAAAATAGTGTCCGGTGTTACATCCTATTTCTTTAACAACTCGATGATGGCATTTTTAACTAGATTATGCTTCTACCTTGTGGTTGTAACTGGTTTGCCAGATACTTTAACAGTTTTTGGAGTGGTGACCTAATGGAACTTACATTTGATGGTGAGTATTCCATCTTTGTATACTTTAGGTAACCCGAAAATTTTGGACATCTGACGATTTCTTCCTTGGTTGCCTTAAGGTTCATTCCGGTGGTTTTCTCTAAATAATTTGTAGGATCCGGGCTGATCGGTTAGTATGCAGGATTTTACAGTAAACCGTTTATTTTTTATTATTATCGTCCTTACCTATTACCACAGTTGCGTTCCCATTATGTGTTTTTGTTTTCTTATAGTGCCTTCAACTCTTTGGTGGACATGTTGCTGTTTTGGCGGTTTTGACGTTCTCAATATTCTAGTGACATCTTGGCAAATAAGCCCTGCTGCCTCTACTGATAGTGCTATTAGCGTTGCCTCCACACCACATATTGTCTCTTCCACGGATAGAACCGTTTAGGGTGCTTCATCCAATTTATATTTGGAGACTTTTCCATATTTAACTGCATCTTCTTATTTGTCGTCTTTTGTTGGTTTTTTACTCGTTCAAACTTGTTCATCTACTTTGCTAAAGTAAGTCTAGGCTGTTTCCGTTTTGAGTTCCGCGGGTTGATCTACTCCTTTCCACATTGTCAGGTGTGCTTTATTACTCAATTTCAAATGTAACTCCAATAATTTCACGTTTACAGCGTTTAGCGTTCGTCTGGTGTTTTGATTCTGATTCGTGTATCAAGTTTGTTGAATTTCAGTTTCATACATGTTGGTATAATTTCTTCGTTACATCTTCCCATAAATATTAGATTGCAGAATAAACGGCTCCTTTAATTTAAGTTTCTCGAACTTTTCCCTTCCTTGCAGAACTTCCTCCCCGTAGATGCTATGTATGATAATTTTGAGGTTTCCACGAGTGCTATTATGTATGATGTTATATTTTTTTCAATGTATCCAAATCACACCTGCTGTACTTCAAAAGAACTAAAGCTAAGATAGGCAAAATACTACAAAAAAATAGCATTGAAATAGTGTTAAAACATCCGAAAAGATATCAGTAATACTGAATCGCAAAACCAAAATCGAACGGGAAAGCTAAGGAGATCCTATGTGCAGATTGTGAGCACACATATATGGGCGAAACAAACAGAAGAATTAGTTCAAGAAGATAGTAATGTCGAAAAGACAATGTATAACCATGGAATCAATCGAAATATAGAAGAGATCGCAGACTCTAAACACATGGGATGATACACAAAGATCACCAAACACATGCAAACCAACAATAAAAAAAAATGTTTCCAAAAACAAAACTTATACAAATGGAAGTAAAGTCAACAGCAAACGAGAGAGCTGAAGGGAAAATTGGATGTGGAGAAAATGACCAGACCAATAGCACCACAGCAAGTAGTCAAGCGAAACAAAAGCCAACGTATATCAGTAATGAAAGCAGAGGAGGCCAGTCCTATACGTACCACAAGAAAAAGATCCAAGCAACAGACTTGATAATAACCAGTGGGATCTGGTAGAAACGCCGTCTACATTCGAACAATTCTTCTAAAAAAATAAATATGGAAGCAACACGAGAAAATACCTGGAATATACGTGTTCCGTTAGAGAAATACTCTTTGCGCCTCCCTGTCAATAACTAAGTTAGTAAAGGTGGCGAAGCACGATATATATATATATATATATATATATATATATATATATATATATATATGCAGGATGATTCACATAAGATGACGAGCCAAACCAGGTAAAAATGCTACCCAAACGGTTTATATTTTTTTCGTTGGGGTATGGTAAAGGAGACCGTCTACCAGACGTCAGTTTTAAACGTTGAAGACTTAAAAAATCGAATCAAGGAAGCCTACAGAGCTGTAACTCCAGATTTTTTACACAGAGTAAGGCGATCGTTTAAGTATTTAAGTATTTGTACCGTACGTGCCCATTTCTTTGTGATATTAATTGTTTATTGTTGTAATAACATTTATGTTTTGGTGAGAAAAAAATTCTTTTCCGACATATTTTGAGTTTTGATCAGTTTTGATGCGTCTGAGGCTGACGTTAAAAGCTATCTATGTTTTATGTGCATTATGAAAATGCAATAAGGATTGATTTAGCTTTATAAATCGTATTTTGGGTTGCATTTTTACTTGGTCACGCTCGTCATCTTATGTGAACTGACGCACATCCGAAGACTGGGGGTAGAGGACAACAATCCGAGACTGTTTTTACTTATAATTTTTTTTCCGCGGCGCTTGGTTTGAGTGCCTGGTAATGGTTCTTTTGCGAAATAAGTTTTTTAGGTTTTTACAGGGACGGTGCGTAATAGCTGAAAACTAATGACACTTTTACTACTAATATCATGGGTGGCCAATTCAGTGGTGTCAATTTTTTTTTCGAAATTATAACACAATGCGAATTCAAGATGTCGGAGGCAATTTTTTTCCCGAATTCAGTGACATTTTGGGGAATAGAGTTTCAGTTACAGTTAAAAAAAAAAAAAAAAATAAATTTTTCAACTAATACTGCATGTTTTGTCGCGCCCAAAAAATTGGTCGTATTTGGATGAAAATGTGTGGATAATTACCAAATTTCAGCTTAAAATAATTAAAACTACAGAAATGGCAAAATTTTAATATTTAATTCGGTAGCAAAAAATTAATAGAGTCGTTTGTATTTTGATGACTTTATGGACTCATGGTCACCAGTGGAAAAATGAACATCATTTTTCTTTGGACAACTTTTGTCTTATCGGTGCAATTTCCAGTAGCCGAGTTAATCTGTAATATTGTAACAACAAAACTATCAATTATTATAAGTTTTTGTTATGAACGAATAAGTTCAAAGGTAAATATGTAATTAAAAATTATTATTAATTTTATTAAATAGATAAATAAAAAGTTTACCTCGAGTAGGATTCGAACCTACGACTTGTTGTACTTTGCTAGAGTACCGCGCTACCAACTGCGCCACCAAGGTTCAAGCCCCAATCGATGCAAACTTTGTCTTTATGTATGTAGAACTGATGTAAATTCTAAATATAATGAGATTACAGTCAAATTACTTATATTAATGGAAAGTGAGCCTGCAATTAATAATAATTTTTAAAACTATCAATATTTATGTAATACCTTTGACTAACAAAATTTGTCAAAAATCACCACAAGTTCTTAAAGTGCCCACCCACCTCTTTGAGCATTTAGCTCAAATTTTGTGGATAACTAACTCTATTCATCGTTAACAACAATACCAAATTTCAGCTTAAAATAATTAAAACTGCAGAAATGGAAAAATTTTAATATTTAATTCGGTAAAAAAAAAATTAATCGAATCGTACGGTTTGTTGAATCATGTGTTTCAAATGACAGTAATCATAATTTCTCCAGCTTTGCGGGTGTTTAATATTGATTTGCAAGTGATTAATATTGATTAAATCAGAAAAGTATGTTGACATGAATTTCTCTAAAGAAAAGTACATAGACATACATTTTGTTTATGGGTTGGCACATTGAAATTGTCGACAAGCTGCTAGATTGTATTTAATTAGGTAGGTAAGGTAGGCACTGTTACTGTACTGCTAGACTTCATTATAAAAATACTTAGCTTATGGGTTTAAATGGTGTATTTTTTATCTACACGTATTTTATATAAATTTAAATGTTTCGATAACAATTACAGTTATCGTCCTTAGTAAGTGGTAAAATCCTTAAGAAATTGCTTGAGATGTGAAATATTCAAAATATTAAAACGTGTTTTCATATTCTTCATATTTCATAAATTTGTCTCAAGTATTTAGAATTCACATCAGTTCTACATACATAAAGCCAAAATCTGCATTGATTGGTGCTCGAATCTCGATGGCGCAGACGGTTAGCGCGGTACTCCAGCAAAGTACAGGTCGTACGTTCAAATCTTACTCGAGGTAAACTTTTTATTATTTAATAAAATTATTAATAATTTTTAATTACATATTTACCTATAAAACCTATAATAATATAGGTACCGGGTGGTCGTAACGTAAGGAATAAATTCAATATCTCGTAAAGCATAATTTTTTTCAAAAATCGCTCGGACCCGTCGATTTTATATTTTTTCGGGACATATTTTGCGAAAAAAAAAATTTTATACAGGGTGTCTCAAAAAAGATTTGCTAAAAAATTTTTTTTTTCAAATTGCAACCCAATTTTTTTATTGCATTTTTGGATTGCCCTTACAATTCTAAACATTTGTCATGTAGCATGTGCTATACCTAAGTCTAAGCGTTTTGGAGTTATTCGCATTCAAAATTTAAACCAAGATCACCCGATCTAACACCACTAGACTTTTTTTATGGGGATACCTTAAAGGCAAGGTATTTAAAAGCCAACCGGAAAATCTAGATGATTTAAAACAAAGCATCCGTCAAGAAATACGTCGAATAACGCCCGAAATTTTTTTTTTATGATTGTGGACCTGAACAGGCTAAATAAGGCCTATCGTGCTAAAGCACTCAGGAACACTTAGGAGGATGGATAGAGGGATAATGAATTGCCAATAGATGCCTATGAACAGCTACCTTAAATCATAAGTGAGAGGAAAACAGGAACTAGGGAGATCATTCCAGAGTTTAGAAGCCGTGTAGAAAAATGTGGATTGCGCCCGTTTGGTACGACAAGTAGAGAAATGGTTCGAAATGTACAGCAGGAATTTGTAGATCGATTAGGCTATTGTCAGTTGACTAACGGAGGACATTTCGAACATTTGCTGAAATAAAATTATTTTTAAGTTTACGAATCTTTGTTTTCGATATAATAAAACGTTATAAAAATTATTTTATTTTTCGTTTTCTTCATGACCTTTTTTTCAATTTTTAAATTTTGAATGCGAATAACTCCAAAACGCTTGGACTTAGGTATAGCATATGCTATATGACAAATGTTTAGAATTGTAAGGGCAATCCAAAAATGCAATAAAAAAATTGGGTTGCAATTTAAAAAAAAAAATTTTTTTAGCAAATCTTTTTGAGACACCCTGTATAAATTTTTTTTTCGCAAAATATGCCCCGAAAAAATATAAAATCGACGGGTCCGAGCGATTTTTTAAAAAAAAGTGCTTTACGAGATATTGAATTTATTCCTTACTTTACGACCACCCGGTATAATGAGATTTAAATGGTGTGGTATTCAGTCTCTCGGTGGCGCTGCTGTTAGCGCGCGTGTTTAGATAACACAAGGCTCTGGGTTAGAATCAATGAAGAAGATTTCTGCAAGCCGTACCGTCGTCACATAAGAGCCCCCTTGGAAGTCTACCTGATAAGAAATTAATTTGATACTGACAGATTTTTCTTAAAACAGAGATACAAGAAATATTTTATAGTTATTTGCACCCTACATAAAGATTAGAAAATGTTAAATTGAAAAAGAGACTATGTAATTAAAACATCTCTTATTCGAAATATTTAATGAAACCGTGGGAGGGCTATGTGCAGATGTTGACGCTTTCTGTGGAAGGGTCTCATTAGCAAAACACAATAACATTTAAATGGTGTACTACTGGGAATAAACGAAATGTATTTAAGTTTTCTCATTTTATTTAATGTTGCCATAAACATTATTACACATTTAAGGAGAAGTGTAAAAGACAACGCAAGGTTTATTCTTTTGAATTTTAAACAGTTCCTTTTTGGTACGTATGCAAATGGATCCTTTGTAATATCAACTTTGTTAATGTTGCCAAGTTGTAAAGAAGAGACGGAATAACGAAATCGTTTATATTTTTCCTTATGTTGACGTTTTTTAGTTACAAGTTTAAAATTTTATCTTTTTATTTAAAATGCCTTTGTATTAAGCACGAACACTGCTTAAAAAAGGCATGTTAAATATTTTCTTTTGCAAGATTCAGATTTAGTTACAAAAACAAGGATAAATGTATTTCTTTTTTGTGTAGCCAGTCTACGTAGCCTGAAAGCGAATAAAATCAAATCTATTCCAGGAAATGAATTGCGAAGAACGTCGAAATTACCCAGTTGTCAATTTTTATTGTAGGTATAAATTAAATGGGTGAAAATGCTAATGTACGTGCCACTCTTAACGGGTAATTATATGAAAGATATTACAGTAAATGTGTGAAATAGCTCATATAGGTAGGTACGCTTAAACCTACAAGTTTAATTGAGATGAAGGGAGTTGTTTAATTTTAAGTAATTAATTTATGAATATATATATATATATATATATATATATATATATATATATATATATATATATATATAATAGATATTGATCTTTAGGTTTTCGCTGCTGTATGTACTGCTGGTTTTCGGTGTTGATCCGCGTAGCTCTTTTGATCTCCAAAATACCGTTTGTTGCAAAACGAGTAACTGGAATCAGGACAAACAAAATGAATCATTAAAGGCTCGTATGTCCTTAAGGGAGCAACTGGGTACTAAGGCAAGTTGACTTAAATCGGTATATTTTAGTCCAGAGAAGGCGCCCCTGCAGTATGGCCCATTCTTTTCAAGACACTCTGTGTACATAACAATTTGGTGGAAGCAAGGAAATATATAATCGTTATATATCTTCCAAATGCTTTATCTAATGGTATAAATTGAAATGTACCATGAAGTAGGGAATTTGAGATAATGACACAATTTCATGATGCAGTGAGAAGGTTTACCTCGAGTAGAATGAGAGCACTTCGGGACATGACGTCATAATTAATTAAAAGTGGTGGGATAGAAGTAGGGGTAGTCACGTGACCCGCCCTTCCTCCACGTAACCACGTCCACCTCCAGCTGGTTGGCAATGCGCGCGCATACAGCCCAGGGCGAGCGCCTGATTGGAGAGTCTAAGAGCAGGCCACTCCCTGTGGTTTCTGGTTAATCCTTCGATTTTGCCGAGCTTCCAGGCTCTGTGCTCTGATTGGAGGCCTAAGGCTCTGCATCCTGATTGGTTGGTTTTGTTTGTGGTGTATTTCTAGGACTAATGCAAGTTTTCTGTAATAGAGGTTGCTTGTGGCTCCACCTAGCGGTAAGTACATGTACGTCCCTGTAATCCCTACCAGATAACCAGTTCAATTTCGATCAAATCAATTAACCAAAAGCTGTGGATCAAATCAATCAATCTCAATTAACGAATCAATCGATCAAATCAATTAAATCAATGAAAAATGAAAACAGTTAGGCAAGATCAATCTCATCCTCCAGATCAATCTCAATCAAATCAATCTCGAACAAATCCTTCTCAATCAAATCAATCTCAATCAAATAAATCTCAATCAAATCAATCTCAATCAAATCAATCTCATTCAAATCAATCTTAATCATATCAATCTCAATCAAATCAATCTCAAACAAATCAATAGCAATCAAATCAATATCAATAAAACCAATCTCGATCAAATCAATCTCAATCAAATCAATCTCAATCAAATCAATCTCATTCAAATCAATCTTAATCAAACCAATCTCAAGCAAATCAATCTCAATCAAATCAATATCAATCAAATCAATATCAATAAAACCAATCTCGATCAAATCAATCTCAATCAAATCAATCTCAATCAAACCAATATCAATCAAATCAATCTCGATCAAATCAATCACAATCAAATTAATCTCAATCAAATCAATCTCAATCAAATCAATCTCAATCAAATCAATCTCAATCAAATCAATCTCAATCAAATCAATCTCAATCAAATCAATCTCAAATAAAATCAATCTCAATCAAATCAATCTCAATCAAATCAATCTCAATCAAATCCATCTCAATAAAATCAATCTCAATAAAATCAATCTCAATCAAATCAATCTCAATCAAATCAATCTCAATCAAATCAATCTCAATCAAATCAATCTCAATCAAATCAATCTCAATCAAATCAGTCTCAATCAAATCAATCTCAATCAAATCAATCTCAATCAAATCAATCTCAATCAAATCAATCTCAATCAATCAATCTCAATCAAATCAATCTCAATCAAATCAATCTCAATCAAATCAATCTCAATCAAATCAATCTCAATCAAATCAATCTCAATCAAATCAATCTCAATCAAATCAATCTCAATCAAATAAATTAATCAGACCAATATCAAACAGATCAATTTCAATCAAATCAATTAAACAAACTGATCAATCAATAAAATCAGTCAATTAAGCTAATCAAACCAAACACATAAACAGATTTTTCCCAAATCCCAAATCAATCTAGATCAAATCAATCTCATTAAAAGCAATCAAATCAATCAAGAAGTGCGTGTGTATGTGTGTATGTGCGTGTGCGTGTGCGTGTGCATGTGTGCGTGTGTGTGTGTGTCTGTACGTGTCTGAGTGTGTGTGTGTGTGTGTGTGTGTGTGTGTGTGTGTGTGTTGTGTTGTGTGTGTGTGTGAGAGTGTGTGTGTTTTGAATTGAAAGTTGGTTTTTGCAAACTGTAAGTTAAAGCAAACAGATATTTTTGAATGGAAAGTTGGTTTTTGCAAACTGAAACTTAAATTAAACCGGTATTTTAGAATTGAAAGTTGGTTTCGCAAGCTGTAAATTAAATCAATTTGATATTTTTGACTTAAAGGTTAGTTTTTGCGAGCTATAAGTTATGATTAGTCTGATTGAGCTTGATTTGATTGGTTGATTTGCTGATGATCGACTGTTTCCCCACGCCGGTTGCCTCACTTTTATGGTGAGTACCAACAATGAGTGTCGTTAGCCTTATCTACAAAGTAAGGAGTTATTCATAGGAGTTAGGTATATGCAGTGGGAGAATCGTTACCTGAAGGCTATAACGAATTGTTAGCTCAGCTTCTCAATTGATTTGATCGAGATTGATTGATTTGGTATATAATTAAAAACTTTGTATGTATTTGTTTAGATTAGTTTCATTCACTGATTTAATTGGCTGATTGATTTGTTTAATTGAATTGATTGAGATTGGTTTGCTTGACATTGATCTGATTAGTTGATCTGATTGGTTTGATTGAGAAGGACTTGTTCGAGATTGATTTGATTGAGATTAGTCTGATTGATTGAGATTGATCTGGATGATGAGCGGGGTCTATGGACCATGATTAATTGACTTGATTGAGATTTATTTAATTAATTGATTTGATTTGATTTATCGATTTGATTGATAATTGACTTGATTGAGATTGATTGATTTGTTCCACAAATCTTAATTATTTAATTTGATCCATGTTGATTTGGTGAAGACTAATCTGATTGATTTGATTGAGGTTGATCTGGTCATCTGCTAAAGATTACAGGGACTTACATGTACTTATCGCTAGGTGGAGCCACGTTCAACCTATTACTATAGAAAACATTTATTAGTCCTAGAAAAATACCACCATATGGCACCATAAACAGAACCAACCAATCATGATACAGAGCCTTAGGCCTCCAATCAAAGCACAGAGCCAGATGCTGGGCGGAGTCCAAGGACCAATCTGAAACGACCGGGCGCGGTCTGCCCTTAGGCACTCCAATCACAATGTTCACCCTGGGGCTGTACGCGCGCGCGCGACGAATCTGTTGGAGGTGGGCGAAATATGACGTTAACCAAAAAAAAAAAAATAACGAATGGCGTATCTTGGAGCTCTATTGTGTTTTTTAACGCAAGAAATAGACGGGGACTGTGGAGTTTTGGGAGTGTCATAGGTAGCTTGTAGCGAATCAGAGGATTAACTAAAATTTTTAAGGCAGTGTTATTTTGGAATATTCCAAATTACTGCAAACGTTTGGACTCATAGGATGTGACTAATATGTTCATATAAATTTAGTAGATCCTTTGTTCTTAAATGGCTCTTAATTCTTCTTTCTTAAATGGTAAAATCATAAATAAGAGATAATAAATTCATTTAGCACGGTCCACTAAACATTTAATTATACCGTTAGTTTGACGTGGTTTGCCTGAAAATAACAGTTGCTAAGTATGGGCTTCCGATAAACCCTGAAAGGAGATCGATTATCGACATCATAGGTTAAGACATTAATACCCTTAGCCATGGAAAACAACCATTGGCTGATTTGTCCGTAGTAAACTGAATACGTAGATGAATACTATTGATAAGGTCTAAACTAAAGACTCATTTAGTAATTTTTTCCGCTGTCAACTTTTATAAAGATGCAGGACCAATTTGAAAATTCTGCAAAAACGAGCTCATGCCAAGATGATGGATCCATTTCAATATCCTATCAAATAGATTTATAGAAGCTGGAGCAAGAAATTTTCTTGAACTCAGGGGTGCAAAAAATAGAGGATGAAAATGTTGTAGAGTACGAAGACGACGAAGGGGGTAAAAATAGGATGCACAACATAGAGGACGTAAGTAAGTAACACTAACAGAGGAAATAAGTCTTGGAGGTCAAAATAAGGGATGGAAATGAGAAAATGAGGGTAAACAGTTATGAAAATTTAGGAGTTCTCGTAAAAACAATACTACGAGCTCATGTATGCTTTCATTAGAAAAAGTAATAATACAACATAGTCTAGACGTACCCGTAAAGAACAATTACTGATTAACGTAGGTGGAACTTTCGCTCATTTTGTCATTGAAGTTACGGACAGAATTGAAAAAAAACTAAATTAATCAAGGCTGTTTTTAAACATTAAAAAGCAAAAAACTAGAGACTATTATAAATCACATAAATATGTTATTCCAAGATACTGGATTCTTCAAAATCTTTAGTCAACTAACAGGATGCTGGTTTCCAGACCAGTGCCAAGATGCAGAATTTTCATTTCAAGGTGACCAATTTAAACATGCTGATTCAATTTAAAGATAATGAATTCTGCCAAAACGCCCTTATTTTGAAGACGTCGGTCAGATTTTCAAGTTGTTGAATCCAGCTTCAAGATTATGCTAAAAGGACCTAATTTTAGGACGGAGGATCTTATTGCAAGAAGCAGAGACACTTTATAAATTCTGTGAAAAAAACCTTACTTCAAAGTTGTAGTATAGGACCACAACAAATGAGAAAAAAGGTGTTTCAAAGGAAAGTATAGTGCACACCTGATTAAAAGTCTTGACTTCTTTAGTTTTTGGGATGTGCCAAATGTTCTGCACAGATACACATAAACACACACATAGACATGTTTCACAATTTTCGAAACAGCACTTTTCAGGTTTTCAGGTCTCAAAAGGAAAATTCGTGTGCCAGTTCTGCGTTGAATTAGTTGACTAAACAATAATTTTCGGGAATATTGGATCTGTGGCAGGAACTGTAACAAACTCAAAATATACCCACGTACTACTCAAAATTAAAAACCACCGAGTCATCGGTCGACTAAGATGAACTAAAGAAATTTCTAATATACGTACAACATCGTTTAGTAACGTTTCGTTATTGGTCGGGCGAAAGTAAAAATTATTAAATTTTAATGCGTTCGAGTAACGTGAAGGTCTTTGTTCGTCATTATTCATTAGAATTTGTTTGGGTTTGAAGATCTCTAAACTTTCATAGCAATCAAGTTCGAACTTATTATTAACATATTTGATTAAACTAAATGTTCTTTAAATCGAATTTTGATAGGTCGTTAAGTTCGTCCTACCTATATGTTTTCACAATTCACCACAATTAATTTTATAAATTCTCGAATTATCCTGCTTATCCACTGGATCATGTGAATTGCGTAAAAGAGTTTGCCAATTCTGTAGGCAGCATAAACTCGCGAATTTTAATTGTTCGCTTCATACATTGCTTAATTTTTCCCTTTTAGTTCAAAATTATAAAAAAGAATTGCGTACTATTAAAAAAACTACTGTATATAATGGAATTTATATGAAGTGGTAATGATATAGTTAAGAAACAAACCAGCTTATACAAAATGTTTATCCAACATTCTTGACAAAGCTAATTTGAAAACAGTCATTACGTCAGATAATATTTGAAATATTTTGAAGTGTCAAAGTGTAGTAAATATTGTCGAAATTTATAAACTTAATTGTAAAAAGTGTTAACAAATACGAACAAGTACGAACTTGATTGCTATGAAAGTTTAGAGAGCAATCCTATTGAATCATTACAAAATTATATATTGTTAAATTGTCTTGAAGATGACAAATAAACATCTAAGTAACAATCAAGAATGTCAACCAAAACAAATTTATCAAAATTTAATCATTATGAAATGTAAAGTTTAAAATTCAAGAAATGAACATTACAAATATAACATAATAAATTCAGTTAAATCCAATAAAGAAATAGTTTTGTCAATAAGTGCAAATGTTTTTAACTATGAAAAGCATAATACAGAACGTTTTATACAATTTTAATTTCAACTACGTATGTTAAATTATGGTGCTATGGTAATTTAACATATAATTGGTAAATCATTCACTTCAAGGTCTAGGAAAAAACAGCAAAAAACCTAGACATACTAAAAGCTAAAATTAAAATCAAGACGTACCTACCATTATGCATTTTTTAAATTATAAGATGTCAAAACCTATTTAAACGGAGATTTTCTTCTGGCCTATTAAAATTATTAGGGTCTTTATATATCTCAATAGCTTCACGTTGTAAACGAACACAATAATGAGTTTGTCTTGACAATATTTCCATATTATCAAATTGAATGTCATGACTTAAATTATTTAAGGCATGGTCAGCTACTGCAGACTTCGCTGGTTGACCTAATCTATAAAATCTCATATGTTCTTTACGTCTTGTATCAAAGCTACGTTTTGTGGTTCCAATATATACTTTTCCGATTGAACAAAATAACTTATATACTACGAACGATGCTAATGAGTTTAAAAAACCTTTAGGTAACCTTAAATGTTCTTTAATTTTTCTTGTAGGTTTAAAATTAATATTACTACTGATTGTAAGTGTTATCAAAACGTTTAGACTGTATTACATTAATATAAAAATGGACACGTCCAACGAAGACTACCGTAACTCAAATTTTTCACTTTTTAAGTTACATACACCAAACGTTATATCAGAATGAAAACTTTCCTGGAAGAGTATTGTATCTTAAAAAATAAGTATGCTGCAACCAATATTACACAGTTACATTTATAGTATTTCAGATGTGTGCGTATGATGCCATCGGATACACTCGTAAAACTAAGGAATACCAACCTATATTATTATATATTCAAAAAACAGACAGAGTGAGAAAACTAATGCTGCAGCATCTCAACAGGAACAAATAATTCACAACCAAAGAGAATACGCAATTGATATTGAAAGTAATGTTCTACTTGGGTGCTCAACAAATGTTTAGGAAATAAATACGGAGAATAAACACGAAGAAATAAATGAAGATCACGTTGTTTATGAGGATTCATATGCTAGCAACTTTGATATAAATCCTGATTATGAACCATCAAAAGAGGAATACATCAATGAAACATGAGCCGAGGATGTTGAGAATGCAGTTCATCCTGTCATAACTAAGAATAAAAGAAAAAAGAGTAACATAAAGAAAGTCGGTAGGAAACGACCTAGAAACATTAATGAGTAAATAGACAAAAAATCAAAAACTTCCCTAGATCTCGGACTTGAACATGAAAATCGAAAAGAAATAAAAATTAAAGGAAGACAGGGAGGTGAACCGTGCAAAAATACGTGCAGGCTAAGGTGCACTACAAAATTCAGTCAGAAAGATAGAGAACTAATCTTCAATAAATTTTGTCGATTGAAAGATCATACCGGACAATGCGATTTTGTTGCTCGTCACGTAAGACAGATAGTCAAGAAACAAGTAACTGTTACCATTACTGCTGAAACCCAATCTCGAACAATTACTCTCAGGAACATTATTTCAACATACGTATTTGTGAAGTTATGTTTTTGAAAACTTGGATAACTATGGCCTTAGACGAAGTGAAAGAAGGCGGAACCTTAGCAGAAGATAAGCATGGAAAGCATTCTACAAGACCACACAAACTAAAATATGGTATTACAGAGAGTACCAAAAATCACATTAAACAGTTTCCCGTGGTAACTTCACACTATATTCGAAAAAAATGAGAGAATGTACTTCGGGGAAGGATTGACTATTCAGAAAGTGTACCAATTATACACTGGAAATTGCGAACAAATTATACATGGATTTACTTCTCCAATATAGAATTTTCAATAAAATTTATAATTGGTTTTCAAACCCGTAAACCAATGCGAAGTTTGTTCTGTTTCAATATTCCAGAAAGAAAGAAACATGCTTGAAAATATAGCGTCATTTGAAAAATAAAAGCCAGAGATTTGGAACATTCTGATAAAGATCAGTAAATGATAAATTGTTTTTGCCTTTTGACCTGCAAAAGTTTTAGTCACTAGTCCAAATGAGCGATTTTTATTACAAAGCAAGTCTTCCACATACAATTTCACGATTTATGACTTGAGAAATAATGATTTCTGTTTGTGGTATGAAAGTAACAAAAATGAAATTGCCAGTAGCCTCTGGAAATTTTTAGATTTCTACACGAGAAAGGGCGTGAACAATGTAATATGGCAAAGTTTATGACGTTACAGATGTTCTAGGGCGATTTTTTAATTTTCAAATTTTCACCAATAGTGAGACCTGGAAAGTTGACCATGATGAAAATCCAATTACAGTCAGCCAAGTACGAGATATTAGATTCTCGTATGAAAAACCAGACACCATACTCTTCTAGTACGAATTTGATGCTGATTTGCAAAACAGCGACTTAAAAAATGAAGAGGGCGACCATATAGTAGTAGAAAACAGTTTCCACCAAAATTATACAACAGGCCATCGACAATAGAAGCTAAAAAATTGAAGAGATTACTATGGCTATGCAATACTAGTAAAATACCAACTACGTATCATGCCTTTTATAAAAGTTTAATTTCAAAAACAGACGTAACTGACGGTGGAGAAGCTGAAGCTGATTACAAAGACTCGGATTAAAAATTTTTCCTTACTTCATTTTAATAAATTTTATTCATTAAATAAGTCACTTACGAAAAAAAGTCAAAATGCTTATCATATTTTTGAAATTAAACTGTTAGGTATGTACCGAGTGGCCAACTAAGAACGGCCGTCGGCCATATCTCAGGAATGGATTATAAGCACAGGTTCGGGAAAAAAATGTTTATAACAAAAGTGGCCTCGAGAAACGCCTGGAAATTATTTTCAAAATTGTAGGTCCACCGCTAGAGGGCGTATTTGACAGATAAAATTTAAAAAAGCAAAATTTTTAAAAATTTACTCAATTAAGGGGCATACTAAATACTATAGTCAGATTCCTCGACAAATTCTGCATATTTTTTTATTTAACAAGTTTTAGTCTATCTCTTCAAATAAGGGGTGGGGGAGAGTGGGAACCTTGTTACGAAAAAACGCCTTTAATTCAGGTTCTGCTTGACCGATTTTAATAAACTTGATGTTGTTTGAAAGAGCTTTTGTTAAACAATAGAAAATTTGTAAATTTGAAGCAATCTGATTAATAACATAAATGCTAGAGGGCGCTGTTTAATATTTTTTTAATATTGTGTTTTCTCTTTACAATTTTAAATGGAAGCATAAAAATTTAAGTAGGTCTTTAAAAAGTAGACTAAATTAGTAATAAAACAGTGAAAACTGCAAGTCGATATCTTTTTCCTATCCTGAGATATCGTAAGAAACAGGTAAATGGCGGGAATTGTTCTTCCAACGTCTAGTAGGCTAGTTCGCGCTAACGGAAATTATTAAATTTAGCCTGGATGAAAAGACCTTACATTGGTCTGCAGTAATTTAAACTGTTACCATACTAATGTTATGGTTGCCGCAAGATTACCTAAATGTAATGCAGTCGTTACTAACAATGAGAACAAATTATAAAATAATAATGTGATAAATCTAACAATTAAAATCTTAAATAAATAACTACGTAATTAGTGTCGCCCTAGATGTTCGAAATGTCGTCCATCATTTTCAATGCATGAAATCAATCGCTGACGGGTGGAGAGAACAGCAGTTTCAATTTCAGCCCTTGAAATACTTCGTATTGTCTGTCGTATTCTTTCAATCATGTCAGCTCTTGTTGTGGGTCTATTGGCATAAACGATATCTTTTATTCGCCCCCACAAATAAAAATCTAAACAAGTTAGGTCTGGAAACCTTAGTGGCCAAACAAATAAACTTCCACGTCCTGTCCACCTTTCAGGGTATGATTGATCTAAGAAATTCCGAACATCTCTGGAATAATATGCCGGGCACCCATCATGTTGCAAGAACATGTCACGATGAATAGCCAAGGGTATGTCTTCTAAAAGAAGTGGCAATTCGTTAGTTAAAAAATCTAAATATCTTTCTCCATTAACAGTCTCATTAAAAAAAAAGGCCCAATTATTTCTCCACCTAGAATCCCGCACCTCACATTTACGGACCAACGACCCTGATGTTGGATCTCCTGCTTCCAGTGGGGATTCGTTTCAGACCAGTAGTGCATATTATGTGATTATGTGATTTACCCTACCATCACTATGAAAAGTAGCCTCATCTGTCCACATAATTCGTGAAAGTATTTCAGGATCGTCGTGTATCATATTTGAGAGCCAGTTGCAAAAATCCAACATGGTATCGAAATCTTGAGCATTTAAACTATGGTGTAGGACCATGTGATATGGGTGCAATCTAAAATAGTATATATTATAAAGTAATCAGATCAATAAGACACATAGAAGTCCTTTGTTGTTATTAAACGAAAAAGGACTCTAAATGCATTAACTCTCGTAATGTTACTACGAATTTTTTTCGCCCGGCCTCTCATTATTTTTTATTATTGGTACCTTTTTACTTTACTTTGACTCACTTAATTATCATGTTGTTAGTTAAAATCTATTCACATTCCATAAGATAATTTCATTAAATAATTTGGTGTTTTATTGAAATTGGACATAAACATATAACGACAAACGAAAAAAATTAAAACATTTTTATCATTATAATACCGAATAAAACATGCATTAATCAATAAGTAGTCACCTGTGTTCTCTTAAAATATTTTGGACGGTGGTTCGACATATACCCAAGTCTCTAGCTATAGCTCTGGTACTTGAATGAGGGTTAACATTTACATAAGCTAAAACATCAATAACATTTTCCTCTGTTCTACCTCTGCGTTGTCTTCGGTACACAGGAAGATTCTCATTTCCAGTAGTACGCACACGGTGTGCGAGTCGGAGAAAAACTCTTCTGCTGTGATGCCGTCTGTTTGGGTACTACAGTGCATACACTCTAGCAGCAACGGTTGCATTTCTCATACATTCAAAATAAACTGCCAACATATCAAATGCTTCTTCATTTGTAAGAATCATTTTGGTACGAAAAGATAAAGAAAGTCTATTAAATGCAACACGATGAATAATATTTGACATATGCGTGAAAATCATAGCTTGCTTGTTTTCAACAGGGAATTTATTTTATATCTTACATGGCCCTATTTACTAATTTTGTTGTCATCAGTAAATCGTAATTCATATTTTAAACTGTATTTGTTGTTGCTGGGCAAATATCGGTTCTTATTGATATTTCATGCTTTCGATTTACTAACACATCGCTTGAAAACAAATATAACATTCTTATATAATTAAAAAAATGTTAGATTTATCACATTATTATTTTACAATTTGTTCTCATTGTTAGTAGAGACAGCATTACATTTAGGTAATCTAGCGGCAACCATAACATTAGTATGATAACAGTTTAAATTACTGCAGACCAATGTAAGATCCTTTCATCCAGGCTAAATTTAATAATTTCCGTTAACGCGAACTAGCCTACTAGACGTTGGAAGAACAATTCCCGCCATTTACCTGTTTCTTACTATATCTCAGGATAGGAAAAAGATATCGACTTGCAGTTTTCACTGTTTTATTACTAATTTAGTCTACTTTTTAAAGACCTACTTAAATTTTTATGCTTCCATTTAAAATTGTAAAGAGAAAACACAATATTAAAGAAATATTAAACAGCGCCCTCTAGCATTTATGTTATTAATCAGATTGCTTCAAATTTACAAATTTTCTATTGTTTAACAAAAGCTCTTTCAAACAACATCAAGTATATTAAAATCGGTCAAGCAGAACCTGAATTAAATGCGTTTCCGTAACAAGGTTCCCACTCTCCCCCACCCTTTATTTGAAGAGATAGACCAAAACTTGTCAAATAAAGATATGCAGAATTTGTCGAGGAATCTGATTATAATATTTAATATGCCCTTAATTGAGTAAGTTTTGAAAAATTTTGCTTTTTAAAATTTTAACTGTCAAATACGCCGTCTAGCGGTGGACCTATAACTCTGAAAATAATTTCCAGGCGTTTCTCGAGGCCACTTTTGTTATAAAAAATTTTTTCTCGAACCTGTGCTATAATCCATTCCTGAGATATGGCCGACGGCCGTTCTTAGTTGGCCACCCGGTACAATACTTAGGAACACTGAAAATATTTGATTAAAAATACTGTGATTTGTGATACTCATTTAAGATTATCTCCGTAGTGTAGATATTAAGTTACTATAGTCTTCGTTGGATGGGTCGAAATACACCATTAAAAAAGCCAAAAAAAATAAGCATTTTAAAAGGTATAGGTAAATATTTTCAAAATGCAGGACACAAAATGGATCGCAATAACAATTAAGATTGGCTATTTTGTACGCTCTATCAATTTGGCTACTCTTTTACCCAACAAAATCCATTTATAAACATAGATTTTCAATATGGGGGGAAATAAGTCTCCGATTACGTCAACTTGTAAAATTTACTACCCTAACAATATAACAGTTTTGTTCCCAATGAAATTAATTTTCAATATGGCGGAATAAAACAGAAAAAGGAATTTTAATGTGCCAGATTAAATCCCTAATTAATTAATTAATAAGATTGCTCGCTGTTGTTATCAGCAATTTATAATGTAATAGAGTTAAAAAAGAAGTTAGGTTAAACCCTCTTGCAAATGAAAAATAGAAAAGGAAATACATCGAAATTTAAATTGCATTTCACGCGTTTGAATTGAATATATTTGTAATTGAATTTAATAAAATCCGTATGCATGCATTATTTTAGTATAACACTGGAACTTTAACGTAAAGATCGCCTGAACGTGTCTTCATTTTCCGGTTTGCTAGTAAATTGAACAGGGCGTGCTAGTTGAGAAATAAACTCGAAGTCAACGACACATTCTGGCCAAGAATCGAGATGGTAATCGTATTCTCGTGACTAAAGGTGCTTTGTGTTGCGACGTCCTTTCTTGGTACTTTGTTTTGCGCCCTATCAAGTCTAACCTCAGCCCGATCGCACCCTAGAGAACAAAATGTATACAATTCAGATATTACACTTCCTAACATCGCCTTGCACATTGCATATGTATATGTTACCAAGGAGACCGGCAAATTACAGTTTCAAGATTGGAAACAGAGTATGAATCTCGGAAATAATTAAATTACAATTTTAAACATTTTAATTTATCAGTTTTAAAGATGTTGAAGTGAATTAAACTTTAACGTCATATTTACTGTACACTGTATCCCATATTGGTTGAAATAGTAGAAAATCTCGTTTGCGAGCAAAGATAGAAAGATGCGGTTTTCGCGACAATGTTCTATTTTTTCGTGAGAAATGCCACAAACAGAATTGTCATAGTCTTATTAGTATTTGAGATACAGGGCGAAATTCAAAATTTGCACATTTTAAGCACCCCTCATAAATACTTTGTCTTGTAATTTATCCAAATGGTGAAAAGTGGATTTTATACAGAATTTTCCGTAGAATTCAGTAGAATTTAGAAGTGCATAGTTTTCCCCACAAAAAGTCAGTTTCTTCGCAATAAACCAAAGCTTTGTTTTTTCAAATGGAACACCCTGTATATTTTATTGTTATATAATAGAGCCTAGTCTCAGTTTTCAAAAAGTATATATTGTATGGCACTTCTTTTGCATTATTAATCTCAAAAATGAATGTTACGTTAATTTAACATTTTGATGATACAGTTGGCCATGAAACCTATAAACTCAGTATAAACGCGTATTTTCTTCCAAGATTATGCAAATTAGGTACAATAGTTTTTGAAACATTCAAACCGGCAAATTTTTTTAAATTGGGTAAAATGCATCTTACAGCTTCAGAATAAAATATTAATGGTAATAAAACTTATAAAGAATACTTTATATCTAAATTCGTAAGTAGGCTGGGCCTAGTCTGATTTAGCCTTAAGACACACGAAGCGGTTTGCGCCGAGTCGATCGCCGAATCGGACAGCGTAAACAAAACACACACAAAGTTAAAAACGCGCCCCATCAATTTCACTGTTGCTACTTCAGTTGAGTACATACAAACTTGGTGTGCAATCGAAAAGTATGGATTCTTCTTGTTCCGATTTGGATACAGAATTTTTATTTTTGTTGACTGTTGGTACATTATACTGAGCTAAAAAGAAGAAAAGACGTAAATTATGGATACATCCAATAATTAGCCAAAAGAAACAAAAAGGTTTTTTTTATTCGTCATTCGAAGAAATTAATCAAGATTCCGATTTTACAAGAACGTCTAAAACATCATTCCAGGAGTTATTAACAATTGTTAACGAACAAGTAACAAAGAAAAATACCGTCATGATGGAAAGTATTCCAGCTCAAGAGAAACTTATAACGTTAAGGTAAGTTTAAGAATTTTATTTTTTATTCTAAAAAAATTAAAATAAAATGAAATAAACTAAAAAAAATGCAATAATGTATATGTTGCAGATATTTGGCTACTGGATG
Source organism: Vesta saturnalis (assembly GCA_036346205.1). Lineage (NCBI taxonomy): Eukaryota > Metazoa > Arthropoda > Insecta > Coleoptera > Lampyridae > Vesta > Vesta saturnalis. The sequence goes on from JARFJB010000181.1 coordinate 193,797, forward strand.
TTCATTAGTCGACTTGCATTATGCTTTTCGAGTTGGTAAATCTACAGCAAGCATAATTGTTCATGAAGTACGTGAAACACTGTGGAAATATCTTAAACACATCACTATACCAGCGTTATCTACTGAAAGGTGGCTAGAAATTACTGAAGGATTTAAAGAAAATGTAGAGTTCCCTAATTGCATTGGAGCTATTGATGGAAAACACGTTCGACTTATTCAACCGTCAAATAGTGGTTCAATGTTTTACAATTATAAAAATTACTATTCTATGGTATTGTTTGCTATGTATGACAACAATAACTTATTTACATTTATCGATGTTGGCTCTTATGGAAAATCAAGCGAAACAGGCATTTTTAAAAATTCGAAACTTTATGAACAAATAATATACGTAATTAAAAATTATTATTAATTTTATTAAATACATAATAAAGTTACAGTTGAACTAGATTTTTGAGTACATAAAACTGCGTTATCAGGTTCAATCCAATCGATGTAAATTTTGTCTTAATGTATTTAGAACTACATATATAAGACAAAATTTACATCGATTGGGGCTTGAACCTTGATGGCGCAGTTGGTTAGCGCGGTACTCTAACAAAGTACAGGTCGTAGGTTCAAATCCTACTCGAGGTAAACTTTTTATTTATGTATTTAATAAAATTAAAATAATTTTTAATTACATACTTACCTTTGAACTTATTCGTTCATAACAAAAACTTATAATAAAATAATATACGGTTCTCTCAGAATTCCCCCGCCGACAAGAATTTGCGACGAAATGACTTAATACCCTTATGTTATCGTAGGGGATGAAGCATTTCCGTTATCAGAGAATGTACTTAGATGGTAGGTGGAAAAAAAAATATCTCACGAAAAAAAGGTTTTCAATTACAGACTTTGAAGAACTCACTGAGTATACTTTTGGCATATTAGCGAATAAATGGCGAATTCTTCATATGCCAATAATCATAACTTCGTACGGATTGGAGATGGACAACGTGATGAAGATACACCAGCAGAAAAAAACTTTAAAAATTTAAGAGCAGATTCACTAAGCAGGGGTAATCCAAAAACTTTACCATGTCGAGAAAAAAATTACAAATTATTTTGTTCATATCAGTCCATTACAATGGCAAAATGAAAAAAAATAATTTATATTCATATGCTGCTATGTGTTATATCAATTATTCGTGTGTGTGTATGTTACTTATTAAAGTTTTTTTTGGAAAATTCTAAACTGAAAAATGTTACACACCTATTTCTTTTTTTCTTTCCTGCAATTCATTCTCCTGTATAAAAGGGTAAGTCAAGTTTTCCCAAGAACAATTAACAAAGAAAAATACCATCATGAGGGAAAGTATTCCAACTGGACAGAAACTTTTTATAATGCTAAGGTAAGTTTAACAATTCTTATTCTAAAAAATAAAAGTAAAATACATAATAAGAAATAAACCAAACAAACTATACTAGACAATGTATTAAAATAAACTTAACTTATCAGTCTTATCACTACCAACTTGCGAATAGATTGATTCAATTGGTTACTGCAATGGTGTTGTTATATTGGGAAAAAGTAGGTGGTGGTTGCTGTCCGGATACCAATAGCATAGCAGTAATGTATTTATTTATTTATACATTGCATTATGTCCATTCGAACCGCAAGCTTAAAGGTGGCGGAATCGTCTTTATTATTGGCAATAATGGCAACAAAAACAATTTGTCATCATGTTCGTAAACCTTTTCCCTACTATCTTTGTTCTTTGACGCTCATTGTGGCTTTCTATGGCTTCGATGAGTCTTCTTTCCACACAATATGCCTTCCTTTTCTTTCTCACTTTAGGAATACTGTCAGTAGGGACTTCTGGTGTTTCATTTGTGATGTCGTCGAGTTCGCGAGTTTGAATGTCTATGGAACTTTCAGTTTGACGGGTCTTTATAACATCCCCGAGAAAACCTAACTAGACAGCATACATGTAGGGAGTCTTACTTTTCCGACCTTGTCCAGATTGTCCCTTCTGGTCATTTAATTCCTTTGCATATCTGTCTCTAATATTTTTCCATTTTTTTAACATCTCACTTGAAAAAAATTTAATAATTTATTTGTTGTAGAATATGGCTACTGGATATTCATTAGTCGACTTGCATTATGCTTTTCGAGTTGGTAAATCTACAGTAAGCATAATTGTCGAGAAAAAATTACAAATTATTTTGTTCGTATCAGTCCATTATAATGGCAAAATGAATAAAATTAATTTATATTCATATGCTGCTATATGCTACATCAATTATTTGTGTGTATGTATATTACTTATTAAACTTTTTTTTTGTAAATATTAAAATGAAAAATGGAAAATTGTTACATAGTTACCTATTTCTTTTTTTCTTTCCTGCGAATCCTATACAAAAAGGTAAGTCAAGTCTTCCCAAGCCCGTTTTCGCTTAATTTTATCTGTATATTCTGGGGTACGCATATCCCAGATAGCAGGACATTGATATATTTCATTCATCAACTTTTCAAGATCAATATTTAGTGAAGTTCCCATTTTGTTAAATAACTTCAAAGGAACAATGCAACACTGCAACGAGCGAACCGACTACGAACCGAACGGTGTCTGTTTTGAATAACAGAATTCATTAACGACGCGCCGCTTAAAGTGGTAAAAACGATTCGTCGCATGGTCCTGACGAGGGTATGCGCGGTTTTTCAGGCGGCTAACTGATCGAATAACAGCGTCTGTTTTGTATCACGTAGGATCCATATAACACCCGCCGACTCTGCTGCCGTCTCGGCGGCCGACCCGACGCAAACCTATTCGTGTGTCTTAAGGCTTACACGTAATTGACTTGTCAAATTTGATTAAAATTATTTTTGTGCAACAATCGTATTGTTTGTTCATTGTGCAAAATGTGGCAGAAAATAAAATTTTGAAAAGTTTGAACAATGTGATACGATTTCCTTTGGTCAGAGTAATGAAAACGCCGACGCAGTAATAAATTTATGTAAATGTAGTTTCCTTGTTATTAATTTTGATAATTAAGTAACTTTACATCCATGTAGGTTTTCAGAATGGACCCAACCTAGTAAAACGTTGTGTAGATTAAAAAGAAATTTGATTAACTATGGATCATTTTCTAAACCCAGGTCAAAAAAATATAATAAAGAAAATCGAGAGAATGATGAGGTTACAATTTTACCCAATGTGGAGGGTAATCCTATAAGTTCTTGCAGAACTATAGAAAGCAGTATTGGAATTTCTAAAGCAAGAATCCAACGAATACTTCGCCACCATAAATATAAACCATATAAGTTTAGGCTTGTCTAACATCTACACCCTGGCGACGCTGAACGTAGGTTAACATTTTACAATTGGTACTGAAACATGTTAGATATAGTAACCAACATGGGAATAAATGTCATATGGTCAGATGAGGCATATTTTAGCAATTCAGATGTTTTAAACAGGCACAATAGCAGATTCTGGTCTCAAAAAAATCAACATCAAATATTCCTCCAAAGACAACAAGGATGATTTGGACTAAACGTTTCCTATTTTATATTAGGATCAAAAATAAAATTTTACATTTTCGAAGCGAACTTATCCCCTCCTAGATACTTGGACAATTTAGTAATGGTTGTGCCTGGATTATTAGATGACATTTCTTTAGCTCGCTTGAACCAAATTCATTTCCAACGGGATAGAGCCCCATCTCACAATGCGCAAATTATGCGCCCGTTTTTGGAAAACAATTTTGGTAATAAATAGATTGCCAATAATGGACCGATAAGATGGCCTCCTAGGTGTCCGGATTTGTCAGTCGTAGATTTCTTTTTATGGGGTTACATGCAATATAAAGTATACAAAACTCAATATGATAACATTGAACGTTTGACAAATGCAGTTAGATAAGCATTCAGACATTTACAAGATCATCCTATTACTCTGCTTAATGCTATAGAACGAATTGGAAGAGTGTGTGAAGCATGTATAAGTATCAGTTCGAACATCTCTTTTAGTAATTTATATTAGGCTTGTAAAGTTGTAGGTATCATGTTTAGTTTTTAATTTTGTGTTTTTGCATAAAACTGCCTAACCCTTAACCTTGTTTTTTCATGGCCAACTGTATCATCAAAATGTTAAATTAACGTAACATTCATTTTTGAGGTTAATAATGCAAAAGAAGTGCCACACAATATAAATTTTATGAAAGCTGAGAGTAAGCTCTATTATATAATAAAAAAATATTCAGGGTGTTCCATTTAACAAAACTTTGGTTTATTGCGAAGAAACTGACTTTTTGTGGGGAAAACTATTCACTAAATTCTACGGAAAATTCTGTATAAAACCCACTTTTCACCATTTCGATAAATTACAAGGTAAAGCAGTTAAGAGGGGTGCTTAAAATGTGCAAATTTTGAATTTCGCTCTGTACCTTAAATACTAATATGACAATGACAATTCTGTTCGTGGCATCTTTAGTTTCACGAAAAAGTAGAACAGGGTCGCAAAACCGCATCTTTCTATCTTTGCTCGAAAACGAGATACCCTACAATTTCAACCAAAATGGGACACAGTGTATATATCTAGTATAAACTTTTGTACATGTACAGAAGCAAAGCTCAAAGTTCATATTTTCAAAACCGCTAAAATTTAATCTATAAATATTCTTTAAATTGTTAAAATATTGAATAAAATTGCCATTCTAACTGTGCAATAAAGGAAACAACGTTTATATTTAATAATTAGGGATTAATGTTTTAATAAGTTTAAATCAAATTTATTTCCAACTTTGTAGTTTTCTATGAACACCGATTTGAATTATTTTGAAAGCACCTTGGATTACAATTCCTAATTGTAAATTCAAACTTGTCTGTGTGATTTTAAAATAAACAGTACTCTGTTAAATCAGTAATCTTCAAATAGTTATGTATGTTATACATTACACAGGGTGACTTTTTATTACAACTTATCTTGACTATTCTTGATACTGTAATCACCATTAAAATTTGCAAAATACCGACAGTTTGACAATTTTATAATCAAGTAGGACACTATTTTATGGCTTACAGGGCGGAGGTGAGATCAACCTCTAAGATTATAATAGGGTAGCGGGGTAGTGCGACAAATATGAACGATTATTTAATTACCCTTTCAATAGCTCAATTTTTATTTTTAGACAAATAGTTTTGACGATTGGAATTATGCTTCATAATTAATTCCCTTGTATGAAATCCGGGTATTAGCATCCGGGTAAGATTGGGAGTGCATATGAGGTATTATGAAGGAATTCTTCTCGAGGAGGCCCTGGGGCTGAGTTTCATCATTTTTTGAAGTATGAAGTACCTTGGGTAGCAATGATAGGAGTATAGACGGGATTTCCGTTATAGAATTGTACTTCGGGAAGGTTGATGTGTAATTGTTCAAAGCGATTTGAAAACTGTTTGAAGGTGTAGACCGAACCTGTTAACCTCTCCTTGTCAGTAGAAAAACGTCACCATAAGGATGCGACATGTGATTCTATGTAAGCCCTTCAGCTCTAGATATTTATTATTTTTCTTTCGGGTCGGGGTTACAGAATGTAACTACTTTGTAAAAAATTAATGAATGAGGTTATAACAACTTTATTCAGATATAATAATATGAAATATAACAAACTCTAAAAAGGAAATAATAAAATGAAGAAACCGATGGTTATTGGTGTTGAAATATTTAGTTCTGCGAGGCAGAACCTCAAGAAAACTAATACTCTTGTCACGTTTAGGCACCTTTCTCGGGGATGGGGACCACCAAGAATGTTTCACCTAAATGTGGGCGTAGATGAGTAAATACGGGATGTGGGCCAGGATACGGGATGCATCTAGGGGATATGTATGGATATATCTGGTTGGGGATGCCGGTAATACTGGCTAGGATATTGGATGGGAATACTGGTCAAGATAATAATACAGGGGCAGAATAAATTAGTACGGAATGATGGACAGGATTCTGGTCAGGCTAGTAATTACTTTATCGGGTACATGTCTGGCTACTAGTTGCTGGCCAGGATCGCCAGGCTGCGGGACAGAATAACACTACAGGTACCGGAAAATATACTACAGGAAAGGGGTGAAGGAATGAAGTGTCGGGTATGAGGGAGAATGAATGAATGAATTTCTGTAATGAATCGGATGGTGTGTCTGTGTAAGCCAGTAAAAGGGATGTAGGTACAGGATAAATTAGTACGCGATGTAGGCCAGGTTAATTATATAGGCCCAGGATAAATTGATACGGGAGGGTGGACAGGATTCTGGTCAGACTAGTAGTACCTTATCGGGTACAGGTCAGGCTACTACGTGCAGGACTTAATCGTCTGGCTGCGGGACAGGATGGGAAAATTTATAGTAAGGATTTTCAGGGTCACTACCGTTTTGGGGTTTCTTTATTTCTGTTGCCAGAACAGTTTACTATTTTAGCACTGAAGTTGGGAGGTGGATTGTGTTCAACATTGTTCCGTGTGTTTCTTGTCTGATTAAGGTCTTGAGGAGGTTATATTCTGTTTTGAGTTAACTCGACATCTTGGGAGTTAAAAGGTCCGGTGTGGGGATGTGATTGGACATGTGTTCAGAGAACGCATTCCAGTCTGCATTTGAAGTCTTTAATTACAAATATTGTCATCGGACATTGAGGTGCTGGGATATTAGAAATGTGTGGGGTCGATGTTCCTTATACGTGTGAGAGGCTAGCGCAGTAAGGTTGGCTGACGAGAGATTAATCTCTCTTCTATTGATTGTGGTGACACCGACTTGGGTGTGGTGTCTCCAATGACTCCTAATATTCCGAAATTGAAAAGAGTGCATACAAACTCTAAAAGGTCCTTAGAAGTGGTATCGAGACCGGGGGTACTATAACAAGAGCAAAAAATTATCCGGGCAAGGAAGTGCACCTTCACAGCAACACATCTAAAAAGCTGCAAGTGTGGAGGTAATTGAAATTGGGTGGACGGGAAGAAATCTAACTGATAAGTGGGTACCTTGGTGCCCGTTTATCATACTGCTCTCTCTGTAGGAATGGTAGTTTTCTAAGCGAAGTGTGCATTTGTCTGTGGGCTTAGCTTCTGTTAAAGAGAGGATATGTATGTTGCGTACGTGTAGACGATTTTCGACGTACGCCGCTACCGTTTATTGTGCGTATTATGACATCCACGATTAAGGATTTAAGGATTGTTAGTGCGGATAACGGATAACAACGTACAGGTCTGCAACGCAGGCGTATGTACGACGCTCGAAGAAGGAATGGGAATTTTCAAAGTTTCAAAGAGAGTGTATGTTAGTGCATGTAAAGTGTTTAATTGTGAGAAGTGAGGTGTCTAGTGTTCCTGTGAGGAATTGTCGTCACTATCGAATTTAGAAAATTAGAGCAATGGGTCTAGGGATGCCATTTCCCTGGGGAACTGGGAGGTTTCCGCCGTCGCTGGCATTCAAAGGAATATGGTGTGTCAGCTCTACAACAGTTGGCAATATGTGACTTTCGCCACAGTCGGGGCATCGGATAGATCGGATTTGTATGAAAATTGTTTACTTCGGGACAGACTGACCTCAAAATTGAATTGGTTTTAACTCATTACAGTCATTGAATATTCAGTGTTAGTCTTGGTTGTAGAAGATGTTTATTATAACATTGGTAACGATTAATTTATGTAGATAAAAGTAAAAGGTTCAGATATGGATCAAAGCGAGTCACACTTAAAACCATTTAAATATATTGTAGTGATAAACATTTCATAAAATATGTGCGAGAATATATTCATAAAGGACGCACTGATCGTTACGTTTGTTTGCTTGTTAATGATTTGGTTGAAATTTACATGAGGGTAAATTCAAAAGTATACAGTCAACGTCTTACTACTTTGGTTTTATGAGTATACAGGGCGTGAACGACAATTTTACGATGTTTCAATATTTTCTCAAGTTTTTGGTAGTTTTGTTTTAAATAATAATTGAACATGAAGATTTTGAAAATTAAATTCAAGTGTATTATCAAGTAAGCTATAGTTCTATCTTCCATAGTCATACCGGTTTGATCTAAGAACTCACCTAGGTTTATTTATTATTTATTACAATTATTCCCGGATTGAATTTGGTTACTTGTTGTTTTATCGTAAGTATAAGGTGTTAATATTTCAGCCATTTTACGTCTTATATCAAATCCACCCATCTCCATTACAGTTAGCTTGGTAACTCCCTTACCTTGATAAACCTTTACGACGCTTAGTGCGGATTGATCGTGTAAAAATCTTGATTTTTACTGCTAATTCTCCCCGATTTCCCAGACAAACTTCAACATTACAGCAGTAGCATGTATTTGCAAAACATAATGCCCAAATTTTGATCCCACACTTTCTTGATTTACTAGGTATATAAACCTTAAATGGACAACGACCCTTACAGTTTAACAATTGTTCATCAATTATTCCGTATGCTGATGGGCAACATGGGCAACACACGCTTGATATATTGGTCTTGACAAAGACCACAAACTAGTTGTGTTTTCTTCCGTTTTTCTAAACTTTCCTGATAAAATTCGAATTCCAATAATAGCACGTATTTCGGTGACATCTACATCTGACCATAGTCATAGTTCATGATGTTTTCATGTTTAGCTATGATTTCATTTACTCTTTGATTACTAAATTTTACAAGTTCAATAATTTCGTCGAGCATAAGCAGAAAAAATTCTTTTCGCATTTATTCAATATTCTTGTCCTTATTGTTCAAAAGACTTACAGTACGAATAAAATTTGATTGTTTTGTTTTACCTTTTTTGCGAGTTAAGTATTTCCAAATGCTGATAAAAGCTAACTATTTAACTCGTTTCGGAAATTATCACAAAAAACGTATTCCTCATTGTTAGGTAAATTATTGTCGCTCTCAGAATTACAGGCATTTTGTTCCATCAAATCTTCTACATCCTCAGACACATACTTAACGCATCCTCAATTGTTAATGTGGTTTCATTTTCATATTCTGAATCACATATTAGAGCTACAAAAGGTTCTTCGCGACATTTTCCTTGCGAAGGTACGCGCGCACACGTATACACACACACACACCCACAAGCAAACACACATACACACACACACAACACACACACACACATACACGTACACGTACACGTACACGTACACGTACACGTACACGTACACGCACACGTACACGTACACGTACACGTACACGCACACGCACACGCACACGCACACGTACACGCACACGTAACGCACACGCAGCACGTACACGTACACGCACACGTACACGTCACACGTCACACGTACACGCACACGTACACGTACACGCACACGTACACGACACGCACACGTACACGTAACCACACGACACGTACACGTACACGTACACGTACACGCACACGACACGCACGTACACCAAAGTACACGTACACGTAAAAGAACACGTAACCCAACGTAC